>CM075978.1:84376513-84419533 GCA_038087875.1 Malacoraja senta | reverse complement strand
GGAGTTTGTACCTTCTCCCCGTTTCTCTCCGGTTTGCTCCACATTCCAAAAACGTACAGGTTTGCAGGTTAATTGGCTTGGTAAAAATTGTAAATTGTCTCCAATGTGTAGGATTGTGTTAGTGTACGGGCGATCACTGATCAGCATGGACTCGGTGGGCCGAAGGGCCTGTTCCCACGCTGTGTCTCTAATTAGGCAGCTCAGTCTGATGAAGGGTCTCGACTCGAAATGTCACCTTTTCTCCAGAGATGCTGCCTGACCCGCTGAGTTACTCCACCATTTTGTGCCTATGTTTGGTGAAAACCAACATCTGTAGTTCCTTCCTACACATAAACTGAACTAATCAATGCAAAAGTGCCGGGTGGAAGGGTTAAGGATGTGAATTCCAGAGGTTAGAGTCTGAGCGGCAGAAGACACGGCATCTTGTGGTGAAAACATTCCTTCTATCCAGAGAGTCCCGCTGAGTTAACTCCAGCATTTTGTGTCTATCTTCGGAAGAAAGATTTCTCACACAGGCCTCAGGCTGAAAGGTTACCGAGGTCCAAGACTGCCCTCTGCTGCCCAGTGCAGTCAAATGCAGCAGGTGAAATCCAACAGAACAGTGCAGCACAGGAACAGGCCCTTCGGCCCACAATGTCTGTGCCAAACACGATGCTATTTACCTAATCCCATCTGCCTGCACACAAGATGCATCCCTTAATTCCCTGCTCCGTTAATGATTCTGTCTTAAATGCCTCTGAAACATTGTTATCGTGTCTGCCGCCACCACCACCATCCCCGGCAGCACGTTCCAGGCACTCACCACCCTCTGTGTAAAAACTTGCCCCACACATCTCCTTTAAATTTTGTCCCTCTCACTTTAAAGCTATGCCCTCCAGTCTTTGACATTTCCCCCCAAGGAAAAAGGGTCTGACTGTCTATCAGTGCCTCTCATCATTTTAGTGTAGAAACAGACCCTTCGGCCCAACTAGCCCACACCAGCCATCATGTCCCATCTGCACGAGTCAACCTGCTTGCATTTGGCCCATACCCCTCTAAACCTATCCTATCCATGTACCTGTCTAAATGTTTCTTAAACGTTGCGATTGTACCTGCCTCAACTACCTCCTCTAGCAGCTCGTTCCATACACCCACCACCCTTTGTGTGAAAATGTTACCCTTCAGGTTCCAATTAAATCTTTCCCCACTCACCTCAAACCCAAGTCCTCTGGTTCTCGAGTCCGCTACTCTGGGCGTCTACCCGATCTATTCCTCTCATGATTTTGTACAACTATACTTTGACATTTCCACCCTGCAGGAAAAAAGTCCGTCTGTCTTCTCTATCTATGCTTCTCATCATTTATAGACTTCTATTAGGTTTAGTTTAGTGATACAGTTCGGAAACAGGCCCTTTGGCCCACCGGTCTGCGCCGACCAGCGATCCCTGCACATTAACACTATCCTACACCCACTACGGACAATTTTTACATTTACCAAGCCAATTAACCTACAAACCTGTACGTCTTTGGAACGTGGGAGGAAACCGAAGATCTCGGAGAAAACCCATGCAGGTCACGGGGAAAACGTACAAACTCCGTACAGACAGCACCCGTAGTCGGGATCGAACCCGGGTCTCCGGCGCTGCAATTCGCTGCAAGGCGGCAACTCTACCGCTGCGACACCATGAGCGCCCTTAAGCTAGGTCTCCCCTCTCCTTGTGTCTATCTTCGGTATAAACCAGCATCTGCAATTCCTTCCTTCATATATCTTCCCTGCTCTATTCTTTCAAAGGCATGGTAGAACATAGAACAGTACAGCACAGGAACGGACTGTTCGGCCCAAGGTGTCTGTGCAATCGATGCTAAGACCCGCTCTAACCTGCCTGCACGTATCCAATGTAATAAAAATAAATTGCAGATGCTGGTTTAAAACAAAGATAGACACAAAATGCTGGAGTAACTCGGCAGGTCAGGCTGCATCTCTGGAGAAAATGGGCAGGTGATAGATACATAGATACATAGAAAATAGGTGCAGGAGTAGGCCATTCGGCCCTTCGAGCCTGCACCGCCATTCAATATGATCATGGCTGATCATCCAACTCAGTATCCGTACCTGCCTTCTCTCCATACCCCTGATACCCTTAGCCACAAGGGCACATCTAACTCCCTCTTAAATATAGCCAATGAACTGGCCTCAACTACCCTCTGTGGCAGAGAGTTCCAGAGATTCACCACTCTCTGTGTGAAAACGATTTTCCTCATCTCGGTCTAAAGGATTTCCCCTTATCCTTAAGTTGTGACCCCTTGTCCTGGACTTCCCCAACATCGGGAACAATCTTCCTGCATCTAGCCTGTCCAACCCCATAAGAATTTTGTACGTTTCTATAAGATCCCCTCTCAATCTCCTAAATTCTAGCGAGTATAAGCCAAGTCTATCCAGTCTTTCTTCATATGAAAGTCCTGACATCCCAGGAATCAGTCTGGTGAACCTTCTGTGCACTCCCTCTAGGCTATAATGTCCTTCCTCAGATTTGGAGACCAAAACTGTATGCAATACTCCAGGTGTGGTCTCACCAAGACCCTGTACAACTGCAGTAGAACCTCCCTGCTCCTATACTCAAATCCTTTTGCTATGAAAGCTAACATACCATTCGCTTTCTTCACTGCCTGCTGCACCTGCATGCCTACTTTCAATGACTGGTGTACCATGACACCCAGGTCTCGCTGCATCTCCCCATTTCCTAATCGGCCACCATTTAGATAATAGTCTGCTTTCCTGTTTTTGCCACCAAAAGTGGATAACCTCACATTTATCCACATTATACTGCATCTGCCAAACATTTGCCCACTCACCCAGCCTATCCAAGTCACCTTGCAGTCTCCTAGCATCCTCCTCACAGCTAACACTGCCCCCCAGCTTAGTGTCATCCGCAAACTTGGAGATGTTGCCTTCAATTCCCTCATCCAGATCATTAATATAAATTGTAAATATAAATTGTAAATAGCTGGGGTCCCAGCACTGAGCCTTGCGGTACCCCACTAGTCACTGCCTGCCATTGTGAAAAGGACCCGTTTAACTCCTACTCTTTTGCTTCCTGTTTGCCAGCCAGTTCTCTATCCACATCAATACTGAACCCCAATACCGTGTGCTTTAAGTTTGTATACTAATCTCTTATGTGGTACCTTGTCGAAAGCCTTCTGAAAGTCCAGATACAACACATCACTGGTTCTCCCCTATCCACTCTACTAGTTACATCCTCGAAAAATTCTATAAGATTCGTCAGACATGATTTACCTTTCGTAAATCCATGCTGACTTTGTCCAATGATTTCACCACTTTCCAAATGTGCTGCTATCCCATCTTTAATAAGTGACTCTAGCAGTTTCCCCACTACCAATGTTAGACTAACTGGTCTGTAATTCCCTGTTTTCTCTCTCCCTCCCTTCTTAAAAAGTGGGGTTACGTTTGCTACCCTCCAATCCTCAGAACTACTCCAGAATCTAAAGAGTTTTGAAAAATTATCACTAATGCATCACTATTTCTGGAGCTACTTCCTTAAGTACTCTGGGATGCAGCCTATCTGGCCCTGGTGATTTATCGGCCTTTAATCCATTCAATTTACCCAACACCACTTCCCGACTAACCTGGATTTCACTCAGTTCCTCCATCTCCTTTGATCCCTGGTCCCCTGCTATTTCGGCAGATTATTTATGTCTTCCTTATTGAAGACGGAACCAAAGTAGTTATTCAATTGGTCCGCCATATCCTTGTTCCCCATGATCAATTCACCTGTTTCTGACTGCAAGGGACCTACATTTGTTTTAACTAATCTCTTTCTCTTCACATATCTATAAAAACGTTTGCAGTCAGTTTTTATGTTCCCTGCCAGTTTCCTTTCATAATCTATTTTCCCTTTCCTAATTAAGCCCTTTGTCCTCCTCTGCTGGTCTCTGAATTTCTCCCAGTCCTCTGGTATGCTGCATTTTCTGGTTAATTTGTACGCATCATCTTTTGCTTTGATACTATCCCTGATTTCCCTTGTTATCCATGGATGCACTACCTTCCCTGATTTATTCTTTTGCCAAACTGGGATGAACAATTTTTGTAGTTCATCCATGCAGTCTTTAAATGCCTTCCATTGCATATCCACCGTCAACCCTTTTAGAACTAATTGCCAGTCAATCTTGGCCAATTCCCGTCTCATACCCTCAAAGTTACCTTTCTTTAAGTTCAGAACCGTTGTTTCTGAATTAACAATGTCACTCTCCATCCTAATGAAGAACTCAACCATATTATGGTCACTCTTGCCCAAGGGTGATGGTTCAGATCGGGAACCCATATCTGTCAATTCCCTGCATATCCATATGCGTATTGTACTTGATGTATCCATCACAAGAAGAAGGTTCCCACTGTCTACCCTATCAATTCCTCTTGTCATTTTATTTTCTTCTGTCAGGTCTCTCCGCATCTTTCGCTGTACCAGAGAAAACAATCTTAAGCCTGTCCAACCCCTCCATAGCTAATACCAGCTCTAATCCAGGCATCATTCTGGTAAATCTCCTCTGCATCCTCTCCACGTCCTTCCTATATTGAGGTGACCAGAACTGCACGCAACACTCCAAATGTGGCATAACCAGAACGGCATCATGACATCCTGACCCTTAAACTCAATGCCCCGACCCATGCCTGCTTACCACTCTACCTAATTGTATTGCCACTTTCAGGGAGTTATGGACTTGGAGCCCAAGATCCCTCTGTACATCAATGACTTTGAGGGTCATGCCATTAATTAATTGTACATTTCCTTCCTACATCTGACCTCCCTAAGTGCAACGTCTCACACTTTTCACTCAAGAACAGAGATGAGGAAACACTTTTTCACACAGAGAGTTGTGAGTCTGTGGAATTCTCTGCCTCGGAGGGCAGCGGAGGCCCGTTCTCTGGATACTGGAGCTAGATTGGGCTCTTAAAGATAGTGGAGTCAGGGGATATGGGGAGAAGGCAGGAACGGAGTACTGATTGGGGATGATCAGCCACGATCACATTGAATGGCGGTGCTGGCTCGAAGGGCCGAATGGCCTACTCCTGCACCTATTGTCTATAAGAGGTGTGAGAGGTGCAAAGTGAGACGGGAAAGATTTAATAGGAATCTGAGGGGCAATCCTTTCATACAGAGGGTGGTGGGCATATGGAATGAGCTGGAAGAGGTAGTTTAGTTTATTGTCACGTGTGCCAAGGTACAGTGAAAAGCTTTTTTGTGGCGTGCTATCCAGTCAGAGCAACATTTAGAGCAGGAAAAATATTCCCCGTGTTGGGGGAGTTCAGAACCAGGGGCCACAGTTTAATAATGAGGGGTAGGCCATTTAGGGCTGAAATGAGAAAAAAAAATTTGCCCAGAGAGTAGTGAATCTGTGGAATTCTCTGCCACAGAAGGTAGTGGAGACCAATTTACTAGATGTTTTCAAGAAAGAGTTAGATAGAGCTCTTAGGGCTAACGGAATCAAGGGATATGGGGAAAAAGCAGGAACGGGGTACTGATTTTAGTTGATCAGCCATGACCATATTGAATGGCGGTGCTGGCTTGAAGGGCTGAATGGCCTCCTGCATCTATTTTCTATGTTTCAATGTCAGCGGGAAGACTGTACATGATTACAACAAGCCATCCACTGTTTACATATACCGGATAAATGGAATCACATTTAGTCCAAGATAAACTCCAGTGAAGTCCGATTAAAGATAGTCCGAGGGCCTCCAATGAGGTAGATAGTAGTTCAGGACCGCTCTCGAGTTGGTGATAGGATGCTTCAGTTGCCTGTTAACAGCCGGGAAGAAGCTGTCCCTTAATCTGGAGGTGTGAATTTTCAAACTTCTATACCTCTTGCCTGATGGGAGAGGGGAGAAGAGGGAGTGTTTGTGGTGAGACTCATCCTTAATTATGCTGATGGCCTTGCCCAGGCAGCGTGAAGTGTATTTGAGGCAGAACATTTAAAAAACATTGGACAGGTGCATGGATAGGAAAGATTTAGAGAGATATGGGCCGAAGGTGGGCAGGTAGGACTAGTGTGGATGGGGCATCTTGGTTGGCATGAGCAAGATGAGATGATGGCCCTGTTTCCATGCTGTATTGATTCTATCAATGACTTGAACAAGAGTCTTGGGGCGGCACAGTGGTAGAGTTACTGCCTTCAATCCTGACACCGGGTGCTGTCTGTACGGAGTTTGTACGTTACCTCAGTGACTGCGTGGGTTTTCTCCAGGTGCTCTGATTTCCTCCCACAATCCAAAGACGTACAGGTTTGTAGGTTAATTGGCTTCAGTAAAAAAAATTGAGATTGTCCCTGGTGTGTGAAGAATGGAGCGAGTGACATGAGTTCAAGTCCTGCAAGGGGGATTTAAATTGTTCATGAATTAAATCCAAAATATGAAAGCTATAATCGGTGATAGTATTACCAGTTTGTTAAAGTTCCGTCTGGTTCACCAGTTCTGTTCAGGGAAGGTAATCTGCTTGTGTCGGAAGGAACTAGAGATGTTGGTTTAAACCGAAGATTGACACAAAAAGCTGGAGTAACTCAGCGGGTCAGGCAGCATCTGTGGAGAGAAGGAAGGGGTGATGTTTCGGGTCGAGACCCTTCTTCAGTCTTCTTCAGCATCTCCTTCTCTCCAGAGATGCTGCCTGTCTCGCTGAGTTACTCCAGCTTTTTGTGTCTATTTAAGGTAATCTGCTTGCTGCCGTTGGAGAGGGCCCAGAGGATGTTTACGAGAATAATCCCAGGAATGATTAGGTTAACTTATTAGTTTTTGTCGGCACTGGGCCTGTACTCGCTGGAAGGTTGGAAGGATAAGGAACTTTGAAAACTCATTCAAACGTACTGAATAGTAAAAGGCTTGGATAGAGTGGATGTAGAAAGAATGTTTCCACTGGTGGGAGAGTCTAGGACCATTATGAAGGACATACCTTTCGGGATTTCTTTAGTCAGAGGGTGGTGAATCTGTGGAATTCATTGCCACAGACGGTGGTGGAGGCCAAGTCATTGGATATTTTTAAGGCGGAGATTGACAGAGTCTTGATTAGTACTGGTATCAGGGGTTATAGGGCGAAGGCAGGAGAATGGGGTTGAGAGGGAAAGACAGATCAGCCATGATTGAATGGCGGAGTTGACCCGATGGGCCGAATGGCTTAATTCTGCTTCTATGACTATGACCTTTCTGTCCTGGGCCTTCTCCATTGCTAAAGTGAGACTACATGCAAACTGAAGGAACAGCACCTCATATTCCGCTTGGGAAGTTTCCAACCCAACAGTATGCAAGTTGAATTCTCCAACTTTAGATACCTAACCTATTGACCAGCCACCTTTTTTAAAAATATTTTTCCCCCCTCTCTTCCCTGTGTCCCACCTGGTGTCTGCATACGGATATGGAGGGGTATGGATTATGTGCAGTCGGTTAAGAGTTGGTCTTGGCGTCATGTTGATCACGGTAATTGTGGGCCGAAGGGCCTGTTCTTGTTCTGGTCTCTGTACTTACCTGATCCTTGAGCTATCCATTAGTGTTCCTCCAAATTAGAGTTATAATCATAGTCATAGAGTGATACAGCATGAAAACAGGCCCTTTGGCCCAGCTTGCCCACACCGACCAACATGTCCCATCTACACTAGTCCCACTTGCCTGCGTTTGGTCCATATCTCTCCAAACCAGTCCTATCCATGTACCTGTCTAATTTGTTTCTTAAACGTTGCAATAGTCCCAGCCTCAACTACCTCCTCTGGCAATTTGTTCCATACACCCACCACCCTTTGTGTGAAAACTTTACCCCTCAGATTCCTATTAAATCTTTACCCCTTCACCTTAAACCTATGTCCACTGGTCCTCGATTCCCCTACTCTGGGCATCTACCAGATCTATTCCTCTCAAGATTTTGTACACCTCCATAAGATCACCCCTCATCCTCCTGTGCCTCAAGGATTAGAGTCCCAGCCTACTCTACCTCTCCCAAAAGCTCAGGCCCTCTAGTCCTGGCAACATCCTCGTAAATCTTCTCTGTACCCTTTCCAGCTTGACAACATCTTTCCTGTAACATGGTGCCCAGAACTGAACACAATATTCTAAATGCGGTCTCACCAACGTTCTTATACAACTGCAACATGACCTCCCAACATCTATACTCAATACTCTGACTGATGAAGGCCAATGTGCCAAAAGTTTTTTTAACAACCTTTCTACCCGCGATGTCACCTTCAAGGAACCATGCACCTGCATTCCTAGATCCCTCTGCTCTACAACACTACCCAGAGCCCAACCGTTCACTGTGTAGGTCCTGCCCTTGTTAGATGTCCCAAAATACAACACCTCTATCTCCATTACCGCCAACACCTCCATTAAATTCCATCAACCATTCCTCAGCCCACCTGGCCAACTGAGCAAGATCTGCTGCAATTTTTCACAAGCATCTTCATTAACTGAAAAACCTTTTGCATCATCAGCAAACTTGCAAATCATGCCATGTACGTTCTCATCCAATTCATTGATGTAGATGACAAACAGTAACGGGCTCTGCACCGAACCTTGAGGCACACCACTAGTCACAGGCCTCCAGTCCGAGAAGCAACCTTCCACCATCACCCTCTGCTTCCTTCTATGAAGCCAATTTTCTATCCATTCAGCTACCTTTCCTTGAATCCCATGCGATCTAACCTTCCAGGAGAGCTTACCATGAGGAACCTTGTCGAACGCCTTACTGAAGTCCATGTACACAACATCTACAGCTCTGCCCTCATCGATCTTTTTGGTCACGTCCTCAAGAGACACGGCCTCCCACGTACAAAACCATGATGACTATCCCTAATCAGCCCTTGTCCGTCTAAATGCCTGTATAACCTATCCCCCAGAATACTCTCTGGTAACTTTCCAACTACAGATGTTAAGATCATAAAGGTTAACTTCTATGCTCAATAAAGAAGGGTCTCGACCCACAACGTCACCCATTCCTTCGCTCCATGGATGCTACCTGTCCCGCTGAGTTACTCCAGTTTTTTGTGTCTATCTTCGGTTTAAACTAGCATCTGCAATTCCTCCCTACACATGCTCAATAATGTGACAGATGAAGGCCAATGTGCCAAAGGCCTTTCTGACCGCCCTATCTACCTGCGACGCCAGATGTGGATTTTTTGTTTCCGTTCTCTCCTTCAGCAGAAACATCCAAGAAAACATGAACCCGGAGGAGGAGGTGGACGAGTTTCTGGGGCGAGCGATCGATGCCAGAAGCATTGACCGCCTGCGCTCCGAGCACGTGCGCAAGTTCCTGTTGACCTTCCGCAAACCGGAGCTGGAAAAGAAGGTGGGTGTCCGTGTTCCCCGCTCGCTCCGACCCAGCCCAACGAGGGACTGGAGCCGAGATCGTTCATGTGCTGTACTCTTCTCTCTTCCATCAGTTCAATGTTATTTGTCACTTGCACAACCACACAGCGAAATTCTCATTGCATATTTACACATAAGTTAAAGGAGCAGAATTAGGCCATTCGGCCCATCAAGTCTACCCCACCATCCAATCATGGCTGATCTATGTTTCCCTCTCAACCCCATTCTCTGCCTTCTCCCCATAACCCCTGATCACCGCACTTATCAAGAATCTATCTGTCACTTTTTTAAAGATATCCATTGACTTGGCCACCACATCCGTCTGTGGCAATGCTCCACAGATTCACCACCACCCTGTGGGCAACTCCATGTTTTGGCGCCATTTCCAAAGTCCGGTCCACCTGCATGCACGGTCTACTGGAGCAGTTTCGTTTCGAGATGCAGAGCGGAAGCAAGCCCACCGAGTCCGCGCCAACCAGCGATCCCCGCACACAGACACTATCCTACACACGCCAGGGACAATTTACAATATTAGTTTTAATTTTATTTAGTTTTAGAGATACAGCGCGGAAACAGGCCCTTCGGCCCACCGGGTCCGCGCCAACCAGCGATCCCCGCACATTAACACTATCCTATACCTACAATCTTTACATTTACCAGACCAATTAACAATTTTTACCTTTACCAAGCCAATTAACCTGCAAACCTGTACGTCTTTGGAATGTGGGAGGAAACCAAAGATCTTGGAGAAAACCCACGCAGATTACGGGGAGAACGTACAAACTCCGTACAGACAGCACCCGTGATCAGGACAAACCCAGGCCTCTGGCGCTGTAAGGCAGCAACTCTACCCAGGACAGTCAGGATCAAACCCGGGTCTCCGCCGCTGCATTCGCTGTAAGGCAGCAACTCTACCGCTGTGCCACCGTGACCGCCCAAAGCCAATTAACCTACAAACCTGTACATCTTTGGAGTGTGGGAGGAAACCAGAGCACCCGAAGAAAACCCACGCAGGTCATGGGGAGAACGCACAATCTCTATACAGACAGCACCCGTAGTCAGGATGGAAGTTGGATCTCTGTTGCTGTAAAGCAGCAAATCTACCGCTGCGCCACGTTGCCACCCTACTGGTTGTCCTACTAGTTTCATTGCCGTCCTGCTCAATTTCATTGTTTGTATCCACTCACAACCCAACAATGGACCTTTGTGGGCTCCACCTTTCCTTGATCATCGTTGCCGGCTTCAATATGTTCTTAATAAACTCAACTGGAAGATCAGCCATGATTGAATGGTGAAATAGACATGATGGGCTGAATGGCCTGATTCTGCTCCTATACCTTTGCCCCTTGTGTGTGGATAAGGGACACTTGTTTTGTGCCAAGTGTTACTGCGTGTCTGTAAACCTTCTCTCTCCTCTTCCCCCAGTATTCCAAGGAGGTGGATGACCGATTTGGTGCCTACGTTGCCTGTTCCTGCTTGGTTTTCCTCTTCATCTGCTCCATTCAGATCATCATTATGCCCCAGTAAGTCTTCCTGCTTGTTTGCCTTAAGAGGAGAGGGACTGTAGTTTGCCCACACTAGGCCCCTGCCTCATCAATGGAAGGAACATATAGATGGAGCGCGTGGGATTGTATACTCTGGAATTTAGAAGGATGAGAGGGAATCTTGTTGAAACATATAAGATTATTAAGGGATAAGACATGCTAGAGGCAGGAAACATGTTCCCGATGTTGGGGGAGTCCAGAACCAGAGGCCACAGTTTAAGAATAAGGGGTAAGCCATTTAGAACGGAGATGAGGAAAAACTTTTTCACCCAGAGAGTTGTGAATCTGTGGAATTCTCTGCCTCAGAAGGCAGTGGAGACCAATTCTCTGGATTGGATTCAGAAAAACTGAGAAAAGTTTTTCCTCATCTCAGACCTAAATGCCGAGTCGACCCATTCTTTCCAAGGATGAGGGGGGACCTCTTTGAAACTTAACGAATAGTGAAACGCCTGCATAGAGTGGATATGGAGAGGATGTTTCCACGAGTGGGAGAGTCTAGGATCAGAGGGCACAGCCTCAGAATAAAAGGACGTACCTTTTAGAAAGGAGAGGAGCAGGAATTTCTTCAGCCTGAGGCTGGTGAATCTGCGGAATTCATTGGCACAGATGGCTGTACAGTATGGGTGTCAAAGGTTACGTGGTGAAGTCAGGAGAATGAGGTTGAGAGGGAAAGATAGTGTACAAAATCGTGAGAGGAATAGATCGGGTAGATGCACTCTTGCTCAGAGTTGGGGAATCGAGAACCAGAGGACATAGGTTTCAGGTGAGGGGGGGAAATTTTAATAGGAACCTGTGGGGTCATTTTTTCACACAAAGGATGGTGGGGTGTATGGAACGAGCTGCCGGAGGAGATAGTTGTGTCAGGTACTATTGCAACGTTTTAGACACAGTTAGACAAGTTCGTGGATATGGGCCAAGCGCAGGCAGGTTGGACTAGTGTAGCTGGGACACATTGGCTGATGTGGGCAAGTTGGGGCGACGGGCCTGTCACCACGTTGTATGACTATAGATCAGCCATGATTGAATGGCGGAGTGGACTTGATGGGCCGCTAAATCTGCTCCTGTGTCTTATGAGTGTGTGGGGTAGGTGGAGAGTGGGAGAGAAGGGCCTGTTCCTTGAAACAAGGTTAGAAATTCATCAATGATTCTCCATGCAACGAACAGCTGGGGAAAATGAAACGTTAAAGCATTCTTGTTAGAGTATTTGATATTTGAACAGGATTCTGGCCAGCGGGAGGCCGGAGTGCAGGGAGGGGTCGGCGGTAGGGTTGCCAACTGTCCCGCATTAGCCGGGACATCCCATATACTGGGCTATAAATTGGTTTGTCCCGTACGGGACCGCCCGTGTCCCGTATTTGACTGCTACTGCTCGGGTTGAGGGGACTGTCGGGTCGGGGCGCAGCGTCCGGCCCCGCCTCACCCGTCCCAACGTAGTGCAGCCCATGGAGTGCAGCAGCAGCAGCGCCTCGCCCGTGGCCCCGTCGGTCGGCAGCCCGGCCAGCTGTCCGACCTTCGGACCTTCGCTTACTGCCGACACCACCACCACCCCTCCTTCTCATGGCCGATCATCGGTTCATGAGTCGGTTGGGGTGCCGGACTTTGCGCCCGATGTCGCGCGGCCCGGGCCAAAACACCTCAGCTGGCCCGCCGACTGGGCTTTGTGTGCAGTCCAGCACCCGGGCCAACTCATCATTCACCCAGCCACGGCCGAGTCGCTCAACGAATTGCCATCGGGAATTTGTCCCGTATTTTGACCATTTTGTCCCTTATTTGAGAGTGAGAAAGTTGGCGATCCTAGTCGGCGGCAGTAGGTCCGGCTTGGAAGTGGCTGGGCTGAGAGATGGTGTGGTGTCGGCAGTCTGGCATGGCGGTCGGTGACGGTCGGTAGCTCCGTCCACTATAACCATAACCCCCTATAAAGCGGCCCCGTAATAACAAGGGTTTACTGTTGGATTCACGGGAGGTTGGTCTCGGAGGGGAGGATGCTCCTCAAACTGCGGAGCATCCTGGACAATACAGCTCACCCCCTCCATGACACACTGGTCAACCTGAGGAGCACCTTCAGCAACAGACTGGTTCCACCAAGATGCAGCGCAGGACGCCACAGGAGATCCTTCTTCCCTGTGGCTATCAAACTGTACAACCTCTCCCCCTTCTGTCGTGGGGTAGACTGAGACTGACTCCCCCCCCCCCACCCCCCAATCTTTGCACATTCCCAATCATTTACACTCATCACTTTATTAATTTCATCTTTCATGTAGTTTGTGTTTTTATGACTGTTGGCAGATTAATTTCCTTCCTGGGATAAATAAAGTTTTATCATATGGTAAGGCCAGACTAGTTGTGATTGTCTATGTGGTGTGTGGGTGCTGCTTGTCTGAGTATGGGAGGCTCATTTCTCTTCTGTTCCTATCCTCTGTACAGCTCGGTATTGATGTTGACCTTCTACTTGACCTGCTTGGTCATTCTGGCCAGCGTCCTCTTCGTGTCCACCATCTACTGCTGCGTCAAGGTGAGCAACTTAAAAGCGTCGTGAATTTAGGTGGCCACGGTGGCGCAGCGGTAGAGTTGCTGCCTTACAGCGCCGGAGACCCGGGTTCGATCCCGACTAACGGTGCCGTCTATGCGGAGCTTGTATGTTCTCCCCGTGACCTGCGTGGGTTTTCACCGAGATCTTCGGTTTACTCCCACACTCCAAAGACATACAGGTTTGTAGGTTAATTGGCTTGGTAATAAATGTGAATTATCCCGAGTGTGTGCAGCATTAGTGTGCGGGATCGCTGGTCAGTGCGGACTCGGTGGGCCGAAGGGCCTGTTTCTGCGATGTATTTCGAAACTAAACTAAACTAATTTCCCAGCCTGGAGTCACATGGCATGGAAACAGGCCCTTCGGCCCACTGACTCTGCCCTGTCATAGCCTCACTTACCCTAAAGATAGATGCAAAATGCTTGGGTAACTCAGCAGGACAGGCAGCATCTCTGAAGAGAAGGAATGGGTGACGCTTAGGGTCGAGACCCTTCTACAGACTGAGAGTCCAGGGAGAGGGAGACTAGAAATATGGAAGGGCAAAGTGTGAAAACGACAGATCAAAGCAGACGATGATGAAATGTAGAATTGTTGATTGTTGGCTGAGGGGAAGTGACAACGAGCTGTACAATCAGTAAAATTAATCACTGAAACTAGTTGGAGAACTAGGGTGGGGATGGGATGGAGAGAGAGGGGGAAAGCAAGGGTTGCTTGAAGTTAGAGAAATCAATATTCATACCGCTGGGTTGTAAGCTGCCCAAGTGTACTTACCCTCAATGTGGAAGGAATAGACAAGTCTTTGTTTCAGGCCGGGACCCTTCTTCAGTCCGAAGGAGGATATTGACCTGAAACGTCACCTATCCAGTCCTTCTGCAGATGCTGCCTGACCCGCTGAGTAATTCCAGCACTTTGTGTTTTACACAGGATGCCAGCATCTGAAGTTCCTTGTGTAGACAATAGACAATAGGTGCAGGAGTAGGCCATTCGGCCCTTCGAGCCAGCACCGCCATTCAATGTGATCATGGCTGATCATCCCCAATCAGTACCCCGTTCCTGCCTTCTCCCCATATCCTCTGACTCCGCTATCATTAAGAGCCCTATCTAACTCTCTCTTGAAAGTATCCAGAGAACCGGCTTCCACTGCCCTCTGAGGCAGAGAATTCCACAGACTCACACAGGTGTTTCCTCATCTCCGTTCCAAATGGCTTACCCGTTTTCTTAAATAGTGGCCCCTGGCTCTGGACTCCCCCAACAGCTACCTGAACCCTACACTAATCACATTTTGTTATTCTCCCCAAACTTCCATCAGAGTTTGGAGTTGGAGTCTAAAACATCACCTATGAAGCGTCCCGACCCGAAACATCGCCTTTCCATGTTCTCCAGAGATGCTGCATGACCCGCTGAGTTTAGTTTAGTTTAGAGATGCAGAACGGAAACAGGCCCTTCGGCCCACCAAGTCCGCACCGACCAGAACTTCCCCGCACATTAACACTACCCTACACACACTAGGGACAATTTGACTTTTTTACACCAAGCCAATTAACCTACAAACCTGTACGTCTTTGGAGTGTGGGAGGAAACCGAAGATCTCGGAGAAAACCCAGTGAGAGGATGTTACCACCAATGGAAGAGTCTAAGATCAGAGGTCATAGCCTCAGAATTAAAGGACGTTCCTTTGGGAAGAAGATGAGGAGAAAACCCATGCGGTCACGGGGATAACGTACAAACTCCACACAGACAGCACCCGTAGTCAGGGTCGAACCCCGGGTCTCTGGCGCTGTGAGGCCAGAGATTACTAGTTCCTGTTTAACGCCTCAGTATGGAGACAACTAATCCCAGTGCCTGTACTGGGTGGGAGAATGACTATAAATAAGTCAGGAAGTTGGAATCCAACCTGGTCCCAGCGTGGATGTACAGGATAGAGGATTCCACAGCTGTTGTTTAAGGTCAAATTGACCCGGACAATATCTATCCCTTATTCAACATCAGTTACAGTAGATTTTAAGTAGTTAACAAGACGTTTTTGTTAAACCCAGCAATTTGTGAAGAAGGGTCTCGACCCGAAACGTCACCCATTCCTTCTCTCCAGAGATGCTGTCTGTCCCGCTGAGTTACTCCAGCTTTTTGTGTCTATCTTCAATATGAATATTGATTTCTCTAACTTCAAGTAACCCTTGCTTTCCCTCTCTCTCCATCTCTCCCCCATCCTAGTTCTCCGACCAGTCTGACTGTCTTCCTGATTAAATTTTATCTTTATATGCCTCGTTGTCACCTTTCCCAAGCCAACAATGATCTATTCTACATTTTCCTGGAGCTTAGTCCCCTTTGATCTCTCGTTTTCACACCTTACCCTTCCATATCTCTGTCTCCCTCTCCCCCTGACTCTCAGTCTGAAGAAGGGTCTCGACCCAAAACGTCACCCATTCCTTCTCTCCAGAGATGCTGCCTGTCCTGCTGAGTTACTCCAGCTTTTTGTGTCTATCTGAGAAGATGTTTTCAGTTTTCATTGCACGCTGTTACTGGAAGGCCCTAAGTGATTTTGCTCCTAAATCTCCCCTGGTACAACAGTCCCTGGTTAAGAGGTCACCGGTTTAAGCGAGGGGTGAAGAATTTTCTTCTCCCAAAGGCTTTTCTTTGCCCCCAGACAGCTGTCACCTCCTCCAGTTTAAATTCCATTTGGAATATTTTGGAGGACCAAGAACCAAGAACCAAGAACAACAGGGCCACCCTGTGACCGCGTGGGTTTTCTCCCGGTGCTCCGGCTTCCTCCCACACTCCAAAGGTGTATAGGTTTGTCAGTTAATTGGCTTCGGTAAAAAAAATTATGAATTGTCCCTAGTGTGTGCACGGGACGGTCGCTAGTCGCTGCAGACTCGGTGGGCCGAAGGGCCTGTTTCCGCGCGGTATCTCTGACTGGTGCAATTGCTTCGAACTTCCAATTCAGTTCAACTCAACAGTTCAGTCTGAAGAAGAGTCTAGACTCGAAACGTCACCCATTCCTCCTACCCAGCAACGCTGCCTGTCCCAATGAGTTACTCCAGCATTTTGTGTTGATCTTTGGTGTAAACCAGCATCTGCAGTTCCTTCCTGCATGTTTTGTGCCCATCAACAAAATAGCGATGTTCTTGGTGCTAATCAGGGAGCTGGTGTCATGAATTAACCGACAGGATTAAAAACATGTTGACTCTGGTCATGTTTAGTTTCTTATTGGCTACCACTCTTCACATGGTAAAATGTTCTATTCTGAATTAGTAATAAAGGTTACATAAACAGTGACTGCAGTATGAGTCATCGGTACCTGAGTCTAAATAAAGAAACAGCATATAATAGCCGTGTTTGCCAGAAGTGGGCGGACAGTTCAGGTTACATTGGACACGTGTTTTCCAGGTGTTTTTTTTACACGTCTCCCAAAATCCCAATTCTCCACTCATTTATAACAAGAAAAATAACTTAGAATGTGGACCCTGAGAAGTTAACGAGCAAGCCTAGGGCGGCAAGGTGGCGCAGCGGTGGAGTTGCTGCCTCACAGCATCAGAGACCCCGGTTCCATCCAGACTACGGGTGCTTGTCCGTACATTGTTTGTACATTCTCCCCGTGACCGGCGTGGGTTTTCTCCGAGATCTTCGGTTTCCTCCCACACTCCAAAGACGTGCAGGTTTGTAGGTTAATTGGCTTGGTATGAATGTTAAATTGTCCCCAGTGTGCGTAGGGTGGTGTTAATGTTCGGGGATCGCTGGTTGGTGCGGACCTCGGTGGGCCGATGGGCCTGTTTCCACGCTGTTTCTTTAAACTAAATAAACTATACTCTACCGCTACGCCTCCATGACGCCCTGGATGATCGTATTTAATGCACGCTGTCATCTATCTCTGTTGACTGAGCTCCCAACCTCCCTCTTTCCCCAGGTCTTCCCCGTCCCACTCCAGCTCCTGTCGAAGAAGATTGTCCAGTCCAAGATGAACAGCACCATTGTCGGGATCTTCACCATCTCACTGGTCTTCCTCTCTTCCTTTGTCAACATGGTAGGTACTGCTGAATGTTTAGAGGACGAATAGTGAAAGTGGATGCGGAGAGGGGGAGTCCAGGACCAGAGGCCAGAGCCTCAGAATTAAAAGATTTTCCTTTAGGAAGGAGATGAGGAGGAATTTCTTTAGTCAGAGGATTGCGAATCTGTGGAATTCGTTGCCACAGAAGGATGTGGAGGCCAAGTCAATGGATATTTTTAAGGCAAGGATAGATTCTTGATTAGTGTGGGTGTCAGGGGTTATGGGGAGAAGGCGGGAGCATGGAATGGAATACTGTATTGTCACATGTGACAAGGCACGATGAGATTCATTGTGATCATGGCTGATCGTCCCCAATCAATAACCCGTGCCCGCCTTCTCCCCATATCCCTTGATTCCACTAGCCCCTAGAGCTCTATCCAACTCTCTCTTAAATCCATCCAGTGATTTGGCCTCCACTGCCCTCTATGGCAGGGAATTCCACAAATTCACCTCTCTGGAGAAGAGAGAGTTAGATTTAGCTCTTAGGGCTAACGGAATCAAGTGATATGGGGAGAAAGCAGGAACGGGGTACTGATTCTTGATGATCAGCCATGATCATATTGAATGGCGGTGCTGGCTCGAAGGGCCAAATGGCCTACTCCTGCACCTATTTTCTATGTTTTCTATACGGGGCCCAAAACTGCTCACAATACTGCAAATGTGGTGGGTATTGTTGGGTGGCTAGAGGTCTGTTAGTTGTGGAAAGTTGTTGCAATGTTCTGACTCCATGAACCAAACTCTTATGATGATGATACTTTAGTGCCACATGGGCCCAGGTAAAATCAAACATAAGGTGCCCAAAATTGCTCACAATACTCCAAATGCGGTCAGACTGAAGCCTTATAAAGCCTTATAAAGCCTCAGCATTACATCCCCGGTTTTTATATTCTAGTCCACTCGAACCTCACCAACCCGACACTAACTTTAGTGCGGCACGGTGGTGTAGCGGGAGAGCCTTTGCCTTCCAGCGCCAGAGACCCGGGTACGATCCCAACTACGGGTGCTCGTCTCTAAGGAGTTTGTACGTTCTCCGAGATCTTTGGCTTCCTCCCGCACTCGAAAGAAGTACAGGTTTGTAGTTGAGCAGGTGAGGCAGCATCTATGGAGAGAAGGAATGGGTGACATTTCAGGTCGAGAACCGAAACGTCACCCATTCCTTCTCTCCAGAGATGCTGCCTCACCCGCTGAGTTACTCCAGCATTTTGTGTCTACCTTCGATTTTAACCAGCATCTGCAGTTCTCTGTTACACAGGTTTGTCGGTTCATTGGCTTGGTGTAAAATGCAAAATGTGTCGGGTAGTGGTAATTCTCGGGGATCGCTGGTCGGTGCGGACTCGGTGGGCCGCAGGGCCCGTTTCTGCGCTGTATCTCTACAATTTCTGTTTAGTTTATTGTCACGTGTACCGAGGTACAGTGAAAAGCTTTTGTCGCGTGCTATCCAGTCAGCAGAAAGACAATTTAAGCCATTTAAATTGTAGAGATACATGATAAGGGGATAAAAATAAAACTTAACTAAACTTGAGTGGAGGAATATTTATCTTAACGCTTTGCTCTGGTTATTTTTCTTCCAGTTTGTCTGCAACACCCAGGACCTGCAGATCTGCGTGGCCAAAGAGTACAACACCACCCCAACAAACGTCAACGCTTGTCACATTCTCACTTACTTCACAAACTATAGTCTGGACTTGGAAAAGGGGTTTTGCGGAGGACAACAACCCAGCTGTAACTTCCCGGAGGTAAGTTACGGTCCTTTGGCACGAGGCAGTGGTCCACCTGCACCTCCTCCAACCTCATCTCGGTGGGCCGAAGGGCCTGTTTCCACGCCGCATCTCTGCAGTCTAAAGTCGCTGGTCTCCTAACGCCAGGCAGCACAACATGCGGCAAAAACCAGAGGGCATTGGGTTAAGGTTAGGGAAAAGACAATCAGTTTATAATGAACTAATAATAGATTATAATAATAATTAATTACTATGGCAATAGCCTGGGTCGACGGAGCCCGCGGCTGGGGCCCGGGGTCGGCGCCAGGGAGGCGTCCGGAGAGGACCCGGCAGCGTTAGTGGAGAGGTCGGCGTGGCGCGGCGGGCGATGATGGCGCCGACCGACGGACGAGGACGGACGCGTGGAAGTGAGGACGCCGCTGCCGGGGGAAGGAACAATGGAGGATCCGGTGTAGGGGGGACCGCCGTGAGGGAGGGCGAGAACAGGAGGACCTGGCACGGATACTTTGTAACTATGGCAGTGCCCTTTATGTGGCGACTATTTGTATACCTTGGGTCTGCAAGCAAAGAATTTCACTGTGACTTCTCACATGTGACAATAAAGCATTAATTCATTCATTCATTCATTCATTCATTCATATTAGTTGATAATACACTAATAATAATAAACTAAACTAAGTTCAGTTAGTTACAAAAAGCTGGAACCACAGCGGGTCAGGCAGCATCTCTGGAGAAAAGGAATAGGTGACGTTTTTCGGGTCGAGGCCCTTCTTCAGACTGAATTCAATTTTAGTTTAGACATACAACATGGAAACAGGACCTTCAGCCCACCGAGTCCACATCGACCAGTGATCCTCGTACACTAGCACTATCCCACACCCACTAGGGATAATTTACAATTTTACCGAAGCCAATTAACCTACAAACCTGTACGTCTTTGGAGTGTGGGAGGAATTTGGAGCACCCGGAGAAAACCCACACGGTCGCGGAGAGAACGTACAAACTCCATACAGACGGCACCCGTAGTCAGGATTCAACCCGGGTCTCTGGCGCTGTGAGGCAGCAACTCTACCTCTGCACTACTGTTCTGCCCCTTTGGTCACCCTGCTGTGAAAAGGATGTGATTTACCTGGAAAGGATGCGGAGAAGATTTACGCTGAAGATGTTAGGACTTGAAGGCTTGAGCTATAGGGAGAGTTTGGGCAGGCTAGGTCTTTTAGGGATTTAAAGGGATTATAGGGACATATGAATGAAAAGCCCACAGCGCCTGTTTCCATGTTTCCCTCCATGAAACTACAAAGAAGTTGTTTCTAATTCCGGTGGCACGGTGGCGGTGCAGCGGTAGAGTTGCTGCCTTACAGCGCCAGAGACCCGGATTCCATGACTTTGTCTAATGTCTATTCCATGACTATGGGTGCTATCTGTACGGAGTTTGTGCGCTTCCCCGTGACCTGCATGGGTTTTCTCCACGGAATCTCTGGTGTTCTCCCACACTACGAAGACATACAGGTATGTAGGTTACTTGGCTTGGTATAAATGTAACATTGTCCCTAGTATGTGTAGGCTAGTGTTAGTGTGCGGGATCGCTGGTCGGTGCGGATTCGGTGGGCCGAAGGGCCAGTCTGTATCTCTAAACTAACTAAACTAAACTGAATGAATGTATGAATGAGTACTTTATTGTCACATGTAGTGTTATTCTTTGCTTTGCATACCCAAGGTTGCAGAGAGACGCCACATAAAGGACGCCAAAGAAAGGTCTCGAACCGAAACGTCACCCATTCCTTCTATCCAGAGATGCTACTCTCCCTTCTCCGTCAGGCAAAGGTACAGAAGTGTGAAAACGCACACCTCCAGATCCAGGAACAGTTTCTTCCCAGCTGTTATCAAGCAACTGAACTATCACACCACAACCTGAGAGCGGTCCTGAACTACTATCTAAATCACTGGTGACCTTGGGACTATCTTTGTTTAAGAAAGAGCTACAGATGCTGGAAAAATCGAAGGTAGTCAAAAATGCTGGAGAAACTCAGCGGGTGAGGCAGCATTTATGGAGCGAAGGAATAGGTGACGTTTCGCGTCTAGACCCTTCTACTATCTACCTCACTGGTGACCCTCGGACTATCTTTGTTTAAGAAAGAACTGCAGATGCTGAAAAATGAAGATGGGTCTCAACCTGAAACGTCACCTATTCCCTTCGCTCCACAGTTGCTGCTCACCCGCTGAGTTTCTCAGCATTTTTGTCTACTTCGGACTATCTTTGGTCGGGTTTTGCTGGCTTTAACTTGCACTAATCGTTATTCCCTTATCATGTATCCATACACTGTGAATGGATCGATTGGAATCACGTGACAATAAACTAAACTGAACAGCTGCCTGTCCCACTGAGCTGCTCCAGCATTTTGTTGTTCGATCTAAAGATAACCCATTTAACCCGTTTGTTTGTCTTTCCTCTTCCAGTACTTCACCTACTGCGTGCTGTTGAGCTTGCTGGCTTGTGCAGTGTTTCTGCAGATCAGCAGTATTGGAAAGCTGTTTCCTCATGTTGACCATCGAGCTGATCTACGTCATGATGCTGGAGGTGCCAGGAGTCACCCTCTTTGACAACGCTGACCTCCTGATGATCGCCAACAGTCTGTGAGTAGCATCCGCCTCGCACTTTCACCCCCACAACTCTTTAGTTTAGTTTATGTCAGAGATACAACGCGTAAACAGGCCGGCCCACCGAGTCCGCGCCGACCAGCGATCCCCGCACTTTAACACTATCCTACACACACACACACACATGGGACAATTTGACATTCATACCAAACCAATTAACCTACAAACCTGCACATCTTTGGAGTGTGGGAGGGAAACCGAAGATCTCGGAGAAAACCCACACGGTCACGGGGAGAATAGACAATGGACAATAGGTGCAGGAGTCAGCATCGGCCCTTCGAGTCAGCACCGCCATTCAATGTGATCATGGCTGATAATCACAATCAGTACCCGTTCCTGCCTTCTCCCCATATCCACTGACTGCTATCTTTAAGAGCGCTATCTTGCTCTCTCTTGAAAGTATCCAAAGAACCGGCCTCCACCGCCCTCTGAGGCAGAGAATTCCACAGACTCACAACTCACTGTGAGGAAAAAGAGTTTCCTCGTCTCTGTTCCAAATGGCCTACCCCTTATTCTTAAACTGTGGACCCTGGTTCTGGACTCCCCCCAACATCGGGAACATGTTTCCTGCCTCTAGTGTGTCCAAACCCTTAATAATCTTATATGTTTCAATAAGATCCCGTCTCATTCCTTCTAAACTCCAGGAGTATACAAAATGTACAAACTCCGTACAGACAGCTCCCGTAGTCGGGATCGAACCCGGGTCTCTGGCGCTGTAAGGCAGTAGCTCTACCGCTGCGCCACCGTGCCGCCCTACATTCTACTGAAAATCTGTGGGCAAATTTCAGAGAGGCGGTTGCATGGGGCAAGAAACCCTAAACGCAGAGGTAGAGCGGAGACCTGATAGAAGTATATAACATTATGAGTGGCGTAGATAGGATAGAAAGTCACAACCTTTTCCCCAGGGTGGAAATATCCAACACTAGAGGGCGTACCAGTAAGGCGAGTAGGGGTAAGGTTAATGGAGATGTGTGGGACACATTTTTTACACAGAGAATGATGGGGGCCTGGAAAGCACTGCCAGGGGTGGTGGTGGAGGCAGAGAGGATAGTGATGTTCAAGAGGGATTTTGGGTAGGCACGTGGAAGTTCACAGGAATAGACGCAAAATGCTGGAGTAACTCAGCGGGTCAGGCAACATCTCCTGAGAGATTGAATGGGCGACGTTTCGGGTCGGAACTCTTCTTCAGATTGGTGGAGCAGTCTGAAAAAGGGGTTCTGACCCGAAACGCCACCTATTCCTTCTCTCCAGAGATTCTGCCTGACCCGCTGAGTTACTCCAGCATTTTGTGTCTATCTTCGCTGTAAACCAGCCTCTGCAGTTCCGTCTTCCGAGACCAGTTGCGCAGGCAATGACATTCAGTGTAGGTAGGTGGCATCATGTTGGCACAGATATTGTGGGCCGAAGGGTCTGCACCTGTGCTATGCTGTTCTATGTTCTATATATCTGAGTTAACAAAATCTCTTCCGCAATCTTGATGCAATGAAACCATGAGACCATTTTGTCAGATCACTGGGAAACTCTCCCAGTGATTCCCACTACATCTTTTGAGACTACTTGAGTTTAACTCATAATCCTACAGGTCCCCCCCCCCCCCCGCCGCGCCGCCCTCCGATTTCTGGCACCCTTGGTTCCTGAGCCTTGCCGGATTATCCCATTTTGCCCGACCGACAGACGTCACGGCCTCCGAGAGGAGTCCTACAGTACCGGAATGTTCCGCCTGGGCGGAACAAAGTTCTGCCTGGGCCTGGGAAAAGTCGGCCTGGGAAGTCGGCCATGAGTTCCAGAGCCCCGGCCGCAAGGGTGGTAAACTCGACCCGCTGATTGGCCGCAGAAGTCCCGAGGAGGTCGAGATCGGCTGTCTCACCCGGCTAGGGGCCACATTTTCGGGGGGACTTCCAGGGGGGATTTCAAGTGCGTTCTCGTGATTTTGTCCGGATTAAAGTAGGTGCGGGCCACCAATTGCCCGTAAACCCGTGGTGGACCAGTACAATATCTTGTAATTTTATTGTAACCAGTTCGTTTCTTTCTCCTTCAGGGCGCCGTCGAACGAAACATTCACCTTGGTGAGTTTTATTCTGAATGGAGTCAAGTTCTGGCAAACCATAAAGTGACAAGTTTGGTGTGCATCAGTTATTTGGTCGATTGGAAGATAGAGAATGAAAACCGGCCCTTCGGTCCACCGAGTCCACTCTGACCATCGATCACCCGTTCATTCTAGTTCAGGTTCAGTTTAGTTTAGATACAGGGAAAAGGTTTTGTTGCGTGCTAGCCAGTCAGCGGAAAGACTATACATGATTACAATCGAGCCATTTACATTGTATGGATACATGATAAGTTAATGATAAGTTTAGTGCAAGGTAGAGCCAGCAAAGTCCGGTCAAGGATAACCCGTGGGTCACCAATGAGGTAGATAGTAGTTCAGTACTGCTCTCTGGTTGTGGTAGGATGGTTCAGTTGCCTGATGACAGCTGGGATCTGTTTTATGTTCTAGTTCTATGTTATCCCTTTCTCATCCACTCCGTACACACTAGGAACAATTGTGGTTACAATGTGGAAGACACAGATTGAGGGTGTGGTGGCAGGTAATCTCATAATGGGCACTTGGATCCCCAATGCACAGTGTAGTTAAATGGGATCAGTATAGATCGTACATGGTGGCATGATGGTGCAGAGGTAGAGCTGCTGCGTTACAGTGCTTACGGTGCCAGAGACCCGGGTTCGATCCTGACTACGGGTGCTGTCTGTACGGAGTTTGTACGTTCTCCCCGTGACCTGCGTGGGCTTTCTCCGAGATCTTCGGTTTCCTCCCACACTCCAAAAACTTACAGGTTTGTAGGTAAATTGACTTGGAATAAATGTAAATTATCCCTACTGTGTGTAGGATCGTGTTAGTGTGCAGGGATCGCTGGCTGGCGTGGACTCGGTGGGCCGAAGGGCCTGTTTCCACGCTGTATCGCTACACTAAACTAAACTAAGCATCACAAATGATTCGAGTAGGTACAGTAAATGGGATAAGTGTAGATAGATCATCACTGATGCATACAGTAAGTAAATGGGATTAGAGTAGATTGTTCTTGATAGTTAGCAGGGACATGATGGGCAGAAAGGCCTGCTCTGTCCTCTCTGGGGAGATGAACATAGTCCCTTCAGTTTGTTTACTGGGTACAATATTTATGTATTTGGTTTGTTTACTAGGTACGGTATTTATTTAAGAAAAAAACACTAGATGCTGGAGTTAGACAAAATTGCTGGAGAAACTCAGCGAAGGAATAGGCGACGTTTTGGGTCGAGACCCTTCTTCAGACTGATGTTGGGGGGGGGGAAGAAAGGAAGAGGCGGAGACAGTGGGCTATGAGAGAGCTGGGAAGGGGAGGGGAAGGAGGGAGAAAGCAAGGACTACCTGAAATTGGAGATCAATGTTCATACCGCTGGGGTGTAAACTACCCTAGTGATATATGAGGTGCTGCTCCTCCAATTTGCGGTGGGACTCACTCTGGCCATGGAGGAGGCCCAGGACAGTGAAATTATGTCAATAAAACCGAAAGATTCAACACATCTTTTAAAATTCCCTTTTAAAATAGCTACAGAAAAATTTAAATATTTGGGAATCGAAATTACCAGAGCATATCAAGGTATGCTCAGGGCAAATTTTGACCCCCTACTTAATAAACTGAATACATTAATTAAATTCTGGAAAACGCTTCCGATGTCTTTAATAGGCCGAATAAACGCAATAAAAATGATCTTTTTACCACAAATTTTATACCTATTTCAATCAATTCCTATATACTTACCTAAGAAGTTTTTTAAAAAACTCGACTCAGATATCACTAATTTTATATGGGACTATAAATCACATAGAATACAAAAAACCCATCTGAATAAATCTAAAGTATTGGGGGGTCTAGCACTACCCAATTTTATGTATTATTATTGGTCAGTAAATATTAAAAACATGATTCAACTGATGGATAACTCCGCCCAGCAAGTAGACTGGATTGTAATGGAGAAAGAGGATTGCTCCTCTAGAAACATTGGAGCGATCCTCCTCTCTCCAATGAAATTGAATAACATAAACTATAATAAGAACCCAATTATTCATAGTACAATCCGTATTTGGAAACAAATAAAACAAAATTTAAAATTAAGAAACTTATCACTTTTATTACCTATAGTCAATAACCCTTCGTTTAGTCCTTCTATTATAGATAAAGCTTATACACAATGGGATAGACTAGGAATTAAAACGCTTGGTGACTTGTATGAAACTGGAAAATTACTTTCATTTCAACAATTACAAATAAAATATAAACTCGGAAATAATCAATATTTTAAATACTTTCAAATATGCGACTATTTGAAAAAATATATAAAAGATCATCATAATAACCCAGCAGATGTACTGGACGAGGCAATGCAGATAAAAGCGGAATCAGCAAACTTAATATCATATTTGTACAATATTATCTTAAATGTACAAATACCATCTACGGAGGGTATCAGAAGAGACTGGGAACAAGAGTTAGCTATTAAAATTTCAAAGGAAAGTTGGAATGAATACTTATTAAAAGTACATAAATGCTCGATTAATGTAAGACACACTTTAATACAATTTAAAATTTTACATAGATTATATTATTCGAAAACTAAAATTCATAAAATTTTCCCAAACGTATCATCTATTTGTGATAAATGTCAATCCCAAGAAGCAACTATAGCGCACTCATTTGTCTTCTGTACAAAAATTCAAAAATTTTGGAATGAAATTTTTGAAATCTTTACAAAGTTATTTAAAACAAGACTGATACCCAAAGCAGAATGGATTATCTTCGGAATAACGGAAGATGATCCAGAACTAAATGTGTTTCAAAAGAAATTAATGGATTATGGGTTAATAACTGGAAAAAAGCTAATTCTAAAATTTTGGAAGAAGGCTCCAATACCAACTATAAATATGTGGATTTCAAATATGTTTGAAACACTACACCTTGAAGAGATAAGACTCCTCCTAGCAGGTAAACCAGATCACTTCCACCTGACGTGGTCTGCATTTATAGAATTATTACAAACATAGGGTGCAAAAGTACTTTAAAAAAATAAAAAATTGAGGTCGGGTAAGGGGGGATGATAGTTGAAGAGTTGGTATGTCCTATTTACGTGATGCTCAAAAAAAAACATTTGTTTTTCTTTTTTTCTCTTTCTCTTTTCTTTTCTTAGGGCCTATTTCTTAACTCTTTTTCTTTTTGTTTTTAATTTCGCTCTCATAGGGTCTTCGTCCTTTTTTGTTGTTACATTTTCTACACTTTTCTACACTTGCACTTTTTCCTTCACTTTCTTCTCTCTTTCAATCTTTTCTTTCTTTAGTGTAAAAAAATAAATAAAGGGAGTACATTAATTGTAAGAAGATATAAATGACGAGTATTAATGTATGTGGCTGTGATGTAATGTACTTCTAATAAATAAAAATTAAAAAAAAAAAAAAAAAAAAAAAAAACAATGTGGAAGACACAGATTGAGGGTGTGGTGGCAGGTAATCTCATAATGGGCACTTGGATCCCCAATGCACAGTGTAGTTAAATGGGATCAGTATAGATCGTACATGGTGGCATGATGGCGCAGAGGTAGAGCTGCTGCGTTACAGTGCTTACGGTGCCAGAGACCCGGGTTCGATCCTGACTACGGGTGCTGTCTGTACGGAGTTTGTACGTTCTCCCCGTGACCTGCGTGGGCTTTCTCCGAGATCTTCGGTTTCCTCCCACACTCCAAAAACTTACAGGTTTGTAGGTAAATTGACTTGGAATAAATGTAAATTATCCCTACTGTGTGTAGGATCGTGTTAGTGTGCAGGGATCGCTGGCTGGCGTGGACTCGGTGGGCCGAAGGGCCTGTTTCCACGCTGTATCGCTACACTAAACTAAACTAAGCATCACAAATGATTCGAGTAGGTACAGTAAATGGGATAAGTGTAGATAGATCATCACTGATGCATACAGTAAGTAAATGGGATTAGAGTAGATTGTTCTTGATAGTTAGCAGGGACATGATGGGCAGAAAGGCCTGCTCTGTCCTCTCTGGGGAGATGAACATAGTCCCTTCAGTTTGTTTACTGGGTACAATATTTATGTATTTGGTTTGTTTACTAGGTACGGTATTTATTTAAGAAAAAAACACTAGATGCTGGAGTTAGACAAAATTGCTGGAGAAACTCAGCGAAGGAATAGGCGACGTTTTGGGTCGAGACCCTTCTTCAGACTGATGTTGGGGGGGGGGGAAGAAAGGAAGAGGCGGAGACAGTGGGCTATGAGAGAGCTGGGAAGGGGAGGGGAAGGAGGGAGAAAGCAAGGACTACCTGAAATTGGAGATCAATGTTCATACCGCTGGGGTGTAAACTACCCTAGTGATATATGAGGTGCTGCTCCTCCAATTTGCGGTGGGACTCACTCTGGCCATGGAGGAGGCCCAGGACAGAAAGGTCGGATTCGGAATGGGAGGGGGAGTTGGTGCTAAGCCACTGGGAGATCAGGTTGGTTAGTGCGAACTGAGCGGAGGTATTGGGCGAAGCGATCGCCAAGCCTGCGCTTGGTCTCACCGATGTAGAGCAGTTGACACCTGGAACAGCGGATGCAGTAGAGGTTGGAGGAGGTGCAGGTGAACCTCTGCCTCACCTGGAAAGACTGCTTGGGTCCTTGGATGAAGTCGAAGGGGGAGGTAAAGCGACAAGTGTAGCATTTCCTGCAGTTGCAAGGGAAAGTAGCAGGGGAGGGGGTGGTTTGGGTGGGAAGGGACGAATTGACCAGGGAGTTACGGAGGGAACGGTCTCTGCGGAAAGCAGAAATGGGAGGAGATGGGAAGATGTGGTCAGTGGTGGGATCCCTTTGGAGTTGGCGAAAATGTCGCAGGATTATATGTTGTATGCGACGGCTGGTAGGGTGGAAGGTGAGGACAAGGGGGACTGTCCTTGTTACGAGTAGGGGGATGGGGAGTGAGAGCTGAGCTGCAGAATATAGAGGAGACCCTGAAGAGAGCCTCATCTATAGTAGAAGAGAGGAACCTGGAGTTTAGAAGGATGAGGGAGGATCTTATAGAAACATATAAAATTATAAAAGGACTGGACAAGGTAGATGCAGGAAAAATGTTCCCAATGTTGGGTGAGTGCAGAACCAGGGGCCACAGTCTTAGAATAAAGGGGAGGCCATTTAAGACTGAGGTGAGAAAAACGTTTTCACCCGGAGAGTTGTGAATTTGTGGAATTCCCTGCCACAGAGGGCAGTGGAGGCCAAATCACTGGATGGATTTAAGAGAGAGTTAGATAGAGCTCTAGGGGCTAGTGGAATCAAGGGATATGGGGAGAAGGCAGGCATGGGTTATTGATTGGGGACGATCAGCCATGATCACAATGAATGGCGGTGCTGGCTTGAAGGGCCGAATGGCCTCCTCCTGCACCTATTTTCTATGTTTCTATGTTAACCCCCGTTCCTTAAAGTATGAGGACCTCTCCGACGCCCTGGTTTGGAACACCTCATCCTGGGTGCAGATGCAGCGTAGACAGAGGAATTGGGAGTAGGGGATAGAGTCCTTACAGGAAGCAAGGTGGGAAGAAGTGTAGTCCAGATAGCTCTGGGAGTCAGTGGATTTTTAGTAATCAGCAGATCAGTGGTTGAAAAAGGGTCTCGACACAAAGCATCACCTATCCATGTTCTCCAGTGATGCTGCCTGACCGGCTGAGTTACTCCAGCACTTTGTGTGTTTTTTTAGGTAAACCAATAATCTGCAGTTCCTTGTGCCTCCATTTATTTAACAGCTTCTTTCTCTTCAGCAGTTCTCCAGTATTCACCAAAGTGTCTCTGAAGATCATGACCCCGGTTATAATCACAGTGTTTGTCCTGGCTCTTTATCTTCATGCACAACAGGTGGAGTCTACAGCCAGGCTCGACTTCCTGTGGAAGCTACAGGTAAGATTCAAGCTCACATCCCAAGACAGACACAAAAAGCTTTAGTAACTCAGCGGGTCAGGCAACATCTCTGGACCCTTCATGAGTCTGACCCCGATCTTGACTCCGAAACGTCACCTATTCCTTCTCTCCAGAGATGTTGCCTGACCCCACCGATTTACTACAGCATTTTGTGTCTGTCTTCAGTGTAAAACAGCACCTGCAGTTCTTTCTTAACATCCCCCATCCCAACAGCCTTATGGGCCTGTCCCACTTACGCGATTTTTTTCGGCAACTTGCCGGCACCCGTCATAGTCGCAGCAGGTCGCCGAAAATTTTCAACATGTTGAAAATCCAGAGGGGAGTGGAGGAGGGGAGGAGGGGAGAGGAGAGGAGGGAAGAGGAGAGGAGGAAGGGGAGGAGAGGAGAGGTACGACTCTTTGGTACAAGAGAGTTTAAAACAAGGCACGACTCTTTGGGCGACTACTCACGACCATACAGGCTTCACCCCGCGACATGTCGCCAGGGGGTCGTGAGTAGTCTCCTCAGTCGCCCAGAGTCGTAGCGTCTTTCTGGCCGCAGGTGGCTTTTCAACATGTTGAACATTTTCGGTGACCTGCAACGACCTATGACGGGTGCCGGCAGTCGCCGAAAAAGTCGCGTAAGCGGGACAGGCCCTTTAGGCTCACCAAAGAATATAGTTGAAAGCGAAGGGCGGCATGCTAATGCAGCAGTAGAGTTGCTGCCTCACAGCACCCAGGTTTGATCTTGACTACTTGTGCTATCTGTGTGGAGTTTGTACGTTCTCCCCGTGACTGCGTGGGTTTTGCTTGGGTGCTTCAATTTCTTCCCACACTCCAAAGACGTATAGGTTTGTAGGTTAATTTGCTTGGTATAAATGTAAAATTGTCCCTAGTGTGTGCAGAATAGTGTTAATGTGCAGGCTCGGTGAGCGTGTTCCCGCGCTGTATCTCTAAACTAAACGAACCAAGAGTAAGCCATTCGGCCCTTCGAACCAGCATCGTCATTCAATATGATCAAGGCTGAACATCCAAAATCAGTTCCCCATTCCTGCTACTTCCCCATATCCCTTGATTCCTTTAGCCCTAAGAGCTAAATCTAACTCTCTCTTGAAAACATCCAGTGAATTGGCCTCCACTGCGTTCTGTGGCAGAGAATTCCACAGATTCACAATTCTCTGGGTGAAAACGTTTTTCCTCATCTAAGTCCTAAATTGCCTACCCCTTATTCTTAAACTCTGACCCCTGACTCTGGACTCCCCTAACATCCAGAACATTTTTCTAGCCTGTTCAATCCTTTAAGAATTGTATATGTTTCCATAAAATCCCCTCTCATCCTTATAAATTCCAGTGAATAGAAGCCCAGTCGACCCATTCTTTCGTCATATGTCAGTCCCACCATCCCGGGAATTAACCTGGTGAAATTACGCTGCACTCCCTCAATAGCAAGAATATCCTTCCTCAAATTAGGAGACCAAAATTGAACACAATACTCTGGGTGCGGTCTCACCAGGGCCCTGAACAACTGCAGTAGGACCTCCTTGCTCCTAAACTCAAATCATCTCTTAATGAAAGCCAACATGCCATTAGCTTTCTTCGGTGCCTGCTGTACCAGCATGCTTACTTTCAGTAACTGATGTATAAGCACACCCAGGTCTTATTGCACCTCCCCTTTTCCTAATCTGACACCATTCAGATAATGTCAGAGCAAGGGTCTCGACCCGAGGCATCACCCATTCCTTCTCTCCAGAGATGCTGCCTGCCCGGCTGAGTTACTCCAGTTTTTTGTGTCTACCATTCAGATAATAATCTGCCTTCCTGTTCTTGCCACCAAAGTGGATAACCTCACATTTATCCACATTATACTGCACCTGCCATGTATCTGCCCACTCACCCAACCAATCCAAGTCACTCTGCAGCCTCATAGCATCCTCCTCGCAGCTCACACTGCCAGCCAGCTCTGTCATCCGCAAACTTGGAGATGTTACATTTAATTCCCTCGTCTAAATCGTTAATATATAATGTGAATATCTGGGGTCCCAGCACCGAGCCTTGCGGTACCTCACTAGTCACTGCCTGCTATTCTGAAAAGGACCCATTAATTCCTACTCTTTGCTTCCTGTCTGCCAACCAGTTCTCTATCCATGTCAATACCCTACCCCCAATAACATGTGCTCTAAGTTTGCCCACTAATTTCTTGTGTGGGACCTTGTCAAAGGCTTTTTGAAAGTCCAGATACACCACATCCACTGGCTCTCCATTATCCATTCTACTTGTTACATCCTCAAAAAATTCCAGAAGATTAGTTAAGCATAATTTCCCCTTCATAAATCCATGCTGACTTTGACCGATCTTGTCACTGCTTTCCAAATGCACTGCTATAACATCTTTAATAATCGACTCAAACATCTTCCCCGCTACCGATGTAAGGCTAACTGGTCTATAATTCCCCGTTTTATCTCTCCCTCCTTTCTTAAAAAGTGGAGTTACATTGGCTACCCTCCAGTCCACAGGAACTGATCCAAAGTCAAGAGAACATTGGAAAATGACCAATGCATCCACGATTTCTAGGGCCACCTCCTCGAGTACTCTGGGATGCAGACCATCAGGCCCTGGGGATTTATCTGCCTTCAGTCCCAACAGTTTACCCAACACCATTTCCTGACTAATGTGGATTCCTTTCAGTTCCTCCCTCCCACTAGATCCTCGGTCCCCAAGTATTTCTGGGAGATTGTTTGTGTCTTCCTTAGTGAAGACTGTTAACTGTTCTGCCATTTCCTTGTTTCCCATTATAAATTCACCTGTCTCTGATTGTAAGAGACCTACATTTGTCTTCACTAATCTTTTTCTTTTTATATATCTAAAGAATTAGTCTGTGTGGTGCATAGTCAAGTCAAGTTTATCCCAGAGTGTATCCAAGAGCCCCGAGGCTTGTCCACGGTTTCTTAAAGAATAACAATGCGGGTTTGGGGGGTTGAGTCACCTCCTCATTCATGTCTGTACTATCCTTATAAATGGACAGCATTCACTCGTACAAACCGGGTGCTATTGATCAGTGTAATCAAAGTAGGTCAACACTGCCTCCATGTGTTTGGAGCCGGTAATGCGCTTTACCGGAGAATGTCCTGATCATTTAAAATGAACATGAAGCCACCGTTGCAAATGTGGGTAACAGACAGCCGTCTGGAGAAGGGTCTCGACCCGAAACGTCACTCGTTCCTTCTCTCCAGAGATGCTGCCTGTCCCGCTGAGTTACCTCAGCATTTCGCGTCTATCTTCGGTTTAAACCAGCATCTGCAGTTCCTTTCTACACAATGCAAATGTGGCCACTTGTTGAAAGAAAACATCTTAAGAAAATCTGTAAGGAAATGGCATTTTAGTAAATGCTGAATCATTGCTGAAAATGACTCAGGTGCCTGTCTGGGGAAGCAGACAGTCTCATAGTTTGGGTCAAGATCTCTCGTTAGAAATCTCTACACCATTGAGGAAATATAATTGCTTTTTATCATTTGAAGGTTTAAAAATTAACCTTATTATGCTTTCGCAAAAATTGGGTGTAAGCTGTTAGAGAGCCAAGAATAGATTGTCTGATCATTTTGGGTGGCACATTGGCGCAGCTGGTAGAGCTGCTGCCTCACAGCGTTCAGTCTCTATAAGTTGCCCCTGGTGTGTAGGGTGTGAACGAGAATCAAGGTAGGGAATCAAGGGATATGGGGAGAAAGCAGGAATGGGGTACTGATTCTGGATGTCCAGCCATGATCATATTGAATGGTGGTGCTGGCTCGAAGGGCCGAACGGCCTACTCCTGCACCTATTTTCGATGTTTTTATGAGAAAGTGGGATGACATAGAACTAGTGGGAGTTCTGGGGAGTGTTGAAAATCAGGGGGATCTAGGAGTACAGGTACACAGTTCCCTGAAAGTGGCGCCGCAGGTGGATAGGGTGGTCAAGGAGGATTTTGGTGCACTGGCCTCAATTAGTCAGGGTATTACAGAGATTGGGATGTTATGTTACATTTGCACAAGACCTTGGTGAGGCTGCATCTGGAGTATTTTCAGTTTTAGTCACCCTGTTACGGAAAGAATGTTATTAAGATGCAAAGTGTGCAGAAAGATTTACGAGGATGTTGCCAGGATTCGATGGCCTGAGCTTTAGGGAGGGAAGGGGCAGGCTAGGACTTTATTCTTTGGAACGCAGGGTGAATGCACAGAGCTTTTTACACGGGATAGGGGAATCAAGAACCAGAGGACCTAGGTTTAAGGTGAGAGGGGAAAGATTTTATAAGAACATGAAATGCAACTTTTTCATTCAGAAGATGGTGTGTTTATGGAACAAGCTGCCAGAGGAGGTAGTTGAGGCTGGTACAACAATAATATTTAAATAATAAAATAATGATATTAAAAATAATAAATGACGCAGACTGATATATGGATAGGAAGGATTTAGAGGGATATGGACCAAATACAGACAAATGGGACTAACTTAGATGGGGCATTTTAGTCGGCATAGTTTTGGTGGGCTGAAAGTCCTGTTTCCATGCTGATTCTGTCAACCAATTAGACTTTAAACTTTAGAGATACAGTGTGGAAACAGGCCCTTCGGCCCACTGAGACGGCGCCGACCAATGATCAGCCTAGTACACTAGTATTATCTGACACACTAGGGACAATTTACCAATGCCCATTAACCTACAAACCTGCATGTCTTTGGAGTGAGGGAGGAAAGCACAGCACCCGGAGAAACCCCACATGATCACAGGGAGATAGATACAAAATGCAGGAGAACTCAGTGGGACAAGCAGTATCTCTGGAGAGAAGGAATGGGTGATGTTTCGGGTTGAGACCCTTCTTCAGGGTGGACGTGCAAACTCCGTACATGCAGCACCCGAGTTTAGGATCGAACTCGGATGTCTGGCGCTGTAAGGCAGCAACTCTATCGCTACACCACCATGCTTTAGTTTAGTTTCGTTTATTGTCCCGTGTACCGAGGTACTGTGAAAGCTTTTGTTGCGTGCTAACCAGTCAGCGGAAAGACTATACATGATTACAATCGAGCCGTCCACAGTGCACAGATACAGGGTAAATGGAATAACATGAATAACCATTCAATGTGTGCCGCCATTGTTTTAACCGTGCCCTTTGCTGTGTTGGGTTGTGCAGGCCACCGAAGAGAAGGAAGAAATGGAGGAATTGCAAGCGTACAACAGACGGCTGCTACACAACATCCTGCCCAAAGACGTGGCCGCCCACTTCCTGGCACGGGAGCGGCGCAACGACGAGCTGTACTACCAGAGCTGCGAGTGTGTGGCCGTCATGTTCGCCTCCATCAGCAACTTCTCCGAGTTCTACGTCGAACTGGAGGCCAACAACGAGGGCGTCGAGTGTCTCCGGCTCCTCAACGAGATCATCGCCGACTTTGACGAGGCAAGCCATGGAGTCTTAGTTATACAGCAGGGAAACAGGCCCTTCGGCCCAATTTGCCCACACCTGCCAACATGTCCCATCTACACTCGTCCCACCTGCCTGCGTTTACCCATATCCCTCTAAACCTGTCCTATCCATGTACCTACCTAAATGTCTTTAACAGAACTACCTCCTTTAGTTTAGCTTAGAGATACAACGCAGAAACAGGCCTTTCAGCTCACTAAGTCCATGCCGACCAGCAATCTCCCCGTACATTTATGATTAGTCATGTACAGCACTTTGTTGCAACAGTGGTTGTTTTTAAAGTGCTCTATAAATAAAGTTCAGTTCAGTTCAGTACACTAGTTCTATCCTGCATACTAGGGACAATTTACAGAAGCCAATTAACCTACAAACCTGCATGTCTTTGAAATGTGGGAAGAAACCGGAGGAAACCCACACGGTCACAGGGAGACGCCCCTAGTTCTACTGGCAGCTCGTTCCATATACCCATCATTCTTATTTCCCCTCTTACCTTAAACCTATGGTTCTTGATTCCCCCACTCTGGGTAAAAGACTAGGCATTTACCCCATCTATTCCTCACGACCTTATACACCTCTACAAGGCTGGTATTATCTGATCTGAAAGATTTTCTTTGTACCTTGGTACACATGACAATAATAAACCTAAACCATTCTTAATAACTGCCTGGCCTTTGGAGATTAATGGGCCTGTCCTGCTTAGGCCGGTGACTACGACAATGGAATTCACCGAAGTCAGCACCGGCGACAACCTACGACATCCTGGCGACAACCTATGTTAACCTGGTGACAACCTATGACAGCAGCTACATCAAGCTATGCTCATTGGCGTGAAACCCACGGTCGCCAAAAAATTTTCAACATGTTGAAAATCCAGCGGCAACCAGAAAAACGCTACAATTCTTTGGGCGACTGAGGAGACTATTCACGACCATACAGGCGACACCCCGACGACCATGTGGCGACAGCCTAGTCGCCTGTAGTCGCCTAAAAAATCGTCTAAGTGGGACAGGCCCATAAGTCATGTCAACTGTAATGTGAGTCTGGAAAAAAATAACTAAATGAGTAAGCACAAGTTTCCTTAAAGATACAAGATTACTAATTTCTCCTGAAAACCCACAGTTCACTAATATCCATGTCCCTTTAATCTGCCATTCTCACCCTGGCTTACATGTGACTCCAGATGATAGTCATTCAAGATCATAGCACAAGTGCGGTGAGATGTGGGTACAATGAAAAATCTTGCTTGCAGCAGCATCACAGACCTTACAGCATCAGAGATCCGGGTTTGATACTGACAACGGGTGCTGTCTGTACGGAGTTTGAATATTCTCCCTTTGACCCTGTGGGTTTCCCCTGGTGCTCCAGTTTCCTACCCCACTCCAAAGACGTGCAGGTTTGCAGGTTGATTGGCTTCGGTAAAGATTGTAAATTGTCCCTGGTGTGTAGTATAGTGCTAGTGTACGGGGTGATCGCTTGTCGGCATGAAGGACCTGATTCTGCACTGTATTTCTAATCTAAACTATTGAGATGCACACAATGCTGGAATAACTCAGCAGGACAGCCAACATCTTTGGAGAGAAGGAATGGGTGACATTTTGGGTTAAGCCACTTCTTCAGAGTGTGAAGGCCCGACCCAAAACGTCACCAATTCCTTCTCTCCAGAGATGCTGCCTGTCCCGTCGAGTTACTACAGCATTTTTTGTCTATCTTCTGTGTAAACCAGCATCTGGGAGTTCCTTCCTAAACTAAACTATTGTTTGGCTCCTTACAGATCATCAGCGAAGACCAGTTCCGTCAACTGGAGAAGATTAAGACCATAGGCAGCACCTACATGGCAGCGTCAGGTCTGAACGACTCCACCTATGACAAAGTTGGCAAGACGCACATCAAGGCCTTGGCTGATTATGCCATGAAGCTGATGGACCAGATGAAGTACATCAATGAACATTCGTTCAATAACTTCCAGATGAAAATAGGTAATGGTTCAATGGTGCTTTGTTTATCACACGGCAAAATTCCCTTTGCATATAATACATTTTTGGCACGATTATTCAAAGTCCAAAGTCCGGTCGGCCCGTACTGGAGCACTTCCCATGAACCGACGTCCCTCTCCTCTCCTCTTTGGAGTGTGGGAGTAAACTGAAGATCCTGGAGAAAAACTACATGAGTCACAGAGTGATAGTGTGGAAACAGGCCCAACTTGCCCACACAGGCCAACATGTCCCTGCTACACTAGTCCCATCTGCCTGGGTTTGGTCCATATCCCTCCAAACCTGTCCTATCCATGTAATTGTCCATTTCTTAAACGTTGGGATAGTCTCAGCCGCAACTACCTCCTCTGGCAGCTTGTTCCATACACCCACCACCCTTCGTGTGAGAAAGTTACCCCTCAGATTTCTATTAAATATTTTCCCCTTCGCCTTAAACCTATGTCCTCTTGTCCTCGATTCACCTACTCTGGGCAAGGACATCCACCTGATCTATTCCTCTCATGATTTTATACAACTCTATAAGATCACCCCCTCATCCTCCTCTGCTCCAAGTAATAGAGTGTCAGCCTGCTTAACCTCTCCCGATAGTTCAGACCCTCTAGTCCGGGCAACATCCTGGTAAATCTTCTCTGTACCCTTTCCGGCTTGACGTATCCTGTGATTGAATGAAACAACAAGGTCATGGAAAAGGAAAGATAGAAAATAGGTGCAGCAGTAGGACGTTCGGCCCTTCAAGCCGGCAATATGATCATGGCTGATCATCCAAAATCAGTACCCCGTTCCTGCTTTCTCCCCATATCTCTTGATTCCATTAGCCCTAAGAGCTTTGTCTAACTCTCTCTTGAATCATGGGAGAAAAGGCAGTGGTTTCTTTATACTTCTGAGAGAGCAGAAGTGATTTGAGGGTGTCTGTGTTTCTGACCAGGACTCAACATTGGGCCTGTTGTGGCGGGAGTGATCGGTGCCCGCAAGCCACAATACGATATCTGGGGGAACACAGTCAACGTAGCAAGTCGGATGGACAGCACAGGAGTGCCGAACAGAATCCAGGTATTTCTAATAAACCTTTTGCGTTACAGTTGATCCTTGTTATAATGAACTGTCGGGGAAGGGAGGGCAGGAATGGTGTCTGTTATAAACCGATAGTCCACTGTATTTGATTCAGCCATTCGCTCCAACCACATAGTGGTCACTCTGTGAAACAACGAGTTGTTTTCAAATACAAAGTTCTTTTTCACAGCTAAGAATGTATTTTGGTTACTGCAAGCTGAAAATACCAAAGACTGGTTGTTTAATAGAGTAGGTTTTTCAGTCTTAGTTTTAGAGATACAGCACGGAAACAGCCCCTTCGGCCCACTGAGCCCGCGCCGACCAGCGATCCCCGTACACTAACACTATCCTACACACTCGGGACAATTTACAATTTTACCAAAGCCAATTAACATAGAATCTGCACGTCTTTGGAGTGTTGGAGAAAACCGGAGCATTCGGGAAAATCCCACGCGGTCACGGGGAGAACGTACGAACTCCGTACAGACACCACCCGTTGTCAGGATCAAACCCGGGTCTCTGGCGCTGTGAGACAGTAACTATACTGCCGCCCAACATGCCGATTGTTGACTGGAGTGATGCTGGTCACTTTCAATATCTTGTCAATTGCACTATCTTGCCAATTTTAATAGTGTAACTAGCAGCCTGTATCCTTAAAGAGACAGTCCGTTATAACCGAAATCCATTATAAAGAGGTCTGTAATAGTGAGGGTTTATGGTACTAACTTCTATTCAAAGCATCAATGGTAAAACTCATGGCCAACAATTGGTACTATGGCAATCAGAGTCAAGGGATCAGTGTTGGGCGTCATCTATTTACATTCTCTATTGATGTCTTGTACTGTAGTCAAATTTGATACTGTAACAAAGAGCTTACCAAGGGATATGGATAGGTTAAGTGAATGAATAAGACAAACAGATATGAGATTATCCAGAACGAAAGAACTGTACATGCTGCTTTACACAAAAGGACATAAACTCAGCTGGTCAGGTAGCATCTCTGGAGAACATGGAAAAGTGACGTTTCAACATGAATAGGTGACCCAAAACATCTGCTTTTGTTTTCATTATCGGCACTGTTGGCTATAGTTAGACAGGATAGAACTATATACAATTATGAGGGGCATAGATAGGGTAGACAGTCAGAACCATTTTCCTAGGGTGGAAATGTCCAACACTAGAGGGCATATCCATAAGGTGAGAGGGGAAAAGTTTAATGGAGACTAGACCAAGGGGGACCCGTTGGGTCCCGTCCCCTCAACGTGCGGTTGTGGGGGGGGGGGGGTGCTGCGGCGTCACACACACACACACTAACCACCCCCCACACACAGAGGGGAGGGAGTGAGTGGGGGGGGTGAGGGAAGACGGGGGGAGTAGGGGAGGGGGGTGGCAGAGGGGGGGAGGGGGAGGGGGAGAGAGAGGAGAGGGGAAGGGGAGAGAGAGGAGGGGGGAGTGGGGCAGAGAGGTGGGGGGGAGGGAGGTGGAGGGAGGGGGAGGGGGGTGAGGTGGAGGGAGGGGGATGTGGAGGGGGAGAGAGGTGAGGTGGAGGGGAGGACAGAGGGGAAGGGGGAGAGAGGGGGGGAAGGGGGGAGAGAGGAACGGGGAAGAAGCGGGAGTGGGGAAGTGGGGGATTCCCTAGAGGGAGGGGGCAGAGAGGGAGGGGGGCAGAGAGGGAGGGGCAGAGAGGAAGGAGGGGTAGAGAGGAAGGGGTGGTAGAGAGGAAGGGGGGGCAGAGAGGGAGGGGGGCAGAGAAGGAGGGGGGCAGAGAGGAAGGTCCCTCTCCTCCCCCCTCTCTTCCCCCACTCCACCCCCCCTCTCTTTCTCTGCCCCGGGGAGGGGGGAGAGAGGGAGGGGGAGGGGGTAGAGGCAGCACCTACCCAAGTCGTAGAGCACAAGCCTCCCCATCAGGCGCCGGGCCCGAGCTAGGCTGCGACCGTTGTGGACCAGAGCGAGGCCGCAGCGCTCTGAGGACGGTGAAAAACGGCGGTGGGCCTGCTGATCGTGGCTTGCGCGAAAGTGCACTCACCAGCGTGACAGACGATCGGGCGGGGGAGACGGAGGGGAGTTCATCCCCTGAGACGGGCCAGGTGAGATCGGGATCATCAGCGAGGAAAAGGCGTCACGATTCCCCGTGTCCCTGCGATCAACGGAGGAATTGCAGATCTCCATAGACGGCCTCTCCCAGAAGGAGTAATGGCCGCCAGGGCCACCTTCCCATCACGCTGTCCCGCGCCCGCGCGACAATAACGGCCGCCGCCGCAATGTTCTAGAACCCGAGCCAAAGCGCGAGCGTACTTCTTTTTTAGCGGTTGGGCTGTGGGCGGGGCTGGGCTCTGCGGTAGCCGAGGCGCGAGCGTACTTAGTGTTGAGCCACTGGGCTGTCGGCGGGGTTGTCCTGCACTGTGGACGGCCAGGCTAGTGGGCTGGGCGCTGCGCTGTGGAGAGCCAGGGGCGAGTGCTAGTCGACAGCGGGAGGCGAAAAAGCGGTGGGTGGCTGGGCCACGAGCCAAGGCATTGTGACGTCATCAGCTGGCCAGCGATTAGATTTGAAAAAAAGTCTGATTTGTGAACAATTTTAGTAAAAAACTTGGGAAATAATTAACCAAATTTACAGATGAGGGGATTTTGAAATCATGAGGTAAATCTCTATCGGAATAGGAAAAAGTTCACCGTTTCGGCATCGAGTTTTTGGGGCGATGTGAATCAAAGGCGAAATGACACACACACACATACACACAGAGTATTAAAAGTATACTAGACCAAGTGCAGACCCGTTGGGTCTGTTTCCCCAATACGCGTTTGCAGGGGGAGTTGCTGCGGCTTCACACGCACACTAACCACCCCCCACACACACAGGGGGGGAGGAGGTGGAGGAGACAGGGAGAGGGCAAAGGAGAGGGGGAGGAGATGGGGAGAGATTGGGGATGGGGATGAGAGGGGGAAAGGGGAGAGAGAGAGAGAGGGTTGGGGAGGGGAGCGGTGAGTGGGGGAAGGGGGAGAGAGAGAGAGAGGAGGGGAGAGAAAGAGAGAGAGACGAGGGGATAGAGAGACAGGGAGAGAGAGAGAGAGAGGAGGGGAGAGAGAGAAAGAGAGAGGAAGAGAGAGGAGGGGAGAGAGAGAGGGGAGAGAGAGAGAGGGGGGAGAGAGAGGGGGGAGGGGGAGGAAGGGGAGAGGGAGTGGGGGGAAGGGAGGGGGTAAAGGGGAGGGGAGAGAGGGTTGGAGGGGAGATGGGGTTGGAGGAGGGGAGAGTGGGGTTGGAGGAGGGGAGAAGGAGAGTGGAGAGGGGTGGGGGGCAGAAGGGGAGAGGGGGAGGGGGTGCAGAGGGGGGAAGGGAAGAGAGAGTGGGGAGGGGGAAGAGGGGAGTGGGAAGGGGGGGAGGGAGGGGGAGGGGAAGGGAAGAGAGGGGGGAGAGGGTCCCATCCATTCAACACGCTGTTACGGGGGGGGGGGGCAGGTCGCTGCGTCACTCACACACTAACCACCACCCCCCACACACACACAAACCATCCCCCCAACACACACACTGACCACCCCAGCACACACACTAACCCCCCCCCCCAACACACACACTAACCACCCCACCCCCCCAAACACACACACACTAACCACCCCCCTTGATATTATATTAATATTATTAATTGACCAACTATCTTAATTTTGTAGATCTTGTTCATTTTCTGGCTCTCTAACTACTTCCATTAATTCATGAACTGTATGAGAGCCACACCCTTCCCATGCCAGAGATCCAGGTTCACTCCTGACTTTAAGTGCTTTCTGCGTGCAGTTTGCCCATTAGAGTAATACAGTGTGGAAACAGGCCCTTTGACCCAACGTGCCCACATGGGCCAACAATGTCCAAGCTACCCTAGTCCCACTTGCCTGCGCTTGGTCTATAATCTGCAAACCTCGAGACGCTGCGTACGCCTTTAATGGGGCTGCGGGCCGACAGGCCGTTGACGCGCCGGCTCTGTGACGCTGGCTGCAGGCAAAGATGGGATGTACCGCCGCTGCTTTTCGCCATTCTCGGAAAGAGGACGGCGAAAAGCAGAGGGGGAAGAGCCGATGTTTGGGTTGAGCCAGCGTGAAAGAGCAGGCCCGGGGGGTGGGGGTAGTGGAGGAGAGCCGGGCGGCAGCAGTGAAAATAGTCAGCGAAAATAAAAAAATGTCGGCGATTTTGGAGGAGAGCCGGGCGTTTGAGCCAGCTTGAGAGAGCCGGCCCGGGGGGGGTTAGTGGAGGAGAGGCGGGCGGCAGCAGCGAAAATCGCTAGCGAAAGGGAAAAAATTGTGGCGTTTTTGGAGCAGAGCCGGGCCGTTATGGTGGCTGGCCAGCAGGAGGAGACAAAATGAGTGAGGGGGGGGGGGGGATGGATTTTATTTTTAAAATGTGTACATAAAAATGTCTAAATCTAATAAGGAGTGTGTTAGGGTATGTAAAAGTGTAATGTCTAGCGAAATGGAAAAAATCGCGGAGTTTCTGCGTGTGTCTTGGCGGATCAAGGAATCAAAGGCCAAATCGGACACCCACAAATAAACACACACACACACACACACACACACAGAGTTTTAAATGTATACTAGAACAAGTGCAGACCCGTTGGGTCTGTTCCCCAACGCGCGTTTACGGGGGGGGGGGGGTGGGGGGCGGCATGCGGCGTCACACACACTAACCAACCCCACACTAACTACCCCCTTGATATTATATTAATATTATTAATTAGATCCTTTTACCCCATAACCGCCCTAGCCACTGACG
>CM075978.1:84271503-84376313 GCA_038087875.1 Malacoraja senta | reverse complement strand
TTGTAATCATGTATTGTCTTTCCACTGACTGGTTATCATGCAACAAAAAACTTTTCACTGTACCTCGGTCCACGTGACAATAAACAAAATTAACAAAGGAATAGAGGGATATGGATCATGTACAGGCAAATGAGATTGGTTTAACTTGTCGTAATGTTCAGGGTAAACAAGCTCATAAGTGATAGTAGAATTAGGCCATTCGACCCAACAAGTCTACTCTGCCATTTAATCATGGTTGATTTATCTCTCCCTCCCAACCCCATTCTCCTGCCTTCTCCCCATAACCCCTGACACCCGAACTAATCAAGAATCTATTTATCTTTGCCTTAAAAATATTGTGTTCCTGAGCTGTACTGTTCTATATTATGTTCTGCTGTAAACCTTGGTTTTCTGTCTTTGCAGGTGACTACGGATATGTACCAAGTCCTGTCAGCTGAAAGCTATCACTTGGAGTACCGGGGACTGGTCAAGGTGAAGGCAAAGGCGAGATGTCCACGTATTTCTTGAACGAGGGGCCGGACAGCAGTTAGCGAGAACAAGCGCAGTCACAAAGGACTATGGTCATCAAACGCTCGGAAATCCTTTGCCATTTTTGTGATAATGAGGGATGGACTGAGGATCTGTAACGTTAACACAACGGCTGAGTGATGATATCGACCACCCCACCCCACCACCCTCCGCCCCCCACCACCTCCCCCTTACCTTTCCCCAATGGAACACCAGGCGGAGAGCTTCTTGAACACTACCCTCTCACACCCTCCCTTTTCAACGCCCCCCACCCAACACGGACACACAAAGTTAGCGAGAGCAATTGTGGAGCAGGTAGAGACCATTCGGCCCTGGAAACCTGTCCTAAAGTGAGTTGATTTCTGATCGGTATCATAACTCTCACCGCCCCCACTTGATTCCACATGCCCAAGGCACCAACATTATGATGCCTCTATAGCAGGGTGGAACCCTACTGCAGAAGTACTCTTCCCCCAGCACACAAGCTAAGAAAGTACGCAGAATACTTAGCCTTCTCGTGACTCGATGTGGCAGGAACAGCACACATAAACGGAGACACATGCATCTACAGTCACACACACGTGCGCATGCACACATATGTAAAGTTATACCCACATGGCTGCACAGACACGCACACAAGACACGGACACGCACACACACACACACACAAATGGAGAAATACCTATACAAGAATACAAATAATTCCCTCTCAAGACATAGGCACCATTGGCAGAGCCAATCTTTAGTGCTCAGGCCCTCTCCCCTATTGCCGTCTGGCAGGTGATAGCTGAGCTGCCTTCTTGAACCGTCGCCTGTGAAAAGAAGGTGCTCCCACATTGATGCCGACTGAATTTCCAGGATTTGGATCCAGCATGGATGACAAAATAATATTTCAGTTCAGGATGAATTGTGACATGGAGCGGGACAAAGGTGGACATTTCAATGCCCTACTTCAGCTTGGCTGGAGAAACTGTGGGTCTTGGGAGGTACAATTGGAGTAACGAGCAAATGATCCTGCTTTTTCAATGGTATGTAATGCAAACACTGTGAACCAGTGGCGGGGGGAAATGACCGTTCAGGGTGATGGATTGGGTGGCAATTACTTCGAACTGGATGGTATTGTGTTTCTTAAGAGTTGTTGGCATTGCGTATATCCAGGCGAAAATGGAGAGTATTCCATCACACTCCTCACATGGGCTTTGTACATGTGGAATGGCTTTGGGGTGTTAGGAGGTGAGTTACATACCACAGGGGATTGAGCCTCTGGCCAGTCCTGGTAGCCACAGGATTCATGTGGCTGGTCTACGTAAGTTTTATTCAGTGCTAATTCTTGGGTTATTGATGGTGAGGGGGAACTTGACAATGACGGTCCCGTTAACTTTCAGGGTTGGTGATTAGATTCTCATGCCCATTCTCATGGGAGATGTGGTACGGTTAGTTGACAATGATCAGCCCATGCCTGAACGCTGTCTAGGTCTCAGTTCGTATGGTTATGAATCGTTTTAATGCATGAACAGTGTGAATGAAACTGCACATTGTGCAATCATCAAATAACCCCCTTTCTGACCTGATGATGGAAGGAAGGCTGAAGATGGAGCAGATATGTGAAGATGGCTGGGGCAAACGCACCTCACCAAGGAACGCCTACAGATGATGTACTGGACCTAGGATGAATTGGTCGAAAACAACCAATAACATCTTCCGCTGTATGACTTCAATCATTGGAGTGTTTCCTCTTAATTTTCATTGACTTTGGTTTTACCAGGGTGCCTTGATGCTACACACAGTCAAAAGCTCTTTTGTCCATCTTAAGATAAAATATCTGATAAATAGAATACATGGTGGAACCCAAACTGGACATTAGGTTGGCAGATTATTAGTAACTACTGCTTAATAGTCTGTTGATGACACCCTGTATCATTGTGCTAATGACCAAGAATAAACTAACGGCACAGGGATTTTCCAGATTGTTTTGGTCCTGATTTGATTTAGAGCCAATTTTTCACTTTGATGCAAAGTTATCCACATTTAGTTGTGCTGGAGGTGGAACTGATTCTGGGACCCAGTCTTTCAGCTCTACAGCCAGGATATTCGTTGGTGCCATACACTTGGTGTTCAGAGAAATTTGTTGGTCTCATGTGGAGTGAGTCAGATTGGTCACAGATTGGTTTCCGTGCCACGCACCCACATAAACACGCATACGCACGCACACAAACACAGATATGGCCCAGCCTGTACCACTGTGACATTACGAGACATTTGTCCAGTCAACATAAACCCAGGTCTCACCCTATGTGGGTGAAACCGGTCTACTTGCCGGCAGTTAACTCCACTTGTTCAACCGACCATTGCTGCACTTTCGGTAGCCCAGACAATGGAGGTCAGAGACTGTTCTATCCATCAGGTTGATCAGGAAACCTTCCTTCTGGAGTAGACACGGATAAGGGTTGGGTGGCGGGGTGTTGGTGGGGGGAGAATGAAACACTTTCAAATCTACCACTTTTTAAAGAGAAATTTGTAATATTACTGCGAGTTTAGCAGAGAACTAGAATTCTATATTTTGTAAAGGTAACAGCGGATGCTGCGTACACCAGTGTATATTATTCTGATGTATTAATGCCATTACAAACACCAACTACAGCACCCTCTCTGTGTAATACACTCTGTCTCTCTTCCTGCTACGCATTCATCTTGATTTGCAATAAGGCTTTGTTGCATGCAGAATCGAACTATTCCCCCCCCCCCCCTCCTCTGCCATTCGCACTACCGCCCCACACCCCATCCTCTTGGCTTCGCACGAACCCCCTCCCTCTCTCCTTTTACCCCCCTCCCGTATTCTTCCCTACGTTCTTGAAACAATATCTGGTTCCATGGGCCGATGAACTGCAGCATTGCGAGCACAAAATGAGCAGCCCACAAGCAGGGATCGGCTACATTTGGCCAACAGAGAGTGTCAGTTATGGGTCTGTGACAGCTGGAATGTAATTGGTAAGATAAACTTCAGTGATTTATAAGAGGGAAATGCACTTTTTTTAAATCCACATCTTGCAGACATTATGGTAATTTCCCATGGAAATTGAAATGTGTTCAATATTTATTATAAACTGTATTAAACAAAATATTGCTTCACTGCAAAGTGTCTGATGCATCATTTGTTGGGATTTTACCCTAGAATTAAGGGTCAGGAAGGAGAAAAATATCCCACCATATTTCAGTGGAAAGTTAGCAATTCTTTTTACCAAGTCATATTGGCACAGCCTGTAAAGCTGATTTGAACAGCTTCAGCAGCCTTGGTTCAATGTAGAAACAATGAACTGCAGATGATGTTCACACCCCAAAAAAAGGTGTTACAAAAAAAGACACAAATTGCTGGAGTAATGCAGCGGGTCAGGCAGCAACTCAGGGAGACACGGAGAGGTAATGTTTTGGGTCGGGATCCCTCTTCAGACTGGTTCAATCCTGACCTCATGTGCTCTCTGTGAAGTTTGTTCTGCCTGCGTGGAGTTTGCACTTTCACATCATGAACACGTGGGTTTCCTCTGGAAGCTCCAGCTTGATTTCATGTCCCAAAGAGGTCTGGTTTCGTAGGTTAATTGGCTGTTGTAAATTGCCTCTAGTGTGTAGGTGGGTGGTAGAATCAGACCATAGTTTGATGGGAATGTGCAGAGAATAGGACTATAAAACAATTCAGCACAGGAACAGGCCCTTCAGCCATGATGTCCGTACCGAATAAAATGCCAAATTAAACCCTTCTGCCTGCATGTGTACCATATCCTTCTATTCCCTGCATACTCATGTGCCTATCTAAAAATCTATTAAATGCTACTATCTTATCTGCTTCCACAATCACCCCTAACACATTTTCCAGGCACCCATCACATTCTGTGCTCCACACATCTCTTAAACTTTTCTCCTCTCACCTTAAAGTTATACCCTCTAGTCTTTGACATTTCCACCCTGGGAAAACAGTTCTGACTGTCATCCTATCTCTGCCTCTGATAATTCAGTTTCTCCCCCTCAACCTCAAACGATCCAGAGAAAACAATCCAAGTCTGTCCAACCACTCCTATTAGCTAACACCCTCTAATCCAGTCAACATTCTGGTAAACCTCTTCTGCACCCTCTCAAAGCCTCCACAACTTTCCTGTAATGGAGCAAACCAATACTCCAAATGAGGACTAATCAAAGTTTTATAAATCTGTAACATGACTTCCTGACTGTCATACTCAATGCTTCAACTGATGAAGGCAACCATACCACAAGCCTTCTTTACTACTCTGTGTAGTTGTATTGCTACTTTTAGGGACCTATGGACTTGGACCCCAAGATCCCTCTGTACATCAATGCTATTAAGAATCCTGCCATGAACTACATACTTCCCCATACATTTGACCTCTCCAACACCAAAATCCAACACCTCACACTTGACCGGATTGAACTAATCTGCTGTCTCATCTCCACCCATATCTGTAGCTGATCTACATACTGCTGTAATCTAGCATTAGTGCAATTGGGTATTTAACAGTTGGTGTGGATTAATAGTTAGGCCAGTGTTCAGCTGGAAGATTCAATGGCTCTAAAATATCCCAAGGTACTTAAAGAAGAAAATTAGCAAACAAAATTACCTCATGGGGATGCAAGTAAGCGTCTGACCCTAAATGTCTGTCCACTTCCCTCCATCGGTACCGCTTGACCTGATGAGTTCCTCCAGCCATTTTCTTTTGCTCAAAATTGCCTCATGTCTCTTAAAGGGGTGATCCTTTATTTTTAAAGAATCACAGCAAATACTGCACGGAAACAGGCCTGCAGCCCACTATGTCCCTGCCAGCCATCACGTACCTATCTTCACCAATCTATTTTCCTACACTTAGCATGTGGAACTAATATGAAATATTTTAAGGGTCCATCAAAATGCTTCTTAAATGTTGGGATAGTACCCACCTCTACCAACCTACAAGTATGGGTCCCTGATGCCATCCACTCTCTGGGTTAAAAAAAACCCTCTGCTTTAAATCCCCTTGAAGTCTCCCACCCGTAATCTTAAACTTATGCCCACTTGTTATAGGCACCTCTGCGAAAGGGAAGTTTCTCACTAATTATTCTATCAACACCTCTCAGTATTTCATATTTCTCCACTCCAAGAAAATATCCCCAGCCTATCAAGTCTCTCCCCATAGCTGATTTTCTGCACCCGGGCAGTATTCTGGTGAACTTCCTCTGTACCATCTCCAGGGCAATGACTTCCTTCCTAATAAGATTGAGTCATTTTCCCAGGACAGAAATGTCAAGCAGTAGAGGGCATAGCTTTAAGGTGACAAGAAGAAAATTTAAAGGAGGGGTGTGGGGCATTTTTTTTTGTACACAGAGTGGTAGGTGTCTGGAACACACTGCCAGGCTGGTGGTGGAAATGGATGAATTAGTGACATATAAGAGACATGTAGATGGACACATGAACGTGCAGGTATGGAGGGATATGGATCGTGTGTAAGCAGATGGAAATAGTTTCATTTGGCAACCATGATCGCACAGACATTACAGGCCAAAGGGCCTATTCCTGTACTATATTCTAATGGTATGTTTAGGGTTTATTCCACAACTGGAAATATCCTCTCCATGTTCATGCTGTCAAGACCCCTCAGGATCTTATATGTTTCAATGAAGTCCTCCCTCTGAACAGCGGAGACTACAACCATTACAAGTAAAACAATATCCACCTCATAATCTTATCTGATAAAACTTGATCTACTAAATCTCAGAACAGCTTCCAATCTTTTAACATTCTTCCTTCCTCAATTAGTGAAAGGCCAGGATAGAGTGAAATTGGAGAGGATTTTTCCACTAGCAGGAGAGTCTAGGACAAGAGGCCATAGCCTCAGAATAAAAGGACATACCTTTAGAAAAATGAGAAGGAATTTATTTAGTCAGAGGGTGGTGAATCTGTGGAATTCATTGCTACAGACAGTTGTGAAGACCATTTTACAGCAGAGATTGACAGATTCTTGATTAGTAAGGGTGTCAGGAGATGGGAGATGGCAGGAGGATGGGGTTGAGAGGGAAAGATACCTGTAAATCAGCCATGATTGAATGGCGGAGTAGACTTGATGGGCCTAACGGCCTAATTCTGCTCCTAGAACTTACAAACTTATTATGAACTTAAATAAGCAGACCAGTACTATATAGCATTGACCAGGTGCTCTGTACTTTTGCTCTATACTAAAAGTAACATGTAGTCTATATAAACCTATACTACCACAGCCATACCTGCACCCCACAAAGGAAAAATCTCTCCATCAGGAATTGGGCACAAGAAACTACTGTATTTCAATGATTACAGGAATTGTTGTTCTCTCGGGATTTGGTACAAGTTAGGAAATGGGCTGCAGGGTTTTCGATAAAGGGATTAACTTTATGAAGGGCAAAAAATAGTAGTTCATTTTGGGATCATTGGCTGGAGATAACACAATGTATATCGTCAAAAAAGACTGACTGCAAACTTAAACCTTGAATCTTGTACCATTTCACCTTCCTTCAGTTTCACCACTGTTATTTCTTCTCCATCACGTTACTGATGTTTGTTTTATGGATAAACACTGTCCAGTACACCAGGGACATCTCCCCTCCTCTAATCCAAATCATGCCATGAATCTTTTATGCTCACCTGACAGTGACAACACACTGAATAGCAAAGGAGCCATGTTTAATGACTCATTCGAAAGACAGTCGTGTAACAATCACTGTATCATGACAGATATGAATGTGTGTTGGACTAACAATTGCCTGATCAGCTCTGTTGCCTCCATCAACATGGCCCCAAGACAACCTCAAATGCTGCTGGAAAGCAATGCTTAACTTCTTAGGACCCGACAAAATGTGGCCTCGCAACCAATTGCAGCCACAGGATTGCCCTGAAATCATAAAAGACAATAGAAGCAGAACTGTTGGGATATTATGTTACAGTTGTACAAGATGATGGTGAGGCCACATTTTAAGTGTTGTGTTCGTTTTTAATCTTCCTGCTATAGGAATTAAGCTGTAAAGAGTGCAGAGAAGATCAATGAGGATGTTGCCAAGACTCAAGTGCCTGAGCTATAGGGAAAGATTGGGAAAGATTGGGCAAGCTAGAGCACTCCTTGGAATGCAGGGGGTTTAGAGGTAACCTTATAGAGGTTTAGACGGTGGTGGATATATGGAATGAGCTGCCAGAGGAGGTAGTTGAGGCAGTACAATAACATTTAAAAAGCACTTGGACCCCACATACATGGATAGGAAAAGTTGAGAGGGATATGGGCCAAATGTGGGCATATAGGACTAGCTTAGCTGGGGCATTCTGGTCAACATGGACAAGTTGGGCTGAAGGGCCTGTTTCTGTGCTTATGACTAATTCCACCTGGTCTTCATCTTCTCCACCATTCAATGTGATCATGGCTGATTTGCCCTAAGTCTCTTCCATGCACCTCTTCCATGCTAGTTTTTGACTTGAGGAAGTGAGGTGGAATGCATCCCCCAATCAGCATCTATGTTGCCAAAGTGGGAATGGTCGAGTGCTTAACGTTTCTAGGAGTAAATATCACCATCAATCTGTCCTGGACCAACCATATTGAAGCTACATCCAAAAAAAAGCACACCAACACCTCTACTTCCTCAGAAAACTTGGAAGGCATGGAATATCTCCAGCAGCTCTTATCAACTTCTACAGGTGCAACATAGGACCATAACACATAGGAGCAGAATTAGAACATTTGGCCAATCGAGTCTACTGCACCAATCATGGTTGATCTATTTTTCCTTCTCACCCCAATTTTCCTACCTTCTCCCCATACCCTTTGACGCCCTTACTAATCAAAAATCTATCAATCTCTGCTTTAAAAATACCCTGAAGGAAGCATACTATTGGGTTGCATCACAACTTGTTTTGAGTCAGTTCTGCCCAAGACCATAAGAAATTGAGAGTTGTGGATGTAGCTCAATCCATCACACAGAACAGACTTGCTCCCTATTGACTCCATCTACACTTCACGCTGCCTGGGTTAAGCAGCCAATACAATCAAGGGGCTTTTTCACTCTGATCATTCCCCCTTCACCCTCCTGACTGAAAGATGATACAAAAGCTTGAAAGCATGCACCATCAGAGTCAGGAACAGCTTCTTCCCATTATCAGACTACTGAACTGTCCTCCCTTAAGATCAGGTGTAGTCCTGGTCTTCCAACCTACCTCATTGCAGACATTGGATTTTTTTGTAGAACTGTAATGCTACAATGCTGCAAAACTATATTCTGCACTCTGTTATTTCTCTCTTTACACCACCTGTTGTAACTGTGTGTGGCTTGATTGTACTCATGTATAGAATTATCTGATTTACTTGGATAGCACGCAAACTAAAGCGTTTCACTGTATCTCGATGCACTTGACAATAATAAATCAATACCAGTACAAATTTGTTCTCTTAATTACTTGCTTTATCTGCATACTAATTTTTCATGTTTCATTCAAAAGTACATCGGGATCCCAATTTACTCCATTCATTTCTAATCTCTCTCCAATGAGATACCATTTGATTCCTTCTATTGACATGCATGACGTCACACTTTCCAACATTAAACCCCGTTTGCTGAGTTTTCACCCAACCTATCCAATATTCTATTGCAGTCAAAATAGCTTCATTGCAGCATGCCCTCCCACTAATTTCTGTGCCCTCCACAGTTAGCACCTATATAGGGACTCTTGGTTTTTCTGTCAGAAAATACCAGGACTGATTGGATGATAACAATAGACAATAGTGCGCTGACAACAACCTGGCCCTTAACTCCAAGAAGACCAAGGAGCTCATTGTAGACTTCAGAAAGTCTAGGGGCGGCATGCACACCCCCATCCACATTAACGGGAGGGAGGTGGAACGTGTTTCCAGCTTCAGGTTCCTGGGGGTCAACATCTCCGATGACCTCTCTTGGACCAACAATACCTCAACTCTGGTCAAGAAGGCTCACCAGCGTCTCTTCTTCCTGAGGAGACTAAAGAAGGTCCATCTGTCTCCTCGGATTCTGGTGAACTTCTACCGCTGCACCATCGAGAGCATCCTTACCAACTGCATCACAGTATGGTATGGCAACTGCTCTGTCTCCGACCGGAAAGCACTGCAGAGGGTGGTGAAAATTGCCCAACGCATCACCGGTTCCTCACTCCCCACCATTGAGTCTGTCCAAAGCAAGCGTTGTCTGCGAAGGGCGCTCAGCATCGCCAAGGACTGCTCTCACCCCAACCACAGACTGTTTACCCTCCTACCATCCGGGAGGCGCTACAGGTCTCTCCGTTGCCGGACCAGCAGGTCCAGGAACAGCTTCTTCCCTGCGGCGGTTACACTACTCAACACTGTACCTCGGTGACTGCCAATCACACCCCCCCCCCCCCCCCGGACACTCCTCCCACCAGGATTTATTAGATTAGATTTATTTATTTACTGCTCATATTTATGTCGCTCTTCTAGGGAGATGCTAACTGCATTTCGTTGTCTCTGTACTGTACACTGCACAATGACAATAAAGTTGAATCTGAATCTGAATCTGAATCTGAATAGAGGTCCAGCAGCTAATTGACTGTAACTGAAGGCTTCCTTGGATTGGGAATTCCACAACACATCCAGAAAGAAGAAATAGATCTACAGGCACCCGAAGGCCAACAGGAATCCTGTGACCCGAAGAATAAGTGATGGGTGTAAACATTGCAGCCATTCACTGATAAGATTCCTCAATAACCATCCAAGACCCTACCCACTGAGCGCCAAGGGCAGAGACAAACTATTAAGCGCACTCATGCAGTGAGACTCCGCTGGAAAAAGCAAAGTCCTGAACATATGATACCGGATTACTGGGTAACACGTTCCCAGCAGTTGGGCAGGAAATCTTAAATATAACGATTTTAAACTCCCAATGCTAAGATAAATGGCAAAGATCAGTGTGGTAGCAAACCGATTTCTGGACAATTTTGATGAATTAGCGATCTTACATTGGTCCAATGGACACAGAGATCCCGACTTCACGGTCAACAGGTACAGTCATTTCAGTACCTGGAAGCACTGGGGAGACCTCCATGGTGCCTGAAAACATGGGCAACCTTCAAGTAAGAATGAAACACAACATCCCCCCCCTCCCCCCGCACCCCCACCTCTCCACTAGTATCGTCTTTGCCAATGGACTACTAAAAAATAAGATTGAGGACTTTCTATGCTCACATTGAGAGGAAAAACAACAATGTACCTTCACAAGTGGTAATGACAAGTCAGCGTACAGGAGGGAGATCAATAATCTGATTGGGTGGCGCCAGAGTAACAACCTTGCTCACTACATCAACAAGACTTAGGAGCTGATTATTGACCTCAGCGAGAGAAAGCCGAAGAACCGGCAGTGGAGAGAGTCAACAGATACAAGTTCCTGAGTGTAACATCTCTGATGATCGGCCTTGGGCCCTGCATACTGATAAGATTACAACAAAAGCTCACTAATGCTCTACTTCCTTGGAGTTTGAGGAGATTTGGAATGTTGCTGAATACTCTAAGTGTACACTGGAGAACATACTGACTGGCTGCATCACAGTTTGGTAATTCAAACGCTCAAAAGCAAAGGTAGACAAAAATGTTGGAGAAACTCAGCAGGTGAGGCAGAATCTATGGAGCAAAGGACTAGGCGACATTTGGGGTTGAGACGCTTCTTCAGACTCAAAAGCAAAGATGCCTGCAGAAAGTGGTGAAGACTGCCCATTCCATCACCGGTAGTGACCTCCTCACCACTGAAGGGATCAACAAGAAGCGCTGTCTCAAGAAGGTAGCAAATTTCAAAGATGGACATCATTCTGGCCATGTTCTCTTCTTGTTGCTACCATCGGGAAGAAGGTACAAGAGCCCGAGAACCATGACCACCAGGTTAAAAAATAGCTTTTTCCGATCATACATCAGATTCTTGAACCACCCTGCACAATCTAAACCACAACTCCAGGTCAGTATCAAATCACGACAAACTTTGTACAATTATGGCTGCTCCATGTACTTTGGCTTTTGCGCCGTCATGATCCAGTTTACTTAGAATAACTGATAATTTATGGTATATTTATTTATTGTTCCTGCATCTAATACGCATGTAAATCAGCAGCAATTAGATTTTCATTGTTACAGTTCATATGACAAATAAACTCAAGTCTCTTGAAACGCCTTTGACTCGAAGAAATGTTCCATTTGATTCGAATAGCAGGTCATTATATGTGGGCAGCACAGTGCCAGAGACCCAGGTTCGATCCTGACTCCATCCGAGTGGAGTTTGCACGTTCCCCCCCTGACTACGTGGGTTTTCCTCAGGGTGCTCCAGTCTCCGCACACATCCCAGGGACATGTGGATTTGCATGTTAATTGTCCTCTGTAAAACTGCCACTAGTGTATAGGGAGTGGATATGATAATATAGAACTAGTGTGGACAGTTGATCAATGATTGGCATGGACTTGATGAGCAGTAGAGCCTGTTTCCATGCTGTATTTCTCAACTAAACTAAACTAAATTAAAAAAGTAGGACACTACAGGTCAGTTAGCTTAAAAGTAATGGGAAGATTATAGCAAGACACGTGTTAAACAAAATGATCTTTATTAAGTTGAACAAAGAACAGCTCACACGCGACTGGGGAGGATTCTCCCAAAGTTCTATATATATATCACCGGGCACACCCCTAAGCCATGTGACGACTTCTTCCCGCCAAACCTAGTCACATGACCCTGCCAGTCCTAGGGCCGAGGGTTCACCCAATACGTGGCCTAACTAACGGGTGGCACCACAAGAACCCCCCCCCCCCCGCAGAACCAGAGGCACGAAAACAAAACGGCAGACGAACGAGGCTGCTGGACCTCGTACACACATCCCCCTGCACAGGGGACACAACCAGTAAAGGCGAAATCGGAAGCGGCCGGGACGCCCCCAACAACTAGGCTGGGCCACCTGCACTGGTTCACTAATGTCCAAATGGGCCGGCTTCAGGCAAGCCACCGACACGGTCTCGTGCCGACCCCCCATGTCCAAAACAAAAGTGGTAAGTCCATGTGGCAGCACCCGGAAAAGACCCTCATACGGACGCTGCAGCGGCAACCGGTGAGCGTTGCGGCGCTGGAACACATACAGTCCCGGAAAGCAGGGGGAACATGGGAACGAACCACCCCATGGCAAGACTTCGTGACAGGAGATAGCGCGCCCACCTTCTCCCGCAAATGGACCAACACAAATGAGGGCGGCTCCTGCAACACATGGGCCGCCGGAACGAAATCCCCCAGAACCGTAAGCGGAGCACCTTAAACCAATTCCACAGAGGAAGAAGCCAAATCTTCCTTCGGGACGGCACGAATCCCCAGCAACACCCACGGCAACTCGTCCATCCAATCAGGGCCCGTGAGTCGCGCCTTCAGAGCGGCCTTGAGATGACAGTGGAACCGTTTCACCAAACCGTTAGATTGGGGATGATAGGCCGTCGTATGGGTGGAGTTGAGACCCCATCAGATGGGCCATAGCAGACCACAGCTCAGAGGTGAATTGAGCCCCCTGGTCCGACGAAATGCCCACTGGGACACCAAAACGAGCAATCCAGTGGACAGCGAGGGCACGGGTACACGTCACAGCAGGAGTATCAGCCAGCGGGATAGCCTCTGGGCAACGTGTGAAACGATCCACCACCGTAAGGAGATGTGTGACACCCCGGGATGGGGGCAGCGGACCTACAATATCCACATGAATGTGGTCGAACTGCCGTTGAGGCACAGCAAAATCCTGCACAGGCACTCGGACGTGCCGATGAATCTTAGACGTCTGACACGGAATGCACGCCCGGGCCCAATGACCAACCTGCTTACGCAAGCCATGCCACATGAAACGAGCCGCCACCAACGCAATCGTCACCCGGATGGAAGGGTGAGTCAACCCGTGGATGACGTTTAACACCCGACGGCACCAGGCAGCAGGGATGATGGGCCACGGCTGACCAGTGGACACATCGCACAGGACTGTAGCACCAGCAGGATCAAACGGCACGTCTTCCAACATCAAGCCAGAAATCACAGTACGGTAGGCGGGCATCTCCCAATCCTCCAGCTGAGCAGCCGCCAAGGCGGAATAGTCAATACCCGGGGCCGCATCCTGGACGGCACCGATGGCGACCCGGTTACTTTTACCCTCGATGTGACGGATGCTAGTTGTGAACTCAGAGATATACACCAGCTGATGATGTTGCCGAGAGGACCAGGGATCCGACACCTTCGCAAACGCAAAGGTGAGGGGCTTGTGATCAGTAAAGGCAGTAAAATCCCGGCCCTCAAGGAAATAGCGAAAGTGTCTCACCGCCAGGTTTAATGCAAGTAGCTACCGGTCAAAGGCACTGTACTTCCGCTCCGCTCCGCTGGGTTAAGTTGCCGGCTGAAAAATGCCAGAGGCCGCCAGCATCCCTCGATCAACTGCTCCAGCACACCACCCACAGCAGAGTCAGAGGCGTCAACTGTCAGGGTGGTCGGGGCATCAGCCCGCGGGGTGGACCAACATCGTTGCCCGTGCCAATGCCTCCTTCGCAACATCGAAAGCAGCCCTGGCCTCGTCGTTCCACTGAACGTCCTGCTGCTTGCCGGCCAGTAACTGAAACAACGGCCGCAAGATCCGGGCCGCCGCGAGCACAAACCGATGGTAAAAGGTCACCATACCCACAAACCCCTGGAGCCCTCGCACCGTGGAAGGCCGCGGGAACTGGCGAATGGCCTCAACCTTATCCGGGAGAGGGACCACACCGTGCTGGGTCACGCGATGACTCAGGAAATCGATAGAACTGACAGTTGTCCAGATTGATGGCCAGGCCGTGCTCGCTGAGCCTCTGGCAGAGTAATCGGAGGCGGGCACAGTGTTCCTGGCGAGAGCGGCTGGCAATGAGAATATCATCTAAATAAATAAACAGAAAGTCCAAGCCGCGACCCACCGTGTCCATCAGGCGCTGGAAAGCCTGCGCGGCATTCTTCAGGCCAAAAGGCATATGGAGGAATTCAAACAGTCCAAAAGGAGTGATGATGGCCATCTTAGGCACGTCCTCCAGTCGTATAGGAATCTGATGCCTCGTACCAGGTCCACCTTAAAAAAAAACTTGGCCCCAGTGGCGCGCAAAGGTAAGGGACCAGGCGACCGGCCGTCTCCTGATCCAGCTCGCCGACCACATAATAGTACCGGGTGTCATCAGCCGTGATGCGGCGAATGTGGAACTGGGCCTCGGCCTGCTGAAACCACACTTGGGCTGCGATGTCCAGAACACGGGCAGCTTAAGAGCGACAGCGTTTTTCTGGGCCGGATCGGCGGCAAGTTAGGGTTGAGCGTTGGCTGCTTCTATTTTTCAAGTCCAAAATAACCATTTTGGATCGTCGGGGTCACCAATATAGCGGGATAGGTGTTGTTAAACAAAGTGATCTTTATTAAGTTGAACAAAGAACAGCTCACACGCGACTGAGGAGGGTTCTCCCAAAGTTCTATATATATCACCGGGCACACCCCTAAGCCACGTGATGACTTCTTCTTGCCAAACCTAGTCACGTGAGCCTGCCAGTCCTAGGGCTGGGGGTTCGTCCGATAACTGGCCTAACCACCAGGTGGCGCCACAAGATCTCGGAAGTTATCATTTAAGATGGCATGGTATTTAGAAAATAAATCACAGTATTCAGCAAAGTCAACATGGTTTTAGGACAGCTAAATCATCTTTGACCAACTTACTGCAGTCTTTTCAAGCAGAATGTGGATAATAGAAATCTAGTACTAAACCATTAAACATATCACCTATACATTAATACATTGTTGTTTGTGGGATTCTGAGCACAAATTGTGAGCTACAGAGCTGTGACTATATTTTTTAGATTTTTGAGATGTAAAGTTGCCTTGAGATTTTGAAAGACACCGTATAAAATGTATTTTCATTTTTATCCTCAAACCTCTTCTGAGTTTCTTTCAGACACTGATGCAAAGAGTATTTGTTCAGCCAAAATTGTTCGATAATCATTAGTTAGGAAATATACAGCAAACTCTTGACATTATTTTGTGCTTGTTTGTATCCACACAAGCAATCAAATGACCCTATATTTTGCCATCTTGCAACCTGCGCAGCAACAGCTTAATCAACTTGTAACTGTAATGTTTTAGAATCTAGCGCTTAACCTATAATTGTTTTGGTCCATTATTATTTGTTATTTCAACATGCTTGGAACCATGCCATGTGTTAGGGCACTATTTTTTCAATTTGCAACTTTTATAAAAACTTGTATGCATTTCATTGTGGTGGTTTAAAGCAGTTGGATTGCATTTAGGTCCAACAGGTGTAACCAAACAATCCCACCCCTTACTTTCAGTCTGACGAATGGTCCTGACCCGAAACGTCAGACATCCTTTTTCTCCAGAGATACTGTCTGATCTGATGAGTTACTCCAGCACTTTGTGTCAATCCAAGGTTAACTTTCATTTTAGAAACAGAAGATATTTCAGCAATGTTACACTGTACCTCAGCAATCTTAACATTGACTGAACTGTTTTGCACTGCACACAATATAGAGTAGCCATGTGGAAACATTGCTAAAATAAACACAATGTTTTCAGTCAGTCGGGACTATGTCATTGTTTGTACTTCATACATTTGTTCCCAAATTATCTAAGTATATTAGCATAACCTCTACTCAATTTTTCTGCACATGAATCTGTCTAATTTCCCTCTTTTCTAACAGATACTATTTCATAGTGCTCACGCATCACTTCTTTTAGGACCTGCTCATGGAGGGTCAGAGTGACAACATTTGGTCCTCCATAAGGTATGGTCACGGTTAACAATTAGACACCTGGTAGGTATATTTCACTGGTATCACTTCTCTAAATTCTGTTTTGCCATCCAATACAATTAGCCACAAAGAAAAGTAACCGCTGGAACACTTAATAAGCAGATGTCAATGATAGTGTCCCATGGTTAATGATGGAAGAAGTGCATCAATTATATTAGCTCAGTTAGAACCATTTAATTGCTAACTATAGTATGTTTCAAATTATCTAGCCAATTCATCATTTAATATACGAGTTCCTCCTTGATCTTTAGAACTTTCACTTTAACCATAAATCTCATGTGAGAGACTTTTTGAAACTCAAGATACAATGAGGGTCAGTCACATTACCTCAGAGAATTCCAGTAAGCCTATTAGAGGTGACATGCCTTTCATGAACCCACTTTGGCTGAGATTTATTACCTCTATTCTTGCCAGATCCCTTGAATTGCTTTCTTTGTAACAAGCTACTATTTCTCTCATTACAGATGCTGATCTCACAAACCAATATCACGTGGGGTTTTTTATAACTCACTCTGCTAACATTAAAATATCAGTCCTTTTTCAGTTATTTTTGTTTTGGAAATTAAAGTTTGAAAACAATCCATCTCATTTACCCTCTTTTTAAATGTCAACCTGTTTCCTCTTTAAGTTTGGAACCATTCCTTCATTCATACCTAAGTTTTGATTTAAATAAATAAGATGTAAATAAAGAATGTAGTCAATTTATTAAAGGTATATTTTAATAGACCAGCTGAAACCCGTGTAGATTTAACACTTAAGTAACTCTAACAAACTCAACACAGCCTTCTTTTATTTCTCTGTTTTAAATGAACCAATATCTGCCTTGTGATAAATACATCCAAAGTCAAACAAACCAACGTATTTCCCCCAAAATAAAAATAATGAAATGTTGAAATTAGTAACTTGCTATTTTTTACTCTTGACATGTAATTCAATTTTGCTTTGTACGTTTCCTTCTGTTGCTCCATTGGCTAGCCTAGAATGATTGGGGGTGGGGGTGGGGAAGAAACAAACATAAAATTATTAGCAATACATTAGATTTCAGAAATAAGCTAAGGACATTGTAATAAACCGAGTATTAATATAATGGTTAATGATACTGTCAGGGATTGGAAATAAATGCAAAATGTAATGCCAGTAATGAAGCATATTAGATTAATGGTTATGCATTAAATTTGAAATTAATTGAATGTGTAACATTAATAATAGGATAATAAATTGGAGATACATATGGTTTAATGATTGTGATAAATGGATAGACATGCATGAAATTAATAGCACTGTATATAATTAGTATGTGTGCCATGCCTAATCGCAATGTGATAATTGGGTGTAAATAAATGAAAATAATAGTTAGTGTGCTTAATCACAATCAATCACAATCACAATAATACTTTATTAGCCAAGTATGTTTTGCAACAAACGAGGAATTTCATTTGCCAAGTCAGTCATACAAATAAAAAGCAACAGAACACACAAAATACATTTTAACATAAACATCCACAACAGTGACTCCTCCACATTCCTCACTATGATGGAAGGCGAAAAAAAAGTTAAAATCTCTTTCCATCTATGCTCTCCTGTGGTCAGGGGCCTCGAGCCCCCCGTTGATGGGATGATCTTGACTCCTGTAGCCAGCGGCGTTTGTGCCCTCCGCATCGGGGCGATCAGCTCCTGCATCGGGAGGATGTCAACTCCCCCGCGCTGGCGATCGGACCCCGGGTTGGGGCAGGTCGAGCCTCTGCGTCGTTGGAGCTCACCGACTTGGCCTCTCCCAAGACTGCGAGCTCTAGATGGTAAGTCCGCAGGCCGCGGTTGGAGGATCCCAGGTAAGGGATCGGCTCTGATGTTAAGTCCACGCCCCGCGGTGGTGGGGCTCAAGTCAGTCCGAGGAGGCCTCCAGCTCCATCGATGGTAGGCCGTAGAGCAACCGGAGATGCGACCCAGAAAATAATCGCATCTCAAGCAAGGTAAGAAACTGTAAAAAAGTTTCTCCTGACCCCCTCCCCCGACATAAAACAAACCAGAGAACATTTACACAAACTTTTAACAAACACTAAAAAAAGACGAAAAAACAGACAGACTGTTGGCGGGCTGCCAATCGTGTCAGAATATACTTGTAAGAGATTAGTGGTTTTAGGTCTGAAGAAGGGTCTCGACCCGAAACGTCACCCATTCCTTCTCTCCAGGGATGCTGAGTTACTCCAGCTATTTGTGTCTTTCTGGTGGTTTTGGAATAATGGATATAATTCAGAATGGTGAGGGTTTAAATGTGGGGTTTAAATAACAAAGTAATACATTGACTAACAGAACATAAGATTACTGATGGAGCAATAAAATAGATAACGTTGGAGATTTGTAGTGGAATATATTTGTGATGCAGATATTAGATTAATAGTGGTACAATAAATTAGGAATATGCAGGTTATTGGCAGTGTATTAAATTGAGTAACAAAGCAGTCCCAGTAAATCTGGATTAGGGAATGGCCAATCTCATCCCAACAAGGCAAGAACATTTGGTGAGCCACTCGTGTGCTGATCTATGTAAAGTATTGCTGGCCATCTCCTGGCTTTATACTATCAGCATTATTTAAATTAACTGAGTCAAGAATTTTTAATGGGTCAGCATTCAACAATTTGCAAGCATAGATGTCTGGCAATACTTACTTCACATTGGAAGTGCACCAGGTTACAGGATTTTGTGGAAATTTCAAAAATTCAAATCTTAACGTTACTATTAAAGGTTGGATGCAAAAGGGAAGGAATCTTGGTGATGTAATAAACTGGAATTTTACTTCGGAGTCACGTTAGTGACTACGTGAAGAGCCCGTCCAGCACGCATGCGCGACATTAGCGTACATGCAGTGCAACAGCGACGAACGGGAGTACAAGGCGCTCCCGCTACAAGTTTAAAAAGCGGCCCATCAGGTAAGTACATACTCTGAGGTCGTAATAGCAAGCTTGCTCTGCTCTGTAATTCCAGGTAAAACTTGGAAAATGAGTAAAGCACGGCAAGCAAAGAAAACCGCCCCCGTTCGACTCCAACAGAACCGGAGGGTCCCATCAGTGGGGGGCGAGAGGCGGCACCTGGACCGCACATGCTGCGGTCCACCCTCATCGAGACCAAGCCGAGCCCAGTACCGCTAGCGCAGCCTGAGGAGCAGCAGCGGGCTGGAGGCAAATCAAGACAAAAAACAGACCGGCCGGTTATGTCCGACTCCGATGAGGAGGCTCCGCCTGAGAGGGGAAGGGGTAGCCGCCTGAGCCGAATGGAAAGGCTCATGGAGCAACTGCTCCAGCGAGACTTGCTTCGGGAGCTGGAGCAGTCTCGCAAAGGGGGTTCAGGCACTCCCACAGCAGTGCCTTACAATGCACTGGCCATTGCTTCCCCCTCAGCCAAGGGCAGCATTGGCGACCAGGACTGGGCTGGTCAGGAACAGGGGTCATTAGCTGAAGATATCGGGAGTACGCTTGGGGTACAGGACCAGGAAGAGCTGCTGGGTGTGGTGAATCGCTACGTGGCTACACCACGAGCAGGGCGGCCATTGGAGCCAAAACTGGCGGCCAGCATTAACCACCTGTCCCTCAAACCCCTACAAGATCAGGTACTTAATGAGGCACTAGAAATCTACTCGCCTCCGGAGAACTGCAGTTCGCTTAATGTTCCGGCCGTTTACAGCCAAATCTGGGGGTATGTTGGACAGAGTATCTGGAGCCAGGATATAAAATTACAACGTATCCTCAAGCTCCTGACAACAGGGATAACATCCTATGCTCGTTCCGTGGATGGGGTGGATATGACCACAAACCAGCAAGACACTCTGGCTCTGCTGTGCAACACCCAATACGAGATCAACAACCTCCGCAAGGAGATAATAAGACCTGGACTCAATCCCAGGTATGCAGGACTGTGTAAAACACCGGCCTCAGAGCCACAGATCCTGTTATTTGGGAAGGACTTAACAAAACAAGTAAAAGACCTGGAGGAAGAGGCCAAAGCATTTGGCCGCATGAGGGCAGGCCCCGGAACGAGCAGACCCACACAACCCAGACGGCAGTACCCCACCGCATCCACCAGTCGACGACAAACATTCAGGACTGGTGAAAGCTCGGGGTCCGCATTCCATCCCCGAAAGCCTTTTTTAGGCCAGGGCCCAGAACGGACCCCATGGAAAATGCGCCACCCCCAACCAACAGGACATCCAGCAGTACAACGGCGGATGAAGAAACAGAAGCAATGAACACTCCCATAACTATGGAGGTAGGGGGGTCTGGTTCCTACCAGCATATAAAAAGTGGGGGGATTGTACTAACAGGGGGGAGATTACACCTGTTCATTGAAGCATGGAGGTCTCTCACGAATGATAGTTATATACTTAACAGTATTCGGGGATACAAAATAGAGTTCATTCAAGAAAACATGCCACCAGTTCAGCACGTACCCCAAAGGGTCTTTACCCTCTCAGTCAAAGAGAAACTAGAGGCTCAAGCAGAACTGGTGAGGTTACTTACAAAGGGTGTCATTGAGAAATCCAAACATGAACCTTTGGAATTTGTCTCAAATATATTTACCAAAAGCAAAAAAGATGGTGGATGTCGCATCATCATTGACTTAACCTCGCTACATACCTTTGTTAAGTATGTACATTTCAAAATGGAAACATTTGTAACTGCCAAACAACTGATTTCCAAAGGATACTTTATGGCAAGCATTGATTTAAAAGATGCCTACTATTCAGTACCCATTCATAAGGGTCATCGTAGATACCTGAAATTTACCTGGATGGGGCAACTATGGCAGTATAAAGCGTTGCCTAATGGGTTAACATCAGCCCCTAGACTATTTACCAAGATATTAAAACCAGCCTTGGCAACATTAAGAAAACAAAGACATATTGTCATGGCATATCTTGATGATATCCTAATAGTAGGCAAAACCATGGAGTTGGCTAAATCAGCTGTATTAGCTACCAAACAATTGTTTGAAACCCTGGGATTTGTCATACATCCAGGTAAATCTAAGTTGACGCCATCCACAACTATGGACTATCTGGGATTCACAATTAACTCAGTCCGCATGTCTGTAACGTTGCCAAAAGGTAAAGCAGCAGAATTGGCACAGACGTGCAACAATTTAATGGTTAGCAATCGACCAACCATCTGACAAGTGGCAAGAGTAATTGACAAAATGGTAGCAGCATTTCCAGCTACACAATTTGGACCCCTGCACTATCAGAACCTACAAATGGCAAAAGTACAGGCGTTGAAACGACATGCAGGTCACTTTGACCGAACCATGAAATTACCCATTGAAGCAATATCAGAGTTACAATGGTGGATAGAACACATTTGGCATAGTTCCAGCCCTATCATCATCAATAACCCAACATTAATTATACAAACAGATGCCAGTGCTCAAGGCTGGGGAGCAACTAATACCATATCCAGCACAGGTGGTGGATGGACGAACCTAGAATCATCTTTACTACAAACACTGGGCATAAATTACTTGGAAATGTTGGGTGCGTTTTATGGTTTAAAAGCATATTCTACGGATATGCACCATTTGCATGTTCGTTTACAAATTGATAATACCACGGTGGTGGCCTATATTAACCATATGGGCGGAATAAAATCGATATCATGTGACAATTTGGTCAACAAAATCTGGCAATGGTGTGTCGATAGACATATTTGGCTATCAGCAACTTACCTACCAGGTAAGCTAAATACAGTGGCAGACACCAGGTCACGCAAATTCAATGATAACACCGAATGGATGTTAAATCCTAGAGCTTTTGCTAAAATCACAAAGCAATATGGCACACCAGATATCGATCTCTTTGCATCCAGACTAAATCACCAGGTACCAATGTATGTCGCTTGGGAACCAGACCCTGAGGCAGCAGCGATAGATGCATTCGCGCTGAACTGGTGGAACTATTTATTTTATGCTTTTCCCCCCTTCTGCCTCATCAGTAGGGTACTACGCAAAATACAGATGGACTCTGCTTCAGGTATTTTGATAGTACCTGACTGGCCTACACAGCCATGGTTCCCAGTGGTCCTCGACATGGTCATTGAAACTCCTATGATCTTCCCCAGTAGCCCAGACCTATTGACTCACCCGGTATCAGGCATAAGTCATCCATGCCATGACAAAATTAACCTACTGGGTTGCAGGTTATGAAAAGACCACTGCTGGGCCTGGGGTTGTCTGACAGGAACATCAACACGATGACAGCGTCCCACCGTATGTCCATCAGGAAACAATACCTATCGAGCATCAGGAAGTGGGAAAGATACTGCTCGACTACTGGGACAACGTACTCATCTGCAACCATAACCAATGTACTGGAGTTCCTGGCTGGCCTTCACCATAATGAAGGATTGAGCTACAGCGCCATCAATACTGCCAGAAGTGCTCTGTCAGCCTATTTAAAACAAGTACCAGGACAACAGGCTATAGGGTCTCACCCGCTGGTGATTAAACTCATGAGGGGTATATTCAACTCTAACCCCCCTAGACCTAGATACACCAGAATCTGGGATGTCAGTGTGGTCCTGACATACCTAAGGGGATGGTCACCAGCCAGGTCTCTCACTCTGGAACAGCTAACCCTGAAAACGGTCATGCTGATGGCACTAGTCTCAGCACAAAGAGTCCAATCCCTCTACTTACTGCGACTGGACAACATGGTTATGACACCAGACCGGGTATCATTCACCATTCAGGAGCTGGTAAAGCAGAGCAGGCCAGGAACTTCAGGCCTAGTTATGGATTTCCAGGCATACCCACCTGACCCGTGGTTGTGTGTCATGACTCACCTACTGACTTATATCAACACAACAAGAGATTCCCGAGGGAGAGAAAAAGCCTTATGGGTCAGCCACAAGCAAGCACATGGTCGGGTGTCGAGCCAAACCATCTCAAGGTGGCTAAAGCAGGTACTGGGAGCTGCTGGAGTAGATACTGAAGTATATACATCTCACTCCACTAGGGCAGCATCCACATCGGCGGCTAAAAGGATGGACGTACCACTGAACCACATCCTGGCTACAGCAGGGTGGTCCATGGAGAAAACGTTCCAAACGTTCTACAACAAGCCGCTAGCAGCACCTGTGTTATTTGCAGAAAGAATTTTAGAATCTGCAAATATATAATTTAAGCCCGGGGGAGCATTTTACTTTTGTTATTGTTTAATAAATACCATTATTGTTTACAAACAGATTCATGGTTGATTACGATAACATACTTCCTCCCTTGAAACACTTCGGCAGCGAGTGAAGTATGAACTGTTACACGGTTTGAAATCACAGAACTTTAAAATCTTCACGTAGTCACTCACGTGACTCCGAAGTAAAATAGTAAGATTAAACGAGAACTTACCAGTTTGAAGTTTGATCTGTATTTTATGAGGAGTTACGATGAGGGATTATGTGCGCTCCGCTCCCACCCTCAAATATAGAGATCAACTGGTATCTTAGTTCTCCTTTTCTTTACTATGTTTATTTCAATTGCTGTGTTTCCTGTGATTCCACACCGCTGCTTTGAAGAATGTCGCGCATGCGTGCTGGACGGGCTCTTCACGTAATCCCTCATCGTAACTCCTCATAAAATACAGATCAAACTTCAAACTGGTAAGTTCTCGTTTAATCTTACTATTATATGCAACATTTAATTGCAATATTCATACTTAATTATAACTGAACTGTTAATTGCACTGGAACAAATTAATATAATATAAATGCACCATTTAATTCAAGTGTAATCAATTTCAAATTAATTGATTATAAATTGTCTATAATTACACTATCATAAATTGGAAATAAATACTGCGGCTAATGACAACACAATAAATACAATGCCCTCCATAATGTTTGAGACAAAGACCCAACATTTATTTATTTGCCTCTGCACTCCACAATTTGTGATTTGTAATAGAAAAAAAATCACATGTGGTTAAAGTGTACATTGTCAGATTTTATAATAAATGGTATTTTTATACAATTTAGTTTCACCATGTAGAAATTACTGCTGTGTTTATACATAGTCTCCCCATTTCAGGGCACCATAATGTTTGGGACACAACAATGTCATGTAAATGAAAGTAGTAATGTTTAATATTTTGTTGCATATCCTTTGCATGCCATGACTGCTTGAAGTCTGCGATTCATGGACATCACCAGTTGCTTGGTGTCTTCTCTGGTGATGCCCTGCAAGGCCTGTATTGCAGCCATCTTTAGCTTATGCTTGCTTTTGGGGCTAGTCCCCTTCAATTTTCTCGTCAGCATATAAAAAGCATGCCCAATTGGGTTCAGATCGGGTGATTGTCTTGGCCACTCAAGAATTGACCATTTTTTAGCTTTGAAAAACTCCTTTGTTGCTTTAGCAGTATGTTTGGGTTCATTGTCTTGCTGTAGAATGAACCACTGACCAATGAGATTCGAGGCATTTGTTTGAACTTGAGCAGATAGGATGTCTCTTCTCTATATACTTCAGAATTCAATATGCTACTACCATCAGCAGTTGTATCATCAATGAAGATAATTGAGCCAGTACCTTCAGCAGCCATACATGCCTAGTCCATAACACCCCCAACACCGTGTTTCACAGATGAGGTGGTATGCTTTGGATCTTGGGCAGTTCCTTCTCTCCTCCATACTTTGCTCTTGCCATCACTCTGATAAAAGTTAATCTTCGTCTCATCTGTCCACAAGACCTTTTTTCAGACCTGTGGTTGTTCTTTTAAGTACTTCTTGGCAAACTGTAACCTGGCCATCCTATTTTTGCAGCTAACTAGTGGTTTGCATCTTGCAGTGTAGCCTCTGTATTTCTGTTCATGAAGCCCTCTGCGGACAGTGGTCATTGACAAATCCACACCCGACTCCTGAAGAATGTTTCTGATCTGTCGAACAGGTGTTTGGTTTTTTTTCTTTATTATAGAGAGAATTCTTCTGTCATAAGCTGTGGAAGTCTTCTTTGGCCTGCCAGTCCCTTTGCGATTAGTAAAAGCTCACCCGTGCTCTCTTTCTTCTTAATGATGTTCCTAAGATAAGCCTAAGGTTTGGCTGATGTCTCTGACAGTTTTATTCTTGTTTCTCAGTCTCATAATGGCTTCTTTGACTTTCATTGGCACAACTTTGGTCCTCATGTTGATAAATAGCAATAAAGGTTTCCAAAGGTGATGAAAAGACTGGAGGAAAGACTAGGTGCTGAGAGCTCTCACATACCTGCATTAAGGAGGCAATTACACACACCTGAGCAATTGCAAACACCTGTGAAGCCATGTATCCCAAACATTATGGTACCCTGAAATGGGGGGACTATGTATAAACACAGGTGTAATTTCTACATGGTGAAAACAAAATGTATAAAAATGGCCTTTATTAAAACCAGACAATGTGCACTTTAACCACATGTGATTTTTTTTCTATTACACATCTTAAATTGTGGAGTACAGAGGCAATAAATAAATGATGGGTCTTTGTCCCAAACATTATGGAGGGCACTGTAAGTAGTAATGCAAAGGATGCCAAGGACACTAAGAGGAAGCAGCTGATTGGTGGAAGAGGACTAAGAGGAAGCAGCTGATTGGGAGTCAGATCCCTGCTGATTTCCTCCACCAATTTGTATTGTATCCAGGGTAAGGCTTTGTATTGTATCCAGGGTAAGGCTTTGTATTGTATCCAGGGTAAGGGGGGAGAATGAGGGCCAGGGCAGTTTACTGTTCTGGATGTCAGATGTGGGAGGTCATGGAGTCTGATACCCCTCCAGACGTCCACATCTGTGCCAGGTGCGTCGAGATGGGGTTCCTAAGGGACCGTGTTAGGAACCTGGAGCAGCAGCTCGATGACCTCTGTCTGATCAGGGAGAGTGAGCAGGTCATAGAAAGGAGTTATAGGGAGGTGGCCACTCCAAGACCACGGGAGGCGGACAAGTGGGTCACGGTTAGGAAGGGCAAGGGGCAGAGGCAGGGACTAGTGAGTACCCCGGTGGCTGTACACCTTGAAAATAAGTACTCCTGTTTGAGTACTGTTGGGGGGGACAGCCTTCATGGGGGTAGCGACAGCGGCCGGGCCTCCGGCACAGAGACCGGCCCTGTTGCTCAGAAGGGCAGGGAAAAGAAGAGGAGGGCAATAGTAATAGGGGACTCTATGGTTAGGGGGTCGGATAGGCGATTCTGTGGACGCAGTCAGGAGACCCGGATGGTAGTTTGTCTCCCTGGTGCCAGGGTCAGGGATGTGTCTGAACGCGTCCAAGATATCCTGAAATCGGAGGGAGAGGAGCCTGAAGTTGTGGTACATATAGGTACCAATGACATAGGCAGAAAAAGAGAAGAGGTCCTGAAAGGAGAATTTAGGGAGTTGGGAGGAGAGTTAAGGAGAAGGACCGCAAAGGTAACAATCTTAGGATTACTACCTGTGCCACGCGACAGTGAGAGTAGGAATGGAATGAGGTGGAGGATAAATGCGTGGCTGAGGAACTGGTGCAGCGGGCAGGGATTCAAATTTCTGGATCATTGGGACCTCTTTTGGGGAAGGTGTGACCTGTACAGAAAGGACGGGTTGCACTTGAACCCGAGGTGGACCAATATCCTGGCGGGGAGATTTGCAAAGGCTACTGGGGAGACTTTAAACTAGAACGGTTGGGGGGAGGGACTCAAATAGAGAAAGCTAGTGGAAAATGTAGGAGGCAGGAGGCAGAGAAGGGAAGCACTCGGACCCAAAATGTAGGGGAGAAAGAAGAAAAAGATAATAAACAGAGAATAAGTGGTGGTGGGTTTCTTAAATGTGTATATTTTAATGCTAGGAGCATTGTAAGAAAGGTGGATGAGAGAGCCTGGATTGACACCTGGAAGTATGATGTTGTGGCGATCAGTGAAACATGGTTGCAGGAGGGCTGTGATTGGAAACTAAATATTCCAGGATTTTGTTGCTTCAGGGGTGATAGAATTGGAGGGGCAAGAGGTGGGGGTGTTGCATTGCTTGTCAAGGAAGATATTACAGCAGTGCTTTGGCAGGATAGATTAAAGGGCTCGTCTAGGGAGGCTATTTGGGTGGAACTGAGAAATGGGAAAGGTGTAGCAACACTTATAGGGGTGTATTATAGACCGCCAAATGGGGAGCGAGAATTGGAAGAGCAAATATGTAAGGAGATAGCAGATATTAGTAGTAAGCACAAGGTAGTGATTGTGGGAGATTTCAATTTTCCACACATAGACTGGGAAACACATTCTGTAAAAGGGCTGGATAGTTTGGAGTTTGTAAAATGTGTGCAGGATAGTTTTTTGCAGCAATGCATAGAGGTACCTACTAGAGAAGGGGCAGTGCTGGACCTCCTGTTAGGAAATGAGACAGGGCAGGTGGCGGAGGTATGCGGCGGGGAGCACTTCGGGTCCAGTGATCACAATACCATTAGTTTCAATATAATTATGGAGAGGGTCAGAACTGGACCTAGGGTTGAGATTTTTGATTGGAGAAAGGCTAACTTTGAGGAGATGGGAAAGGATTTAAAAGGAGTGAATTGGGACATGTTGTTTTATGGGAAGGATGTAGAAGAGAAATGGAGGACATTTAAGGGTGACATTTTAAGAGTACAGAATCTTTATGTCCCAGTTCGGTTGAAAGGAAATAGTAAAAATTGGAAAGAGCCATGGTTTTCAAGGGAAATTGGACACGGTTCGGAAAAAGAGAGAGATCTACAATATTTATAGGCAGCATGGAGTAAATGAGGTGCTTGAGGAGTATAAAGAATGTAAAAAGAATATTAAGAAAGAAATTAGAAAAGTTAAAAGAAGATATGAGCTTGCTTTGGCAAGTAAGGTGAAAGTAAATCCAAAGGGTTTCTACAGCTATATTAATAGCAAAAGGATAACAAGGAATAAAATTGGTCCATTAGAGAGTCAGAGTGGACAGCTATCTGCAGAGCCAAAAGAGATGGGGGAGATATTGAACAATTTCTTTTCTTCGGTATTCACCAAGGAGAAGGATATGGAATTATGTGAGGTAAGGGAAACAAGCAGAGTAGCAATGGAAACTATGAGATTCAAAGAAGAGGAGGTGCGGACACTTTTGAAAAATATGAAAACGGATAAGTCTCCAGGTCCTGACAGGATATTCCCTAGGACATTGAGGGAAGTTAGTGTAGAAATAGCAGGGGCTATGACAGAAATATTTCAAATGTCATTAGAAACGGGAATAGTGCCGGAGGATCGGCGTACTGCGCATGTTGTTCCGTTGTTTAAAAAGGGTTCGAAGAGTAAACCTAGCAATTATAGACCTGTTAGTTTGACGTCAGTGGTGGGCAAATTAATGGAAAGGATACTTAAAGATAATATATATAAGCATCTGGATAAGCAGGGTCTGATTAGGAACAGTCAACATGGATTTGTGCCTGGAAGGTCATGCTTGACTAATCTTCTTGAATTTTTCAAAGAGGTTACTAGGGAAATTGATGAGGGTAAAGCTGGATATTGTCTATATGGACTTCAGTAAGGCCTTTGACAAGGTTCCTCATGGAAGGTTGGTTAAGAAGATTCAATTGTTGGGTATTAATGGTGGAGTAGCAAGATGGATTCAACAGTGGCTGCATGGGAGATGCCAGAAAGTAATGGTGGATGGCTGTTTGTCAGGTTGAAGGCCGGTGACTAGTGGGGTGCCTCAGGGGTCTGTGTTGGGTCCACTGTTGTTTGTCATGTACATCAATGATCTGGATGATGGTGTGGAAAATTGGATTAGTAAGTATGCAGATGATACTAAGATAGGTGGTGTTGTGGATAATGAAGTAGATTTTCAAAGTCTACAGAGAGATTTAGGCCATTTGGAAGAGTGGGCTGAAAGATGGCAGATGGAGTTTTATGCTGACAAATGTGAGGTGCTACATCTCGGCAGGACAAATCAAAATAGGATGTACATGGTAAATGGTAGCGAATTGAGGAATGCAGTTGAACAGAAGGATCTAGGAATAACTGTGCATAGTTCCCTGAAGGTGGAATCTCATGTAGATAGGGTGGTAAAGAAAGCTTTTGGTGTGCTGGCCTTTATAAATCAGAGCATTGAATATAGAAGTTGGGATGTAATGTTAAAATTGTACAAGGCATTGGTGAGGCCAATTCTGGAGTATGGAGTACAATTTTGGTCGCCTAATTATAGGAAGGATGTCTTGGTTGGTTCTTGGTTTCTTGGTCCTCCAAAATATTCCAAATGGAATTTAAACTGGAGGTGGTGGAGGGAGGACTTAAGCCAGAAAGGGTTTTTGGGAAGAAAGAGCTACCTTAAATTCAGTTGCATCTGGTTGGGTAACTATGGTAGGGTGAAGATTATTCCATGCTTTAATTGTGCGGGGGAAGAATGAATTGCTGTACACATCTGTCTTGGTAGCTGGAATCTCAAATTGGATCGAATGTCCTCGTCTGCTCCTAATCGGTTTGGGTTTGGTGTAGGTCTTGTAATCTATGTTGAGCTGACCATTTAACATTTTGTAAAAACAGGTCAAACGGTGAGCTTCACGTCTGTCTTGGAGAGGGTTCCACCCCAGAGAATTCAGAAAAATAGAAAAATATGTCAACAAAATAGAGAGAGTACAGAGGAGATTTACTAGAATGTTGCCTGGGTTTCAGCAACTAAGTTACAGAGAAAGGTTGAACAAATTAGGTCTTTATTCTTTGGAGCGCAGAAGGTTAAGAGGGGACTTGATAGAGGCCTTTAAAATTATGAGCGGGTTCGACAGAGTGGACGTGGATAAGCTTTTCCCATTGAGAGTAGGGAAGATTCAAACAAGGGGACATGACTTGAGAATTAAGGGACAGAAGTTTATGGGTAACATTAGGGGGAACTTCTTTACTCAGAGAGTGGTAGCTGTGTGGAATGAGCTTCCAGTGGAAGTGGTGGAGGCAGGTTCGATTTTATCCTTTAAAAATAGATTGGATGGGTATATGGATGGGAAAGGAATGGAGGGTTATGGTCTGAGTGCAGGTAGATGGGACTAGGGGGAAGTAAATAAAAAAATTAAAAAATAAGTGTTCGGCACGGACTTGAAGGGCCAAGATGGCCTGTTTCCGTGCTGTTATATGGTTATTAATTGAAGTGGATAACATAAGAAACAGCAGAAGTAGGTCATTTAACCCTTGAGCCCACTCTATCATTCTGCAAAATCATTGCGGATTTTCTACCTTAGCTCTATTTTTCTGAACCATCTCTATCTATCCCTTGATTCACTGTCATGAAGTTGCACAGCTTGGAAACAGGCCCCTTTCAGTCCACCTTCTCAATGCCGACTAACAGAAATTTTCTGCATTTGGGCAATAGCCCTCTAATATTTCTATAATTCCTCTAATAACCAGGAATTTATCAATCCCAATTTTCAATGGAATCAACGACAATGTTTCCACAGTCTTCCAGGTTGGTGAATTCTAAAGACAAACTATTCTTTGAGTGGAGAAATTTTTCCTCATTTCATTTCTAAAGAGCTCAGCATTTTTAAACTGACTCATCAGCTATCAAGCCCACTCTATGATCTTGTTAGGCTTGGGGTCACCTCTCATAGTGTCATGAAGTCATACAGTGTGGCGGCACCTAGTGGTGGTTTGGAGAAGTGCGAACCTTCGTCATTGGTCGGCTCGATCACATGACCTTGGCGGTTGTTTTCGCGGGTTTTTCTGTTCAGTTCTCCTCCCAGCAGCATGAGCTATTCTAGAATTAACTGACTGGGGACGCATGTACTGAGTTCAATTCTCTTTTTTTGTTTTGTCAATAAAAAAATCATTTAACTCAACCTGCCTGTCTCGCTAAAGTGGTGACCCCGCTGGTCTGAACGTTATTTCGGATCTTTATAATGAATGCTGCCGAAAACCTTGACGCCCAGCCCGCCCAGCAAAACGCGGTGGCCCTGAAACTGCCCGTTTTCTGGGCGGTACAGCCTCAAGTGTGGTTCACCCACATTGAGGCCCAATTTGAGCTCCGCAACATTGCCACCCGCTACTTCTACGTGATTCGAGCGCTCAGTCAGGAGACAGCCACCCGATTGCTGCCTTACCTGCAAAATCCGCCCGCATTCGGCAAGTACGAGGGTCACAAGGCTCTGCTGCTCCACACTTTCGGGCTCAGACGCCGCGATCGCGCGGCCTGCCTGTTGCACATGGACGGCCTCGGCGATCGTAAGCCCTCCGAGCTGATAAGCGAGATGCTCGCTCTTAAGGATGGCCATCAGCCCTGCCTGCTGTTCGAGCAGGCCTTCCTCGAGCAGAGACCCGATGACATCCGCCTGCTCCTCGCTGGGTCCGATTTTGCCGACCACCTGCAGCTCGCTGAACGGGCCGACGAGCTGTGGCTTGCCAAGCAGCAACTCGGTGGATCCATCAGCCGGGTGTCCGCGCCTTCGCACCAGCAGCCTCGCAGGGATGTCCAGCCCTCCGCTGCCATCGCCGTGCCGCAGTCGACCGCCGGAGATCGCAGTAAGCGCCAGTGGTGCTATTACCACCAACACTGGGGTGCAGAGGCCCGCCGATGCGCGACCCCTGCTCGTTTTCAGGAAATGCCTCGGCCGATCGCCAGTAAAGGCTATCGCGGTCGGCCAGAACCATCGCCTCTACGTCCGAGATCGCCATTCCGGACTTCGCTTCCGGGTGGACACCGAGGCTGTGCTGAGCCATCCTTCCTCCGTCTGGACTTGATACTCGTGCCGGTAAGCGGAGCCCCGCCCTGACCGCCCTCAACGGCAGCCCCATCCGCACTTAAGGCACTTGGACCCTTTCCCTTGTCCTCAACTCCCGCCATTACTCGTGGGACTTCACCATTGCGGACGTTTCCCAGCCGTTGCTGGGCACCAATTTTCTGAGGGCGTTTTCTTTAATGGTAGACGTGCGGGGCCGGCGCCTCATGCCTCCGGAGTCCCTTCGGCCCGCACCCCTGCGGCCCGCGGTCCCCTCCGATCCGCACCTGGGATCTGTGACATATGAGGGCGGGGCACACTAGCTGAATTCCTGGAGCTCCTGACCCCTCGCTTTCACGCTGCCGCCCCTAAGCACGGGGTGGTCCATCATGTTCCTACTGCCAGTCCCCCACTGCATGCACGGGCACATAGGCTCCCGCCCGACAAGCTGCGTTTCGCTAAGGAGGAGTTCCAGCAAATGGAGGACATGGGGATTGTGCGGCGCTCCGACAGCCCGTGGGCGTCCCCGTTACATATGGTTCCCAAATCATCTGGGGGGTGGAGACCGTGTGGGGATTACTGCCGCCTGAACGTTGTCACGACCGCTGATCGCTACCCCGTCCTGCACATTCAGGACTTCACGGCCCACCTGGACGGTGCTACCATTTTATCCAAGGTGGATCTGATGCACGGTTACCACCAGATTCTGGTCCATCCCAATGATGTGCCCAAAACTGCCATCATCACCTCGTTCGGCCTATTTGAGTGGCTGCGGATGCCGTTCAGGTTGAAGAACGCCGCGCAGGCTTTCCAGCGGTTGATGGATATGGTGGGTCGGGGGTTGGAGTTCGTGTTCGTGTACCTGGATGACATTCTGGTCGCCAGCCGCTCCCACCAGGAACACTGCGTACATCTCAGGGTGCTGTTCCAGCAGCTTCAGGACCACGGGCTGGTGCTCAACCCCGCCAAATGTCAGTTTGGACTCACAGGGCGCTGCACCTCTTCCCGCTAAGGTGGAGGTGATTTGGCAGTTTCCTCGGCCACACACCATCAAGGGGCTGCAGGAGTTCATTGGCATGGTGAATTTCTACCACCGGCGGCGGCCCGGATCATGCGGCCTTTGTTTCAGTGCCTGGCCGGTAAGCCACGAGACCTAGTGTGCGACGCCGAGACCGCGGCTGCTTTCAACGGTGCATAGGAGGCGCTGGCCAAGGCCACCATGCTGATGCACCCGCGGGCTGTTGCTCCGACCGCCCTCGTGGTGGATGCCTCGGATATGGATGTTGGAGGGGTCCTGGAGCAGTTCGTTGACGGTCGCTGGCCGCCGCTTGCATTTTTCAGCCGACACCACCCGCCGGAGCGAGGATACAGCGCTTTTGATCGGGAGTTCCTGGCCCTTTATTTGGCAGTCCGTCATTTTTGCTATTTCCTCGAGGGCAGGCCTTTCACGGCATTCACTGACCACAAGCCCCTAATGTTTGCTTTTACAAAGGTGTCCGACCCCTGGTCAGCTCAGCAACAGCGGCACCTGGCGTTCGTGTCGGAGTTCACCACTGATATCCAGCACATGGCAGGCAAGCTGAACCTGGTCGCGGACGCTTTGTCTCGCCCTGCGGTCCTGGCCGTGTCATCCGTGGACCCAGGCATGGACTATTCGGGGCTGGCTGCTGCGCAACGTGAGGGTGGGTGAGATGGACGCTTATCTGCAGCATCTGGATTAGTATTGGCTGATGTCCTGTTTGGTCCGGCAGGTGTGTCGGTCCTCTGCGACATTTCCACCGGAAGGCCACGCCCTATCGTCCCCATGAGTTGGCGGCGACGTGTGTTCGACGCTGTCCACGGTCTGGCCCATCCTTCCATTCGGGCGACTTCTGCGTTGGTGGCGGACGGGGCTTTGTAAACAGGTTGCGGCCTGGATTCCCTATCAGACGTCAAAGGTCCAGCGGCATGTGCGAACGCTGCTTCAGGATTTTGTGATTCCCCCTAGTAGGTTTGAGCACATGCATGTAGATTTGGTGGGTCCGCTACCGACATCTCGTGGTCCTGCGCACCTGCTCACCAAGGCGGATCACTTCACGAGGTGGCCAGAGGTTCCACTCTCTGACACCTCCGCTGCATCTTGTGCTCGGGCCCTCGCGGCCTACTGGATAGCTCATTTTGGTGTGCATGCGGACATCTCCACCGACCGTGGTGCCCAGTTTACTTCGGCTTTGTGGTCAGCTCTGGCACAGCTGTATGGGATGCAGCTGCATCTCACCACCGCCTGTCACCCTCAGGCCAACCCTTAGGTGGAGTGTTTCCAACGATGTTTGAAGTCGGCGCTGAAGGCATGGCTTACAGGCCCAGACTGGGTGGAGCAGTTGCCTTGGCTGCTGCTGGGGATCCGCACGGCCCCGAAGGCGGATTTGGACATGTCCGTCCACTGAGCTCGTGTACGGCACCCTGCTGTGGGTGCCTGGGGATTTCTTTCCTGCGGGTCGGGGGCTGCAGGATCCCACTTCGTCTGTGTTGGCGAACCTCCGGGAGAAAGTGGGCGGCCTGGCTCCTATTCCAACCTCTCGACATGGGGTTGCTCTGGTATATGTGCCTCCGGAGCTTAAGGACTGCCTGTTTGTTTTTATCTGCAGGGACTCGCACCGGACTCTGCTGCAGCGGACTTATGAGGATTCTTTCTGGGTGTTGCGCCCCGGCGTCGAGACTTTTCTTTTGGATGTCAGGGGTCGGGAGGAAATCGTTTCAGTGGCTCGCCTCAAGCCCGCCCACCTGGATATCGATAGCCCGGTGGTGGTGGCTCAACCCCGGCGTAGAGGTCGTCCGCTGGCCGTTCCTGTTGTGCCTGTTTCCCCTGTGACATTGCCACCTGCTGGCTCTGTGCCGCCAGTTCCTCCTGTACCGCCGGTTGTGCCTGTTACTCCGGTCTCCACTTGGTCTCGTCGCCTCATTCGGCCTCCCGATCGGTTCCTTACCTCGGGTTCTGGGGGGGGGGGGGGTCCTGTAGCGGCACCTAGTGGTGGTTTGGGGAATTGCGAACTCTCGTCGTTGGTTGGCTCGATCACGTGACCATGGGGGTTGTTTTCGCGGGCTTTTCTGTTCAGTCGACAGAGCTCCTTCCAGCAGCAGGAGCTATTCTAGAGTTAGCTGACCGGGCACGCGTGTACTGAGTTCAATTCTCGTTTTTTGTTTGTCAATAAAAAATCATTTAACTCAACCTGCCTGTCTCGCTAAAACAGCATGGAATTAGGCTCTTTGACTCAATTTGGCCATGCTGACCAAAATGCCCATTTAAGCTAGTCCCATTTGCCTGTCCATTTTCTACTGGAGTGGATAAGCTAACATTTTTCTACTCCTTCTGCCATGATGCTGCCACTCACTTGTCCGTATCCTCTTGAAGCCCCTTTGCATCACAATACTACTCTCACTTCCACTTAATCAGAGAACATTAGAAATTGTTCTATTCATATACCTTCTTTACTACATGTTAACCAATTCTTTATGCATATTTACATATTACCAATTCCATGAGATTTAACCTTGATCACCAATGTCCTGTGTGTGCCTTTCTTGAAAGCCTTCTAAAAATCCAAATGTACCATATCCACTGATTCCCCCTCTCCTGGTGCAGCGGTAGTTGCTACCTTACAGCGCCAGAGGCCCGGGATTGATCCTGACTATGGGTGCTGTCTGTACAGAGTTTGTACATTCGCCCCGTGACGGCATGGTTTTTTTTCAAGGTACTCGGTCTGGTCGCCTCATGCTCTCACACAAAGACGTACAGGTTTGTAGATTAATTTGCTTCGGTAAACATTATAAATTATTCCCAGTGAGTAGGATAGTGCTCATGCATAGGGATTGCTGGTCGGCGCAGACTTGTTTGGCCGAAGGACAAGTTCAGAGTTCAGAGGCCCAGGAACCATTGGTGAGGGAGGAGCGGCGTCCGGGCTGTGAGTATAATCCTCGATCGCGGGGCTTGTTTTACAGAGGCCCAGGAACCGTTGGTGAGGGAGGAGCGGCATCCGGGGTGTGAGTATAATCCTCGATCGCGGGGCTTGTTTTACAGAGACCCAGGAACCGTTGGTGAGGGAGGAGCAACAAAATCTGTAATGTTCCAACGTTCCACTCGCATTCCACAGTTCAAAACAAGTGGGCTTGAGGAAGCCGCTGATTTGTGGAAGCGGACTAGAGGAAGCAGCTGATTGGGTGTCAGATCCCTGCTGATTTCTTCCAGCAGTTTGTATTGTATTGTATTGTACTTTGTAGTGTATTGCACTTTGTATTGTATCCAGGGTAAGGGGGGAGTATGAGGGCCAGGGCAGTTTACTGTTCTGGATGTCAGATGTGGGAAGTCATGGAGTCTGATAGCCCTCCAGACGTCCACATCTGCGCCAGGTGCGTCGAGATGGGGCTCCTAAGGGACCGTATTAGGAACCTGGAGCAGCAGCTCGATGACCTCCGTCTGGTCAGGGAGAGTGAGGAGGTCATAGAGAGGAGTTATAGAGAGGTGGTCACTCCAAAACCACGGGAGACAGACAAGTGGGTCACAGTTAGGAGGGGCAAAGGGCAGAGGCAGGGACTAGAGAGTACCCCCGTGGCTGTACACCTTGACAATAAGTACTCCTGTTTGAGTACTGTTGGGGGGGGACAGCCTACCTGGAGGTAGCGACAGCGGCCGGGCCTCCGGTACAGAGTCCGGCCCTGTTGCTCAGAGGGGTAAGGAAAAGAAGAGGAGGGCAGTAGTAATATGGGACTCTATAGATAGGGGGTCAGACAGGCGATTCTGTGGACGCAGTCGGGAGACCCAGATGGTAGTTTGCCTCCCTGGTGCCAGGGTCTGGGATGTGTCTGAACGTGTGCAAGATATCCTGAAATGGGAGGGAGAGGAGCCCGAGGTCGTGGTACATATAGGTACCAATGACATAGGTAGAAAAAGGGAAGAGGTCCTGAAAGGAGAATTTAGGGAGTTAGGAAGAGTTAAGGAAAAGGACCGCAATGGTAACAATCTCAGGATTACTGCCTGTGCCACGCGACAGTGAGTAGGAATGGAGCGAGGTGGAGGATAAATGCATGGCTAAAGGACTGGTGCAGTGGGCAAGGATTCAAGTTTCTGGATCATTGGAACCTCTTTTGGGGAAGGTGTGACCTGTACAAAAAGGACGGGTTGCACTTGAACCCGAGGGGGACCAATTTCCTGGCGGGGAAATTTGCAAAGGTTACTGGGGAGACTTTAAACTAGAATGGTTGGGGGGAGGGACTCAAATAGAGAAAGCTAGTAGACAGTGTGTGAGGCAGGAGGCAGAGAAGGGAAGCACCCAGACCCAACATGTAGGGGGGGAAGAAGAAAGATAATAAACAGAGAATAAGAGGTGGTGGGTTTCTTAAATGTGTGAGCAGAGAGACAGAGGGGTGTAAAATGAGGGTAGAAGCAATAGGTTGCAAGGTGAAAAGTAAAAGTGGTAGGCAGACAAATCCAGGGCAAAAATCAAAAAGGGCCATTTTTCAACAAAATTGTATAAGCGGTAAGAGTGTTGTAAAAACAAGCCTGAAGGCTTTGTGTCTCAATGCAAGGAGCATTCGTAATAAGGTGGATGAGTTGAATGTACAGATAGCTATTAATGACTATGATATAGTTGGGATCACGGAGACATGGCTCCAGGGTGACCAAGGCTGGGAGCTGAACATCCAGGGATATTCAATATTCAGGAGGGATAGACAGAAAGGAAAAGGAGGTGGGGTAGCGTTGCTGGTTAGAGAGGAGGTTAACACAATAGAAAGGAAGGACATTAGCTTGGAGGATGTGGAATCGATATGGGTAGAGCTGCAAAACACTAAGGGGCAGAAAACGCTAGTGGGAGTTGTGTACAGGCCACCTAACAGTAGTAGTGGAGTCGGGGATGGCATCAAACAGGAAATTAGAAATGCGTGCAACAAAGGTAAAACAGTTATAATGGGTGCATTCAATCTACATATAGATTGGGTGAATCAAATTGGCAGGGGTGTTGAGGAAGAGGATTTCTTGGAATGTATGCGGGATAGTTTTCTAAATCAACATGTAGAGGAACCAACGAGAGAGCAGGCTATTCTAGACTGGGTATTGAGTAATGAGGAAGGGTTAGTTAGCAGTCTGTGCGTGGCCCCTTGGGCAAGAGTGACCATAATATGGTTGAGTTCTTCATTAGGATGGAGAGTGACATAATTAATTCAGAAACAAGGTTTCTGAACTTAAAGAAAGGTAACTTTGAGGGTATGAGACGTGAATTGGCCAAGATAGACTGGCAATTGATTCTTAAAGGGTTGACGGTGGATATGCAATGGAAGGCATTTAAAGGCTGCATGGATGAACTACAACAATTGTTCATCCCAGTTTGGCAAAATAATAAATCAGAGAAGGTAGTGCATCCGTGGATAACAAGGGAAATCAGGGATAGTATCAAAACAAAAGATGAAGCATACAAATTAGCCAGAAAAAGCAGCCTACCAGAGGACTGGGAGAAATTCAGTCCAGCAAAGGAGGACAAAGGGTTTAATTAGGAAAGGGAAAATAGATTATGAAAGAAAACTGGCAGGGAACATAAAAACTGACTGCAAAAGTTTTAAAGATATGTGAAGAGAAAAAGATTAGTTAAAACAAATGTAGGTCCCTTGCAATCAGAAACAGGTGAATTGATCATGGGGAACAAGGACATGGCAGACCAATTGAATAACTACTTTGGTTCTGTCTTAACTAGGGGAAGACTTAATTAATCTGCCGGAAATAGCAGGGGACCGGGGGTCAAATGAGATGGAGGAACTGAGTGAAATCCAGGTTAGCCTGGAAGTGGTGTTAGGTAAATTGAATGGATTAAAGGCCGATAAATCCCCAGGGCCAGATAGGCTGCATCCCAGAGTACTTAAGGAAGTAGCCCCAGAAATAGTGGATGCATTAGTGATAATTTTTCAAAACTCTTTAGATTCTGGAGTAGTTCCTGAGGATTGGAGGGTAGCTAATGTAACCCCTCTTTTTAAAAAGGGAGTGAGAGAGAAAACGGGGAATTACAGACCAGTTAGTCTAACATCGGTAGTGGGGAAACTGCTAGAGTCAGTTATTAAAGATGGGATAGCAGCACATTTGGAAAATGGTGAAATCATTGGACAAAGTCAGCATGGATTTATGAAAGGTAAATCATGTCTGACGAATCTTATAGAATTTTTCGAGGATGTAACTAGTAGAGTAGATAAGGGAGAACCAGTGGATGTGTTATATCTGGACTTTCAGAAGGCTTTCGACAAGGTCCCACATAAGAGATTAGTATACAAACTTAAAGCACACGGTATTGGGGGTTCAGTATTGATGTGGATAGAGAACTGGCTGGCAGACAGGAAGCAAAGAGTAGGAGTAAACGGGTCCTTTTCGGAATTGCAGTGACTAGTGGGGTACCGCAAGGCTCAGTGCTGGGAACCCAGCAATTTACAATATATATTAATGATTTGGACGAGGGAATTGAATGCAACATCTCCAAGTTTGCGAATGACACGAAGCTGGGGGCAGTGTTAGCTGTGAGGAGGGTGCTAGGAGGCTGCAAGATCACTTGGATAGGCTGGGTGAGTGGGCAAATGCATGGCAGATGCAGTATAATGTGGATAAATGTGAGGTTATCCACTTTGGTGGCAAAAACAGGAAAGTAGACTATTACCTAAATGGTGGCCGATTAGGAAAAGGGGAGATGCAATGAGACCTGGGTGTCATGGTACACCAGTCATTGAAAGTAGGCATGCAGGTGCAGCAGGCAGTGAAGAAAGCGAATGGTATGTTAGCATTCATAGCAAAAGGATTTGAGTATAGGAGCAGGGAGGTTCTCCTGCAGTTGTACAGGGTCTTGGTGAGACCACACCTGGAGTATTGCGTACAGTTTTGGTCTCCTAATCTGAGGAAGGACATTCTTGCCATAGAGTACAGAGAAGGTTGACCAGACTGATTCCTGGGATGTCAGGACTTTCATATGAAGAAAGACTGGATAGACTCGGCTTGTACTCGCTAGAATTTAGAAGATTGAGGGGGGATTTATAGAAACTTACAAAATTCTTAAGGGGTTGGACAGGCTAGATGCAGGAAGATTGTTCCCGATGTTGGGGAAGTCCAGAACAAGGGGTCACAGTTTAAGGATAATGGGGAAATCTTTTAGTACTGAGATTAGCATGGCGGTGCAGGCTCGAAGGGCCGAATGGCCTACTGCTGCACCTATTTTGTATGTTTCTATGTTTCCACGCAGTATCTCTAAACTAAATTTAAACCTACTCTACTGCATACATCCCCATAATTCCACAATGACTGTCCAAACATATTATTAATTTCTAGGTGTTGATATCATATTCTTTATTATAAATTCAAATATTTTCACAACTAGCAATCTAAGGTTAAGTGGTCAGTACTTTCCTGTTTTATCTCTCTCTCCTTTTGTAATTAATGGGGTCATACTCTATTTGCTATCCTGCAATCTGCAGGAACGAATGTACAATCCAATGAATGTTGGAAGAAGATAACCGGAGTATGTACTATCTCCATAACAGCTCTTTCAAAGTTGTGGGATGTACAGTATATCATCTAGTCCTTGAGATCTATCCATTTTTGGGCTCATTAGCTTTTAATCAGATTTCAGGCTCATTAACCTACGGTGACCCTCTGTTCGATATACATCGTTGATTGTATTATATTAAGGAGTGAAGTTAAAGTTAAATTGTAATATATCAAGTATCATGGTAACATTTCCTCTATTTCCTAGTGAAAAAAGAAAAAATGTTGACAAAAGGACCAGTTTGATTAAGTTTTATGCTTGTGGTTCTAGTGCATTCTATGAATCTATTGACTTTTGAATTTAACTGGATTCTTCCACATGAAATCCCAAGTGTTTCCAGCTGGGAGCAGCCTTTCACCATTTCTACACTGGAATTCAAGACAGAAATCAAGCCAGAGGTGATGAACCTCTAATGATGCCAGCTTCACCTTTCATAAATGTCTGATCAGTAATTTTGCACTGGATATATGAATGATGGGCATCCAGCATGGAGTGCATTTCTTTCGTTCCCTCTCAACTAAATATTTGAAAACTTTCTCACAAGAACATAGTTTTACCCAAACTTCCAAAAATGAGAAATATGTTATTTTAAATTAATGATATCAATGAGTGATTTTAAATCTATCATCCTTTGTATATTAGAGTGAGCCCAAGTGATATCTGAATAAATCGGGGAAGGTAGTGCATCCGTGGATAACAAGGGAAATCAGGGATAGTATCAAAGCAAAAGATGATGCGTACAAATTAGCCAGAAAAAGCAGCATACCAGAGGACTGGGAGAAATTCAGAGACCCGCAGAGGAGGACAAAGGGCTTAATTAGGAAAGGGAAAATAGATTATGAAAGGAAACTGGCAGGGAACATAAAAACTGACTGCAAACGTTTTTATAGATATGTGAAGAGAAAGAGATTAGTTAAAACAAATGTAGGTCCCTTGCAGTCAGAAACAGGTGAATTGATCATGGGGAACAAGGATATGGCGGACCAATTGAATAACTACTTTGTTTCCGTCTTCACTAAGGAAGACATAAATAATCTGCCGGAAATAGCAGGGGACCGCGGGTCAAAGGAGATGGAGGAACTGAGTGAAATCCAGGTTAGTCGGGAAGTGGTGTTGGGTAAATTGAATGGATTAAAGGCCGATAAATCACCAGGGCCAGATACGCTGCATCCCAGAGTACTTAAGGAAGTAGCTCCAGAAATAGTGGATGCATTAGTGATAATTTTTCAAAACTCTTTAGATTCTGGAGTAGTTCCTGAGGATTGGAGGGTAGCAAACGTAACCCCACTTTTTAAGAAGGGAGGGAGAGAGAAAACGGGGAATTACAGACCAGTTAGTCTAACATCGGTAGTGGGGAAACTGCTAGAGTCAGTTATTAAAGATGGGATAGCAGCACATTTGGAAAGTGGTGAAATCATTGGACGAAGTCAGCATGGATTTACGAAAGGTAAATCATGTCTGACGAATCTTATAGAATTTTTCGAGGATGTAACTAGTAGAGTGGATAGGGGAGAACCAGTGGATGTGTTGTATCTGGACTTTCAGAAGGCTTTCAACAAGGTCCCACATAAGAGATTAATATACAAACTTACAGCACACGGTATTGGGGGTTCAGTATTGATGTGGATAGAGAACTGGCTGGCAAACAGGAAGCAAAGAGTAGGAGTAAACGGGTCCTTTACACAATGGCAGGCAGTGACTAGTGGGGTACCGCAAGGCTCAGTGCTGGGACCCCAGCTATTTACAATTTATATTAATGAACTGGATGAGGGAATTGAAGGAAACATCTCCAAGTTTGCGGATGACACGAAGCTGGGGGGCAGTGTTAGCTGTGAGGAGGATGCTAGGAGACTGCAAGGTGACTTGGATAGGCTGGGTGTGGGCAAATGTTTGACAGATGCAGTATAATGTGGATAAATGTGAGGTTATCCACTTTGGTGGCAAAAACAGGAAAGTAGACTATTATCTAAATGGTGGCCGATTAGGAAAAGGGGAGATGCAGCGAGACCTGGGTGTCATGGTACACCAGTCATTGAAAGTAGGCAAGGTACACAAAAATGCTGGAGAAACTCAGCGGGTGCAGCAGCATCTATGGAGCGAAGGAAATAGGTAACGTTTCGGGCCGAAACCCTTCTTCAGAAAGTAGAAGTTGAAAGTAGGCATGCAGGTGCAGCAGGCAGTGAAGAAAGCGAATGGTATGTTAGCTTTCATAGCTAAAGGATTTGAGTATAGGAGCAGGGAGGTTCTACTGCAGTTGTACAGGGTCTTGGTGAGACCACACCTGGAGTATTGCGTACAGTTTTGGTCTCCAAATCTGAGGAAGGACATTATAGCCATAGAGGGAGTGCAGAGAAGGTTCACCAGACTGATTCCTGGGATGTCAGGACTTTCATATGAAGACTGGATAGACTCGGCTTATACTCGCTAGAATTTAGGAGATTAAGAGGGGATCTTATAGAAACTTACAAAATTCTTATGGGGTTCGACAGGCTAGATGCAGGAAGATTGTTCCCGATGTTGGGGAAGTCCAGGACAAGGGGTCACAGCTTAAGGATAAGGGGGAAATCCTTTAAGACCGAGATGAGAAAAAAACGTTTTCACACAGAGAGTGGTGAATCTCTGGAACTCTCTGCCACAGAGGGTAGTTGAGGCCAGTTCATTGGCTATATTTAAGAGGGAGTTAGATGTGGCCCTTGTGGCTAAAGGGATCAGGGGATATGGAGAGAAGGCAGGTACGGGATACTGAGTTGGATGATCAGCCATGATCATATTGAATGGCGGTGCAGGCTCGAAGGGCCGAATGGCTGACTCCTGCACCTATTTTCTATGTATCTATATTGCCCAGTTTTCATTATTGGGATGATTTAAATGTATTCATGTGTTTTAATCATTCCTTCAATGATAATTTGAAAAGTTACAAAACTTGAGCATATCTTTCATCTAGTGTTTATTGCTAAATGCCAACTGGCACAAACAATTAACATTTCTGAAATTTAACAAAGAGTAAAAAAAGCATTAAAAAAAAGCATTACAGAAAATAATCCAATCATTTCATCAGGTTATGTTCACATAACATGCAATAGTTATATATGGAGCTGTCAGCACTACATCATATAATTTGACCAGTTTTATTTATACGTAGGGACTTCAACATATTTACCTTATCTCAAATTCAAAGTTTGAGAACATCAATACTTTCTACTTGTATATCTCCAAAAACTATTACAGTGTCAGGCCTCCAATCTTCTAACCGATGTGGGTAGTCCAGGATGTGTCTACCATTCACAGACACCTACATAAAGAGTGTTCAAAATATACATTAGTACTCAAAAACCAGTAAATCATCGCTTAAAATTGGACCAATTTGAAAGAAATTCTATGCACAAATAAGACAATAAAATAATTGTTGCCAGATTTGATGACGAGTGATTATTTCTTAATCAAAAATGCCCATTTGTTAAATAGCATGGGCTCTTCCATGCTTGATTCACCTTTGCAGGATAATGACTGTTTGACTGGCCATGAACCTAATGATGTTTTTGGAGAAACCTATCACCTCTGTTGCTTACTCGCATGAAAACTAGAAAAAACAGCTTTACACCAAACTCTTTTCTTCCACTGTACTTATTCATCCTAGAGACGTAAAAACTCGACAAATGTAGACAATAGGTGCAGGAGTAGGCCATTCCGCCCTTCGAGCCTGCACCGCCATTCAATGTGATCATGGCTGATCATCCCCAATCAGTACCCCGTTCCTGCCTTCTCCCCATATCCCCTGACTCAGCTATTTTTAAGAGCCCTATCTACCTCTCTTGAAAGCATCCAGAGAACCTGCCTACACCGTCCTCTGAGGCAGAGAATTCCACAGACTCACCACTCTCTGTGAGAAAAAGTGTTTCCTCGTCTCCGTTCTAAATGGCTTACTCCTTATTCTTAAACTGTGGCCCCTGGTTCTGGACTCCCCTAACATCAGGAACATGTTTCCTGCCTCTAGCGTGTCCAAACCCTTAACAATCTTATATATTTCAATGAGATCTCCTCTCATCCTTCTAAACTCCAGAGTGTACAAGCCCAGCTGCTCCATTCTCTCAGCATATGACAGTCCCGCCATCCCGGGAATTAACCTTGTAAACCTACGCTGCACTCCCTCAATAGCAAGAATGTCCTTCCTCAAATTAGGGGACCAAAACTGCACACAATACTCCAGGTGTGGTCTCACTAGGGCTCTGTACAACTGCAGAAGGACCTCTTTGCTCCTATATTCGATTCCTCTTGTTATAAAGGCCAACATGCCATTCACTTTCTTCACTGCCTGCTGTACCTGCATGCTTACTTTCATAGACTGATGTACAAAGACCCCGTTGTACTTCCCCTTTTCCCAACTTGATACCATTTAGATACAATTGTAGCTACAATTGAAAATAATTTGGACCAAGTTCCACAGAAATACTAGAGTTGTTGTCACTCTAAATCATTTGTTGGAACCAGTAAGATTGTAAAGTTGGTCTATTTGCAACTCCCAGAATGAAACACAGAATGCTTTCTCTGCTGTTAAAGAAAGAACTGCAGATGCTGGAAAATTGAAGGTGCACAAAAATGCTGGAGAAACTCAGCGGGTGCAGCAGCATCTATGGAGCGAAGGAAATAGGCAACGTTTGGGGCGAAACCCTTCTTCAGACTTCAGTATGCTTTCTCTGCTTCTTGTTTTACCACTGCTATCAAGTTAATTACCCAATGAAATATTTGATGGAACTAAATAAATTTAAAATGAAGAGCAGGGGAATTCTCAAAAGTATCCTGTCCATTATTTATTGCTCACTCAACAATACTTAAAGAACAGTGTATTAGGTCATCATCACATCTGTGCTTCAAGGAACCTTAAACTGGGGGCTGCATTTCCTACATTGCAACAGTGACTAGTCTATCCATGTTATCTGAGGACGCTGTCTGATCCGCTGAGTTACTCCAATTTGTATCTCTTTTAGTGACTATAAAAGTACTTTCTACTTTTTATAGAAGTTCCAAAGTAACTTCTGGCTGCAACTGGATGATAGAGATTTGGGTTGCTTGGCTTCTGAAGTGGAGATGTAGGAAGAGCAATTTCCAATTAGCTACACTCCAGTGGGAAATCTGTTGCAGGTGAGGTACAATATTGGGGCATGAAAGATTGAAAGGTTGGAGCAATTGATTCTGTGACCATTGTTTAGTATTGTGGTTTCATGCCATATTGTATTTACAATGCAGAAGATTCATTCATAAATACAAGTTTTTATTTTTCTTTCTTTCTCCTAACCAGCTACTTTATAAAGATTTATATTCAGATCAAAAAGATCTGGTTTTGCTATGAATAAAATCCCTAAAACTCCATAACTAAAATTGGTTGATTGGCGCATGGTCTATTGTGGGTTCTGTAAAGCCAGATCATCCTCTGGCAGAAGATAATCAAAAACATGCATATGCTGGGAACATTCAGCAAGATCAGGCAACACCTGTGGAAAGAGATGTTACCTTTGCTTGGCACTTCCACACAATAACAGATCAGAGATGCAAGTCTTTTTATTAGCATAAAGCCATTTCTTATCATTCTGAGTACTGCAGTTTAGTATTCTATCAAACTCCTCCAAATGGTCATAAATTGACTTAACGATTGATTGACGTAAATGAAGAAGGAATGAAGAGATTAAAACACAAAACCATGATTTTTATCTTGTGTCAACATTAATGACAGAATTAGTAAAACATAGTACAAGCCACATTTATAAGTACCATCTTTGGAGTAATAGTCAAAGTTCAAGCAAATACTAAAAAAGACCAATTATTATTCCAAACAAGTTACATATTATTTAAAGGACTGTTAAGATGATACCTGGAAAGAGTTGCTCCACACCATAAATACCAGCTTAAATGGTGAGCCTCTGGAAGCAATCTTTTCATACTTCTCACCCTGAAATCCCCAGCCATCAGGTCCCCGAGAATTAAAGATAATTTTCTCAAGTTCCTCTTTAAAGCGGGGATTGAAATGGAATAAAATATCAGCATCAGGATGGTCGCCCCTCTGAAAATTAACATCGAATCTAAAAGAGAAGATATCCTTCATAAGTGGTAGTAATGTTACTGATTATAGAGTATTGTAATAAACAAACATTATGAACAGCAATGCATTTAAACCTTAAATGACTTCAAATTACTACAAACATACTACATCTGATACCTGTTTGGTTAGTACTTTTATTACGATATCAAGCCTCAACTTTCTTTGCTCATTAACTTACCGTACTCTATTTCCTGCTCATTAACTTACCGTACTCTATTAGTGAATAAATTACGTGTTCAAAATTAGTTAGGAATAAAAAGAACACTGTTAAATATTGATATTGGTTTATTATTGTCATGGGTACCGAGAAACAGTGAAAAGCTTTTGTTTGCTTGCTATTCAATTAAAACAGATCATACTATACATAAGTGCAATCAAGCCATGTGCAAGTATAACAGATAATGTAAAGAGAAAAATGCTAGAGTGCACTTGATAGTTTACAGCTTTGCAATATTACAGTTCAAGAGGAAAGCGCCAATGTCTGCTGTGAGGTAGGTTGGAAGATCGGGACTACACCCTAGCTTATGGGAGGACCGCTCAGTAGTCTGGTAACAAGGGGAAGAAGTTGTCCAGACTCAGGAATATAGCTTGGCCAAAGTGTTTGAATTTTTGGAGGCCTTTAAAGACAATTTTATAATATCTTAAATCTCAAGCACCATTGACAAGAAAATTGAAGTGAGGCAGTGAAAGAAAATGGAGTTGAAATATGGACCCAAATTTTATGGGCTAAATGGCATGCTATTTTTGTGAGTGGCACACCCTGTGCATTTGCCCCTCCATTACCTGCCATAATTGAATTTATCTGGAGTGGATCTTTCAGAAGGAAGTTGGGGCATCACCAAAGCTAGGACAAACCTGAATAGCAAGACCCTGCATAGCACAACACTTTCTTGTCAACGACTCTATTTATATGATGTAATTTAAACAAACACTTATTGAAATGCTGTAACAACCAGTTAAACATTCAAAATAATTATATCTATCTATATTACTGGAAGTCTAATCTTGACCACTTCTTGTTGTTCTGTATATTAATTTTTGGCCATCTTACTCAGAGTCTCCCTCCGCTGCGCAGGACTAGAGGATTTTTCCCATCGATGAAAAACAAAAGAGTTATTAGTGTTTAAAAAATGTTGAGATTCTCTCTCCTGAAGGCCATGCCCCTTCTGGAGGGACTATAAAACCCAGAAGTGTTGAGTGCCTCAGTCAGTCTCTGCAAGATGGGGGAGCTAGAGGGTTGCATCTCTCAGTCTGAGTTGTGAATAACACTGAACACATGTCTACTAAACTATGAGTGGTTTTACTGACCTGTCAGTGCCCTTAATGTGGTTTGAAAATATAGTTTGGAAATGCTAAAGCTGTGTTGCCTTTGGTTTGGAAATGCTAAAGCTGTGTTGCCTTTGGTTTGGAAATGCTAAAGCTGTGCCTAATTAAAAGCTAAAGCTGTGCCTAATTAAAGTTGCCTTGCCTAATTAAAGTTGCCTTGCCTAATTAAAGTTGCCTTGCCTTCTTTATAATTAAAAGTCTAATCTTGACCACTTCCTGTTTGCGCTGTATATTGATTTTAGAAAAAACACTACCATGTACGGCTGTGATTTTTGGCCATCTTACTCAGTCCCCCTCCGCTCATCAGGTGCCGAAGATTTTTCCCTTCGATGAAAAATAAAAGAGTTATTGGTGTTTAAAAAATGTTGAGATTCTCTCTCCTATCAATCACGCCATGAAGGCCACACCCCTTTTAGTGGGGATGGAGGGGAACCCAGAAGTGTGGGCGTGGCTCAGTCTCTGCAAGATGGAGGAGGGAGAGGTCACGACTCGCTGCCTTTAGTGGCCTTGCACCCTGCTTGAAATGGTATGAAACTGCACTTGAATTTGGTGGCCTTGCACCCTGCTTGAAGTGGTAAGAAGCTGCACTTGAATTTGGTGGCCTTGCACCCTGCTTGAAATGGAATTTTAAGGAATAGCCGTGAGTCAACTGCCAGCCCACCCGCCGTGAGTGAGTGAGTTGCCAGCACAACAGGCTTGAGTGACTGAGCCGCCAGCCCAAGAATCCATTTGGCCCACAATGTCCATACTACCCCTCTGGAAACCAGTCCCTTCAGCCCACAACACCCATACTAGCACTCCAGAAAGCCCCACTGGCCACCAATATTGGAATTGGTGGAGAGGTGGAATATTGCGTTGGGGGACCAGCCCTCCCGTGTGATGCTGGCCCACTTAGTCTAGTATATTACTAAAACTCTCAGCTTGTTTTATCTGTCTGTGTGTCTGTGATGTCCTGAATTACGCCAAAACGGTACACAATGGCGTTACAATTTTTGGACCACCTTACTCACCATTGTCCTGTGGTGTATAGTATCACCATAAAGTCACAATGTGATCTAATTTACATAAACTGCCCGTCACCAGTGATCCACCCCACAATGACATCACAATTCTCATTTACATTTAAAAAAACAGAAGCTTCCACCTCACAAAGATGTCAAGGGGGGATAGGGGTTATGGAGGGAGTGACTGAGGGTAGGGGAAAGGAGAGGGAGGGAGGGGGGGAGGGAGAGGTGAGGGAGGGAGTGGGGGAGGCGAGGAGGGAGGGTGACGAGGAGGGGGAGGGAGTGCTGGGGATAAGGGGAAATGAGCTGCGTCTGTGCAGTTGGGGGCTATGGGTGAGTAGTGGAATATTGCGTTGGGGGAACGGGTTGCGTTGGGGGAACGGGGCCTAATGGGTCCCACTGGGATCTCATTTACATTAAAACAAAAAATTTCGTTTAAAAAAAAACTGCCCATCAGCAGTGTTCCAGCCCACAATGACATCACAATGGGATCTCATTTACAATTTTTTTTTAAATCGTTTTAAAAAACGCAGCAGCTTCCACCTCACAATGACGTCAAGGGGGGTAGGGAAGGGAGAGGGGTTATGGAAGGAGGGTGTGACTGAGGGTAGGGGAAAGGAGAGGTGAGGGAGTGGAGGCAGTGAGGGGAAAGAAGAGGGAGGGTGAAGAGGAGGAAGTGCTGGGGATGAGGGGGAATGGAGGAGGATAGGGGTAGGAAGAGGGATGGCGAGGCGCACTTGGGGAGGGTTGCCATGACTTGCATCACAACGGGGATCTTTGGCGTCACAACGAGAACCCATCAGCCGCGTGGGGGAGCAGGGAAATAGAGGGGTAGGGAGGGGAGAGGGTTTATGGAGGGAGGGAGGTAGTGACTGAGGGTAGGGGAAAGGAGAGGGAGGGATGAGGGAGGAAGTGGGGGAGAGATGAGGAAGTGGGGGAGGGAAGGAGGAGAGGGGAAAGAAGAGGGAGGGTGACGAGGAGAGGGAGGGAGTGCTAGGGATGAGGGGGAATGCAGGATAGGGGTAGGAAGAGGTATGGCGAGACGCAGTTGGAAGGGATGCTGTGACTCAAGTCACAACGGGAATCTCTGGCGTCACAATGGGAACCCCCCTGCGCAGTTGGGGGCTCTGGGTGAGTGGTGGAATATTGCGTTTGGGGACCAGCCCTCCCGTGTGACAGGGACCAAACGGGTCCCACTTGGTCTGTAAACAATTAAAAAACAAATGAAAAGGTTGAAATTAATTTGAAAAAATGTGAATTACCTACAATTTTATTCTATCTATTAGCCATTCATCACAAATGAAATGAATTGAGACACTAAATCCATACAGTAATTTGTGCATTTATAATAAGCAATTTCCCTGAACTGCCAGACAACTGTAGGAAGCTGGCATTCCACCTCATGAGTATAGTTAACAAATTGCCAGTCAGGAAACTTCAAGAGGTTCGGGACTTCCACATCCTCGTGGACATCCAAGACTCCAGACTTGGGGAATTGCCAGCAGTTGTCCACTGAACTGCTGGCTTTTCCCAGGTGGATCTGGGTCACAGATCATAAAATAGTCACTGTTCACGATGGTTACTCTCTGAAAATAGCAGTGGTCCATGGAATCTGCAAATTAGTTCAAGATGGAAATCCAGAAACTGCTGTTAGTGCTCTGTGCTCTGACAAATGGTGTGCTTATTTAAAACCTCCAATGGCGAAATTTTTAGAAATCAATGAGCCTTTGAAAATTTCAGGTATTTGTTAGCTATCTGCTGCAACAATCCCTGAAATATGGTACATGTTTAAATGAAGCCTAAGCTGAACAATGCCTGTGATCCCAAAATGTAATGTTCTATTCATAGATTCTTATTTTTGCAGATAAATGTTTCAAAATTCAACAAACTTTAAAATGGTGTAGCTATTTGAAAAAAATAATTTTCATCTTCTACTCAAATCACATGTGAATGTTCTAATAATTATTTTGCACTGTGTGAAATATTTAAACATCGCGCTTGTCTCGTATTGGTGACTGAGAATCCATCAATATAACTGGGTGCTCAGACTGCCTGATCAGGTCATGATTCATACTGTACATGCTTAATAACAGAGACCATGAAAAAATAGAAATCTATACTCAGCTACTGCAGAATCTCTGTTTGCAGTTTTCTTCATAATCAATGCAAGCATCATCACTTCACTGCTAACTACAGAATCTAGGCTAAGGATTTTAAATTTAATGAAACCAAATTTCAACTGAGGGATATGATTATCTTCTTTGGTGAAACATTGGAGGCCATAAAAAAAATGAAGGTACAAGCATATTGTTGTTGATTAGGATGTGAATGCTCAACTGCTGAGTCAAAAAGGCACAAAAGTTTCATGATCCATGTGAGTGGCCAGAGAACTGGTAGTCAATTGCAATTTAGCAATGGTGAAAATGATTAGTTCAGCCTTCCCATTTAGTTAGGAATGGTGAAAATGATTATTTCAGCCTTCCCATTTCGTTAGGAATGTTCCGCTGTGATGGATGTTTATGTTAATGTTAAATTCAATTGTGTATTGTGGGTTTTTTATTCGTATGGCTATATGGTAACTCAAATTTCACTGGACCAAAGCTGCATGTGACAATAAATGTGAACTTGAACATAAACGACCTGATGTTGGGCATTGTCAGCTGATAAAAGATGCATAGGCAAAGTGGTTGTGACAATAAGTTCCCAGGTCTTGAATACTTAAGTCCACAAAACAGGAGACGGCTCCCATGTAGAGATGAGTCCGGAAAGATAATTGCCATTGGAACAGGAAAGAAATGGAAAGCAGCAGAAGATCTGGAAGGAGGAAGAAAAGAAACAGCATTGGCCAGTGCACAAATAATGTACATTTTAGAAATTAACTAGTGTATGGATATTTGAACTTGGTATTGGAGTTACAGGGTGGACAGGACGTAGAATATATTCATTTTGTACAATATTTTCACCATAGCTGAAAATCAAATTATTAAAATATGTTTTCAAATTATTCTTTCGCTCCTACCCTAATTTAGTAAACTTAGAAAGCTTCTGATGCAGCTCAGAAAAAAAGAAATGTGTCTTGGTTCAGTTAGTATTATTTTTCCTTCTGAATCACAAAGTTGCAGTTCAAATATCTTCCTGGAGGCTTGAGCACAATGAAAACCTAGGCTTTTATTCTAGCCAAGTACTGAAGGATTGGTGCTGTATTAAGGTCCTATTTTTTTTGATGTTTGAACTAATGTCCCATCTGGGTGGACATTAAAAAAAATCACAAATTGTCTGCTACTGTTCAAATGTGCTCCAATGACTATAAGGAATTTTGGTCATCCCAATACAGTTAAAAAGCAATGTGAATACCTTTTTTAATTCATGTGCAAATGTATCTTTGACAACTTCTAGCAGCCATCAACGTCGGCAATTTATCAACAAAAGTTCTAAATTTAATCTCAGCAACTAACAATTTTACCTGGAATATATTCCAACTACAAAATAATTTGGACAAGTCACTAATATTATTAACACGATCAAGACGAAATATGCAAATATCATGTGTATATATTTTCATTTTGCACTAGTAACATATAATACAAATAAAGATAATGGTCAATTTACCTAAGAGGATCATCAGTCAACTTTCCTTTAATAACTACTATTGATTCTTCACTTAATTCTTCATCAAATTTTGCAGTACAAGGAATAATCTGAAATATAAGAAAGCAGTAGCTAAACTCAGTAGAGTAAAACACAGATTATTTGAATTCAGATCTTAAAAATAAAGAGGTAATAAAAAGTATGACGAGGAAGCATAACGCTGGAATTCAATGCGGTTTAATTGTGTGATGATGAAACTGGAAATTATGAGCAGACTTGTTTGCTCTAATTTGTATAATTATTGCATATTGATAAATTCTGAAAATAATCTATTGCTTCAAAATTTCTTCATTCTATACATAAATTTGAATAATAGCAATTTCATATTAAAATAAGCGGGACATCTGACTTTAAGATTATCTACCTGTTATTCATTTTCCATCACTTCAGAATCATTCTAAAAATAGCACTGAAGTTAGTTGCCACAACATATTCTGCTGGGAAAGATACAATGGCATTTATGAACAATAGCAATTTTGGGCCTTTTAGCAGCTTGAGGCTGTTGAGATATTCAGTAAGTTCGTAGCTATGCTGAATTCATCCACTCAAGCTTTTCCCATTGTTCCTTTATATCTCTAGATCTATCAACTTCATATTTCCAGGGAACTGCTGGTGTGGCATTTATTTGCATTTGCAAATGAGTCCAAATTCCTAACATATAGAAATGATTCTTAACTTCACTCCTTAACGTCTGTGTGATGTTTTTATTTAAACTAAGCCTCCTAGACCTAGACCAGCAGAAGGTTTATTTAAACATACCCCATACCTCGAAAAATCATACTTTTGTATGATATATAATGGCTAAAGTACTGAGCTTTGGAAAAGCTATCTCCAGTTAAATCATCTTCCGAGAAAGGCAATGTACGAATTGCCTCACTTGTATTAGAATGGTCAGTTGGCACTGTTCATGATGCTCTTTAGAATAACTTGTTAGATCATCTATTCTTCTTCCTAAATGTGTATTCTCCATAAATTGTTCAACAATGACTTCAAGAGACAGCTCAAGCCAAGAGAGCTGGCAAGGAATTAGATTCTAGCTACCATGGCAGGTCTACTAAATAAAACATCTATGGTTGCCAGAAAGATTAGATATGGTTTGACTAATAAAATGACTTCACATTTGACTGAATGTTTTGTTAACTCTGATTTATGAACCATAACATCACATAGAATTATGATTTTTTGTCCCTTTATGGTATCCTTGTTTTGACCAATTATTTATTTTGAAGTTGCAGCTGCACTGCATGAAAACTTCACTTCCACCCTACAGTTAAATTCTCGAAGTAATGTCAATTCCAAGACAGTCATGGCAGCACAATGGTGCAGCTGGTAAAGCTTCCATTTCACAGTGCCACTGGTCTGCATTGCATCCTGACCTCCAGTGTTGTCTCCATGGAGTTTTCATGTTCTCCCTGTTACCATGTGGGTTTCCTTGGGCACCCTGGTTTCCTCCCACATCCTGTAAATATGCAGGTGGGTGGCTTAATTGGCCACTAAGAGTAAGCTGAAGGGTCTGATTTTGTGCTGTTCAACTCTATGACTCTGAAATTTCCCTTAAGTATGTTGGCATATGGTTAAATCTGCTTGGGGAGATTAATGGGGATGTGGGGAAAATAAAATGGGTTAGGGTCGGGTCAGTGTAAAAATAGGTGGTTAATAGTTATTAACTTGGTAGGCTGAAGGCTAGTTTCCATGCAGTATCTATGCCTATTGAGGCCATCACCTTCAGAAGCGATTCTTGCTCACTTTGTATCAGAGTAAAACAAGGTACCAATTTAACCTCTTGACCAAAGCCAGAAAGAACTGATCAAATAATTATAAAGAGAAACGCAATGCACAAAAGGAGTCCAGTCAAGCAATTTAGCAGGCACACTCCCCTACTATTCCCAATTCTTCATACAATTTCCTTTTAATCATCGTTTTAGACAGTGAATGAATTAATACTTTATTGTCACATGTGACAAGTCACAGTAAAATTATTTGTTTACATGAAATTGTTTGTCCATGGTGCCGACAAAGTTCCAGATCACAATTCACTGCCTAAAAATATTCCATTCATCTTGCTTCTGGTTCTATTGCTGATAATTTTAGGGTCAAGTGGTCGTCTCTGCAGTCAACAGAAACTGTCTCTCCAGGTCCATTCCATCATGAGTGGGGCTGCATTTATTGGCTCCTTTGTGGATGAGACCTTGTTGTGCAAGACCTCCCAACAAATGCTGACTCCGTTATCAAAGCAGCTCGCTCAACATGAAATGTTCTGATAACCTGTAAACCTTTGACGAAGGTTTCCAATTATCTTTTAATAAGGGTGCATAAATGGGCTTTAAGAAGGAATTGAACCCAGCCAAACATAATACCACATTTGCCGAGGAAAGGTGACTAAATCTCACATTGATTCTTGGAAACAAAACCAGATGAGTTGCAGGTTAGTCCACTTTATACCTTTTATATGTGTGTCTGTACATGATATTGTGCATAAAATTAAATATAGAACATAGAACAATACATCCCATGAACTGGCTCTTTAGCATATCATGTCTGTGGCGACCATGATGCTAATCTAACTAAACCCAAACTCTTGCACATTAGTCTGTATCCTCCCGTTCTCTGCATATCCATGTGCCTCTACAAATGCCTCTTAAATACCACTGCCTCGTATCTGCCTCCCCTGCCAGGACGTTCCATGTACCTCTGTGTAAAAAACCTAACCGCGCCTCTCCTTTAAACTTTGACCCTCTCATCTTAAAACTATGCCCTCTGATTTTCGACATTTCCACCTTGGGAAAAAAGGTTCTGTCTGTCCATCCTATCTATCTCTCTCATAATTTTATATACATCTATCAGGTCATCCCTCCACCTCTGACGCTCCTGGCAAAACAATTCAAGTTTGTCCAACCTCTCCTTATAGCTCATACCCTCTAATTCAGAAAACGAAGAAATTGAAAAAATATAACATCAAGGAAATGGTGGTGGATAAAATCCAAAAACGTCTAGCAGAAAATAACATTAAGTAAAGAAAATAGATATGGACACAGGATATATGTAGAAAATGCAGGACATTATATAAAAACTACCAGGCACACTCGGCAGGCCAGGCAGCATCTATGGAAAGAGAACATAATTAATATTTCATATTTTGGGCTCCCCAAATTCGATTTGAACCAACGATTCCATTCTTCCCACCACGACCTGCTAAGTGTTTCCGGCATCTCCTGTTCTCATCTCCAGCATCTGCATGATATACAGAAAGGTAGAGTCCATACAAATCTCACAGCTGAATATTAATATTTTATGTTGTAACTTCAGATTTTAATTTTCAAGTTCAAGTTCACATTTATTGTCATATGCACCAATTAGTACAGTGATATTTGAGTTGCCATACAAATAAAAAGAACAGAATACACAATAGAATTTAACATAAACATCCACCACAGTGGAATCAACATTTCTCACTGTGATGGAAGGCATAAGGTTCAGTCAATCTTCCTCCTTTTGTTCACCCGTGGTCGGGGCCTAGAACCATCCGCAGTCGCCACTACGGTCGGCCCGATGTACAGGCCCTCTCGCCGGGATGATCAAAACTCCGACGTTGGGATGGATTGGAACACACTCTGCGGCTTGGAGTTCCCAAATCGGCCGCTTCTTACCGAGAGAGCGGTTTCCAAAGTCTACAGGCCCCGCTGGACAGAGCTCCGACCCTGGCGATCCTCGGCAAAAGATCCCAGGCTCCGCAATGTTAAAGTCAGAGCCGCGCCCACAGCTAGACGCTCCGCAGACCACAGCTCCATGATGTTAAAGTCAACAGGCCCCGAGATCGGAGCTCCAACACTGGCGATCCCTGACAAGGATCCCAGGCTCCGCGATGGTAATTCCGCGCTGCGCCTGCTGCTGAAGCTCTGGGCCGGTCTCTAGTCAGAAATGCCGCGCCAGTCCAGTTGGTAGGCCGCAAGGGGGGCGAAGATGCAAAGACATATCTCCGTCCAGGTAAGTGACTGAAAAACTGTTCTCCCCTATTTCCCCCCCCCCCCCCCCCCACATAAGACATACTGAGAAAAATTAAAACATACATTTAGACGCACTAAAAATAACAAAAAAGGCAAAAGGACTGACGAGCTGCCGGCCTTGTGATCTTAAGTTTTTATAGTTTACTGGACCAAGTGGGACCTGTTGTGTCCCGTCCCTTCAATGCGCCGTTGCGGGGGGGGGGGGGTTGGGGCGGCTTGCGCCGTCACACACACACTAACCAACCCTCACACACACACTGACCACCCCCTTGATATTATATTAATATTATTCATTCGCTTTTTACCCCATCCCCGCCCTATCCACTCATGCATAGCCCCCCTCACAGGCACGTCTAGAGAGGGAGAGGGTAGAGAGGGAGGGGGGTAGAGAGAGAGGGAGCAGAGACACAAAGAGAGGGGCAGAGACACAGAGTAGGTATGTTACAATACTTACCTTCAATGGCGCAGTAATTCTGCCACTGGCCGTGTGAGCGATTTTGGCACCTTTAAGGGGGGGGGCGGGCTTAAAACGCGGGTTTCTCCTACCTTGTCCTGCATTATATTTAGTTGGAGTACAAGCGTTTGCTGAAAAATCGTTCCTAGGGGCGTTTTGTGAATTTTTTATTTTTATTAAATCGTCAATGTCAGCCCTGGAGTCATTTTGAAATCAGCTCCTGAAGCCGTCAACGCCGATAACGGGGACGGATTTCACACACGGGACAGGTAAACGAAAGTGGTTTCTTTTAATGTATAAAAGTGCTTCTTAAGAAGCCTTTAATTCACATTTTTTCATGCGAAACGGTGATTTTATTCCCCGAACTAACGGCAGTATTTTTCATGCCAATACGGGGTTAAATTCACCGCAAATGAACGTTCCAAAAGATCGCGTTCCAGAAATCCTCACTCACAAGATGATTTAAATGCCCATTAATTTACAGGTATTAAACATTCAATTCCTTCCATTTGGCCTGTAAATTCATGACAATGAGATTTAAAAATTATGTTATATTGTGAATTCTTGTGTGAATGTTATTTGGACACAGGCTATTTAAAAATGTTAATCTATTCTTAAGAAATTGATAGATGTTTAGATCTAGTAATTGAGTTTTGTAATTAGCTACAATTAGGTAACTAACTAATTATATGCTTTAATTTCATGTCATCTAAGTAAGATTGTTTCATATTTGTTTCAGAATGCTTCAATCTATAATAACTGAAAATTTATTTCAGTTCTCTTAATGTTTAAGAAAGTTATAGGCTTTTGACTGTCCTCGATCACAGCTTTTGTGTTAAGTCAATGGAAAAGCAATAGGGAACAAGATGCTAATTTCCGAGTATGAAAATGGCCATAACTTTTTTAATACTGAAGATATGAAAGTGAATTAGGTGTCAAATTAAACTTCTTTTTATGCTTTATCTGATGGGATAAATTGCAGACTTTATTTTTAAAATCTCAAAATTTTGTAACATTGCTACACAGAGGAGCAGAGAGAGAGAGAGAGAGAGCGGCAGAGAGGATCAGAGAGAGGGAGAGTGAGAGACAGAGGGAGAGGATCAGAGAGAGGGAGAGGATCAGAGAGAGGGAGGGAGAGGATCAGAGAGAGGGAGAGGATCAGAGAGAGGGAGGGAGAGGATCAGAGAGAGGGAGGATCAGAGAAAGGGAGGATCAGAGAGAGGGAGAGGATCAGAGAGAGGGAGGATCAGAGAAAGGGAGAGGATCAGAGAGAGGGAGAGGATCAGAGAGAGGGAGGGAGAGGATCAGAGAGAGGGAGGATCAGAGAGAGGGAGGATCAGAGAGAGGGAGGATCAGAGAAAGGGAGAGGATCAGAGAGAGGGAGAGGATCAGAGAGAGGGAGAGGGAGATGGAGAGGATCAGAGAGAGAGGATCAGAGAGAGGGAGAGGGAAAGGATCAGAGAAAGGGAGGATCAGAGAGAGGGAGGGAGGATCAGAGAGAAGGAGAGGATCAGAGAGGGAGAGGATCGGGAGAGGGGTTCAGTGAGAGAGAGAGAGGATCAAGGAGAGGGAGTGGGGGTGGGAGGGAGGGGGAGAGAGGGAGAGAGGGGGGAGAGGGATAGAAGGGGGAGAGGGAGAGGGGGAGAGGGAGAGGGCGGTGCTGGCTCGAAGGGCCGAATGGCCTACTCCTGCACCTATTGTCTATAAACAATATACTTGAACTTAGCAATAGGTTAACAGGTGCATTGAGAATAGAATTATAAAATAAAAGGCACATTCGGTATTTCGTACAGGGAAATAATCAAAGGTGTTTCTTATATATACATGACATGTGTTTATAGTCGCAAGGTTATAAAATGTCGACCCACCGGCCGGTGGAGCTTGAAGATGTTCATCTTGCGGGAGAGTGGATCGGCTGCAGATGTGACGGGCGGGGCGGTTAACGGGCGTCAACAGCTGGAATAACGGGCGTGGACGGTTGGAAATAACGGGCGTCAACAGCTGAGGAGATGTGGATTGGGCGGGAGCGAGCGTCGACAGTTGGAGGGGTGGGTCGGGCTTGAACGAGCGAGCGAGCATCAACTGCCGGTCGGGACCGAGCGTTGACAGTTGGGCCGCCCGGGAACGAGCGTCGACTACTGGACCGGGCGGTTAACGGGCGTTGACAGGTGGGGGGCGGGGGGCGGCGAGCGATGACAGTTGGAGTTCGAGAATAAGCGACGGTCAACAGCTGGGGAGGCGGCAGTTGGGGAGGCGGGCGGTTAACGGGCGTTCGACAATTGAGTTGAGTGTGCGGGCGACAAGGGTCGTCAACAGTTCGGCCCGTGCGGTTAACGGGCGGACACAGCTGAGGGGGGGGGGGCGGTTGATGGGCGTCGACAATTGAGATGGTGAGGGCGGGCGGAAGTGTCAGCAGCTGTGGGCCGTGAGCGAGCGAGCGTCGACAGTTGGGTCGTCGGGAGGTTTACGGACGTCGACGGCGGGATGATAACGGGCCGGAGAGTTGGGGAGGCGGGAGGTTAACGGGCGTCGAAAGCTGGGGCCGTGCGGGGGAGCGACGACAGCTGCCGCCGGACGGGCCGGGGGTTAACGGGTGTCGACGGCTGGGGGTTAACGTCGACAGTTGTGGAGGGGGGGGGGGTTGTCGACAGTTGGAGCTGGACGGGAGCGAGCACCTTGCGGCTTCCCGCGCATGCATGGGGAGGCGGGGCCTCGCGCGCTGTCACCGCCCCCCCCACCCCACCCATGCATCCCATTGGCTGCCGCCGGCGACCCCGCGCGCTGCCTCCCTCTTCCCGACAAGTCGGGCGGCCGTTGAGCGCGTGCCCGCGCGCCGGTCGATTGTTGGCGCCTTTTTGAAGGGCTGCCTCCATACCGTCATGGCGTCCACATCTACAGCTCACTGTTCTGCTGTAAATTGTTGTCATCGACAATGTAGACGACCCTCTATGTCTTTCTTCAGTTTCCCCAATAACAAAGAAAGGTGAGGAAATATTAATGTTTTCTGTCATAGAAACATAGAAAATAGGTGCAGGAGGAGGCCATTCAGCCCTTCGAGCCAGCACCGCCATTCATTGTGATCATGGCTGATCGAGCCCAATCAATAACCCGTGCCTGCCTTCTCCCCATATCCCTTGATTCCACTAGCCCCTAGAGCTCTATCTAACTCGATATTATTATGTCCTGGAAATGTTATTTTCTGTCCTCCCATCAATAGTCATTGGGAAGCTAGGTTTGTCGGTACATTAGAAAGTTATTACATTTTTTAAAAATAGATCTCTACTTACCACAATAATAAAGTCATCATTTTTTGTAATTCTGTACATTTTTGTTTTTGTTCTTGTAAGGCAGGGGTCTCCAAAATATGGTCCGCGGGACACATCAGGCCCACCACCGGATTTTTCAAGCTCAGATTCGAGTCAGGGAGCGCGGCGGCCCGTGGCTCATCTTGGTGTTGTTAGCGGTTAGGTCCCTCGAAGTGTCAGAGCCGAGACATCACAAGGCCGCCGTGAAGAAGGGTGCAATGGTGCGGTTGGGGGGGTTCGATGGCGGCCAGAATGGGTCGGCTCGTTATAACGTGCCATTGTTCCTCTCTCTCCCTCCCTTCTCTTTCTTCCTCCCTTCTCTCTCTTCCTCCCTTCTCTCTCTCCCTCCCCCTTCTCTCTCTCTGAACACTGAACTTGACCAGTTTTCCAACAAGCAGACCAAGAACAGGCTAAATTGGAATGCAGTTCCAACGCTCTTTGACATCCCTAACCTGCCGAAACATCTGTTTTCCCAACGCAGGTTACTCAAGAGGAAGAATGAGAACCTCCCATTACGTATATATATATATATATACACACACACATCTTGTACATAAATTGGTCATCAAAACTAAGAAACTGAGCCAATCTTCAATTTGGCAACACACTGTCATCGGCCATCTATGTCACTCAGATCCATAAGGTAATGTACCGTTTAGATCACATGCGGTGTCCACTCAGATGGATGCAGTATTCTACTACATGATCAGGTGAATGAAGTGGAAATGGTTTTGGCAATTTTATTGTTCCATGTGGTATTCATAAACATAGAAAGGAATAAGAAATACGTGCACTTACTGTGCCAACCAGATCACTGGTGGACACCACGTGACAACCGTTACACAAAATGTATTTGTGTATTCTGATGCCATTTTCAGAAACTTGCCATCAATGTATATCTTTCCTTATATTTGTTGTTGATACTATGTTAGCCATGAACCCAATAAAGTGCTTGTCAACCTTGTTTAAGGAATTTGAAATTTGACCCCATATGTCATATTTTTGTGAGCAGTTATATATTATATATATATATATATATAACTGCTCACAAAAATATGACATATATATATTCCATTTGCTTTCATTTCAGGTGAGGTCAAGCAAAGCATAAGCACAGGGCAGGCAGGGCCAGCCAACAATATACAATTCATTTGCTTTCATTTCAGGTGAGTTCAAGCAAAGCAAAGGCAAACCAAAAGCGCAGGGCAGGCGGGGCCAGCCAATTATATACAATCTATTTGCTTTCATTTCAGGTGAGGTCAAGCAAACCAAAGGCAAAGCAAAAGCACAGCAAGCGGGTCCAGCCAACAATATACAATCCATTTGCTTTCATTTCAGGTGAGTTCAAGCAAAGCAAAGGCAAAGCAAAAGCACAGGGCTAACTTAGGGCTCATTTAGGGCTAACAAATCATTTATTGCAAGCACATTAAGGATTAACAATTCATCATTCATTACAAGCACATTGCTGGCTAACAAATCATTTATTGCAAGCACATTAAGGGTTAACAAATCATCATTTATTGCAAACATATTTATAGACTCACGGTTCTATAGACTCACGGTTCAGTAGACTCACAGTTCAGTTGACTCACAGCAGAATCACAGTTGTGGACTCTCCCTCACGATCTTCCAGAGTGACTGACTCACGTCCAGGCATCTGGAGTTTTATACTCCTGCCCCCCCCCCAGAAGGGGCGTTACCTTCATCATGGTGATTGACAGGCGAGAGGCATTGAGACAGGCGAGAGGACTTATCCTGGTTGATACCTCCAAAAATGGTGGTTCTGCAGAAGGAAAATGGCTGAAGGTACACCAATTGCTTTCTTGTGATCAAACGTTCCACTTACCAGCAGATGCGAAAGGCAGACCTCATTGACCTGGACGACAGTGTCAGCATGGACATGAAGGCGACTGAGCAGCCTCAATCAATCAATCAATCAATCAAGCACTTTATTCATCCGCGAGGGGCAATTTAAAGGGGCACATTACAGTAGCTTTTAAAAAAAAAAGAAAGGGACACAATCAACGAAGAAACAAACATTCAAAGCTACTCTCTGCACTGACCGGTCGACCGCATGAGCAGTGACCCGGCAAGGATTGGGTTGTCAGCAGCGATACAATAATAAAGAACACACAAAATGTAACACAAACATCCACCACAGCATTCATCACTCTGGTGGAAGGCACAACAATTTGGCCAGTCCTCCATTTCCCCCCCGTGGACAGGACCAGAGTCCAGAGTCAGTCCAGGATCGGCTCTTCCTCACCGAAGACCGCGGCTTTAGATTGTTGTGGGCCGCAGGCCGGCGGTCAAGATTTAAAGTCCCCGCCGCAGCCAGAAGCACCGTAGACTGCAGGGCCGGTGAGTGCAGAAGCAATATGGGCCAAGTTGTCCGGTCAAGAACCAAGTTGGTGGATGGAACTGCTACAAAAGACGAGTCCCGATAAGATGGACACAAAAAACTAGAGTAACTCAGCGGGTCAGGCAACATCTCCAGAGAAAAGGAAATGGTGACATTTCAGGTCGAGACCCTTCTTCAGACCGAGGTCTGAATAGTCTGAAGAAGGGTCTCAACCCGAAACACCACCTATTCCTTTTCTCCAGAGATGCTGCCTGACCCACTGAGTTACTCCAGGTTTTTGTGTCCATCTTCGGTGGAAACCATCATCCACAGTTGCTTCCGACACATGTCCTGGGAAGGTGGCAGGAAGGAGACTGGATGCTACCTGGAATGCTATGCCTACTTTTATGAAGAATCATGTTTCCCTTATTAACCACTTTTTCACTTGCAATGACTTGCATGGCCACACTCCCATGTGCCTCAGTTCCAGAATCCCTTTTAGAACACTTTTATCATAAATTCTTTCACCTTATTCTTGCACATATCTCCACATTGTTTCATCTGCCCACTCCACCATGGCGTTTACCACTTGCAAGTTTTGTGTCATCCCCAAAAGATATATAAATTATGGCTTGCCCCCCTGAGACCAGGTCATTAATACATGAAAAAAGCAAAGACATAAACCAAACCCTAGGAAACGACTTCAACTTTCTCAAGTGCAAAAAAACAACCATTCACCACAACTCTATTAGACAATTTCATATCCATGCCATCAATGTCCTTTTCACCATGTGCTTCAAATTTTCTGATAAGCCTGTTTTACATAGGTATGCCCTCACAATCGGGTCGTTAATTAATCTCATCTTATTGCACAATACTAGGTTTAGTGTCAGCACAAGGGAATGCAGATGCTGGAATCTGGAGCAAAAAATAAATGACAGGAGGAGCTCAGTGGGTCAGGCAGCATCTGTGGAGGGAATGGATAAATAATGTTTTGGATCAGGGAACCTTCTTCAGATTGATGTAGTATCTGGATGTAATATGCTGAAAAGCTTTAGATAGAGCATCATTCAGCACTATGATGGTGGTGATCGTGCTAGTCGAGATGGAGATGCTTTTGGAGTGCATCTTTGATGTGTTAATGTTTTGGAGATCTCTGATGTTGGCTGGTAGGGTATTCCAATCCCTTGCTGTCTTGAAGAAAAACGAGTTAGAACGTGCTAATGAAGTGTCGTGCGGAATGGAATAATTTCCAGGTTGGTAGCTTCTGGTTGACATGCCTATGGGTGCTTGGATTAACTGGTTGTGGTCCTCCATCTTTAAATCAATAGTATTGATCTTGTGGAATGTTGTCAGTCTAGTCACTGCAAATGTAGGGAGCAGAAAGTTAGAAAAGAGAAACTCCCCACATACATACTGCATATTTAGTGTGTAGTCCAGTTTACTGTAGTCTGCTCTCTGCTTGACTTCAGAGTATGCTGCTGTAAGAACAATCCTGAAATCTTCCATCAATTCCTTACCAAGTCAATCTAATTTCCATTTCTACGTGTAGCTTAATATCCACATGATGTTTAAACTTCTTTAACAAGCATTCATTATCTCTTCCTTTAAACTCTGTCTCACCATGTAATTACCTTTATGGGCCCCATACACCACTCTCACATAAGTGAGCACTTTTTATTAATTCTTATCACCTAATAATAGTATAAAAAGTATAACAGCAAATAAGGGTAATTTGATTTAACATTGATTAAAAACACTTTTGAAGACTTTAGAGGCTTGCTGGGAGTTACATGAAGGGGACTTTCATTTTACACACTGGATTGCAATCTGATTTGGGGTAATCGAATACTTTAATGTTGTCATCATGATCGTGCAAGGACTAGTTTGAAATCATTTATAGAAACTATTGGCGAAGCAAAATTATAGATCAGAAAGCAGACAGCCACATTCTTCAGGCAAAATCGGAAAAGTAGCAAGTACTTAAAAAGTGCCAGGCAATAACCATCGCCAACAAGACAAAGTCTAACCCTTGACAATCAATGGTGTTACCATCTCTAAATCCCCCATCATATATATATCTTGCTGGTTACCATTGACCAAAAGCTCTACTGAATTACCATACAGAAGATGGATGCTGGAGTAACTCAGCGGAATAGGCAGCATCTCTGGAGATGGGTGATGTTTTGCGTCGAGATCAAAGATGGTATTCAGTGGTGAGTGTATCACCTGTTGACTCCCCATCCCTTTCCACCATCTGTAAGGCACAAGCCGGGAGCACTGACACACGTCTACTTCACATCTGCAAGCCATACTTGGTTAAAATAGATATAAGAAACTGCAAATCTATAGTCACAGCCATTCAGAAAGTTGCAAACAGCCACAGACACGAATAGCAAGATGAGGACATTCTACATATGGACTCCGTGTAATTCGGTTTGTGTAATTAGAGTCCATCTGAGTGATTGCTGTGTTCACTTCTGGTCCTTACCTATGGTGCGTGAAATGGAGGTCCTGAAATTTAGGCCTATTGGCTAATTAGTATGAAGACAATAGACAAGGGCCTGTCCCACTTGGTGATTTTTTCGGCGACTGCCGGCGTCATATCAGTGTCGCCAAAGGATTTTGAACATTTCAAAATCCAGCGGCAACAAAAAAATGTGACACATGAAAAAACACTGCACGTCATACGTCAACAAGCCGCATTACGCCGCAAATTTTTCATTGACCTGATACATCTGTCGATGCCGGCAGTTGCCGAAAAAAATCGGCAAATGGGACAGGCCCTTTAGAAACATGGGCCTTTTCGCGTGAGATCAGTTATTTTGAGATTTGATTGAAGTCTTTAAAAACAGCCTCTTCATTGATTGATTATAAGGCTGAGGAGAGAACTAAGGGACATTCACCCAAGCTACACAAGGATAAAACTAGCTTGGGTGATAAACTGGAGCATATTGCCTACTTGCACAGTGACCAGAGACTCACAGCAAGTAGTCAAATAGACTTAAATACAGAGAAAAATATTACAAAGTGCATTTAACGTGGAAGATCATCACAAAATGTTTCAGAGAGGCGCGATAAAACAATATCTGCTACCTCCATGGATAATCTAGAGCTTGGTTTCATGGCAATCTTAAAAATAGATTAAACATTGCAGATAGTGGGAAAACTAAGGGATTAAATTAGTAAAGTAATTAAGATTCAGGAGAGGCCATAAAGAAAACTGTTAGTATAACAATCACAATCACAATAATACTTTATTAGCCAACTATGTTTTGCAACATACGAGGAATTTCATTTGCCAAGTCAATCATACAAATAAAAAGCAACGGAACACACAAAACACATTTTAACATAAACATCCATCACAGAGACTCCTCCACATTCCTCACTATGATGGAAGGCGAAAAAAAGTTCAATATCTTCCCTTTGCTCTCCTGCAGTCGGGGGCCTCGAGCCCTCTGTTGACAGGATGATCTTGACTCCCGTAGCCGGCGACTGGGCCCTCCGCGTCGAGGCGATCAGCACTTGCATTGGGGGATGTCAGCTCCCCCACACCGGACCATCGAACCCCGCGTCGGGCTGGTAGAACCTTCCCCGAAGTTGGAGCTCCCAACATCCACGGCCTCTCCCGAGACTGCGAGCTCCCGATGTAAAGTCCGCAGGCCGCGGTTGGAGCGATCCCAGGCAAGGGATCGACTCCAATGTAAGAACGCCCCGTGGTGGGGCCCAAGGTCCGTCCTCCAGCTCCATCGATGGTAGGCCGCAGAGCGACTGGAGAATGCAATCCGAACATTCATTGCCTCTCTGGCAAAGTAAGAAACTGATAAAAAAGATTCCCCCCTCCCCCTCCCCCTCCACCCACATAAAACAAACCGGACAACATTTACACAAACCTTTAACACTAAAAAATTTAAAATAAGACAAAAAAACAAACACTTGGGGCTGTCGATCGTGCGGCGCCCCAGGTGGTTCACAATGACAGTTTAGATTGTGTGAACCAAGCATGCATTCTTTATTCAAAAGTACAGAATACAAGGTATGAATAGACGATTCATCTTGGAAATTTAACTGAAGGGTGAGATGCGGCAAAATGGTCAACTAAAGGGCGGCACATTGGTAGAACTGCCTTACAGCGCAAGAGATCCTGGTTCGATCTTGACGGTACTGTCTGTGTGGAGTTTGTACGTTCTCCCTGTGACCTCCGTGGGTTTTTCCTGGGAGCTTCAGTTTTTCTGAATACTTTCAAGAGAGTGCTCTTAAACATAGTGGAGTCAGGGGATATGTGGAGAAGGCAGGAACAGGGTACTGATTGTGGATGATCAGCCATGATCACATTGAATGGCGGTGCTGGCTCGAAGGGCCGAATGGCCTACTCCTGTACAATATTGTCCTCCCAAAGACAAAGACCCAAAGACATAGGATAATTGGCTTGGTAAAATTGTAAATTGTCCCTAGTGTGTGTAAGATAGTGTTAATGTGCGGGGATCGCTGGTTAGCATGGATATGGTGGGTGAAGGACCTGTTTCCGCACTGTATCTTTAAACTAAAATTAAACATACTTGGTTTCATACTTGAAAATCAATAAACAGCACATTCTGGAATCTTGAACAAAACACAAAGTGCTTGAGCAACTCTGTCCCTGATTAGGACTGTTATACCTGATTAGGACTGGGAGAAATTCAGAGTCTAGCAGAGGAGGACAAAGGGCTTAATTAGGAAAGGAAAAATAGATTATGAAAGAAAACTGGCAGGGAACATAAAAACTGACTGCAAAAGTTTTTATAGATATGTGAAGAGAAAAAGATTAGTTAAAACAAATGTAGGTCCCTTGCAGTCAGAAACAGGTGAATTGATCATGGGGAACAAGGACATGGCAGACCAATTGAATGACTACTTTGGTTCTGTCTTCACTAAGGAAGACATAAATAATCTGCCGGAAATAGCAGGGGACCGCGGGTCAAATGAGATGGAGGAACTGAGTGAAATCCAGGTTAGCCGGGAAGTGGTGTTAGGTAAATTGAATGGATTAAAGGCCGATAAATCCCCAGGGCGAGATAGGCTGCATCCCAGAGTACTTAAGGAAGTAACCCCAGAAATAGTGGATGCATTAGTGATAATTTTTCAAAACTCCTTAGATTCTGGAGTAGTTCCTGATGATTGGAGGGTAGCTAATGTAACCCCACTTTTTAAAAAGGGAGGGAGAGAGAAAACGGGGAATTACAGACCAGTTAGTCTAACATCGGTAGTGGGGAAACTGCTAGAGTCAGTTATTAAAGATGGGATAGCAGCACATTTGGAAAGTGGTGAAATCGTTGGACAAAGTCAGCATGGATTTACGAAAGGTAAATCATATCTGACGAATCTTATAGAATTTTTCGAGGATGTAACTCGAATTTTTCGAGGATAAGGGAGAACCAGTGGATGTGTTATATCTGGACTTTCAGAAGGCTTTTGACAAGGTCCCACATAAGAGATTAGTATACAAACTTAAAGCACACGGTATTGGGGGTTCAGTATTGATGTGAATAGAGAACTGGCTGGCAAACAGGAAGCATAGAGTAGGAGTAAACGGGTCCTTTTCAGAATGGCAGGCAGTGACTAGTGGGGTACCGCAAGGCTCAGTGCTGGGACCCCAGCTATTTACAATATATATTAATGATTTGGACGAGGGAATTGAATACAACATCTCCAAGTTTGCGGATGACACGAAGCTGGGGGGCAGTATTAGCTGTGAGGAGGATGCTAGGAGGCTGCAAGGTGACTTGGATAGGCTGGGTGAGTGGGCAAATGCATGGCAGATGCAGTATAATGTGGATAAATGTGAGGTTATCCACTTTGGTGGCAAAAACAGGAAAGTAGACTATTATCTGAATGGTGACCGATTAGGAAAAGGGGAGATGCAACGAGACCTGGGTGTCATGGTACACCAGTCATTGAAAGTAGGCATGCAGGTGCAGCAGGCAGTGAAGAAAGCGAATGGTATGTTAGCATTCATAGCAAAAGGATTTGAGTATAGGAGCAGGGAGGTTCTAATGCAGTTGTACAGGGTCTTGGTGAGACCACACCTGGAGTATTGCATACAGTTTTGGTCTCCAAATCTGAGGAAAGACATTCTTGCCATAGAGGGAGTACAGAGAAGGTTCACCAGACTGATTCCTGGGATGTCAGGACTTTCATATGAAGAAAGACTGGATAGGCTCGGCTTGTACTCGCTAGAATTTAGAAGATTGAGGGGGGATCTTATAGAAAGTTACAAAATTCTTAAGGGGTTGGACAGGCTAGATGCAGGAAGATTGTTGCCGATGTTGGGGAAGTCCAGGACAAGGGGTCACAGTTTAAGGATAAAGGGGAAATCTTTTAGGACCGAGATGAGAAAAACATTTTCCACACAGAGAGTGGTGAATCTCTGGAATTCTCTGCCACAGAATGTAGTTGAGGCCAGTTCATTGGCTATATTTAAGAGGGAGTTAGATGTGGCCCTTGTGGCTAAAGGTATGGAGAGAAGGCAGGTACAGGATACTGAGTTGGATGATCAGCCATGATCATATTGAATGGCGGTGCAGGCTCGAAGGGCCGAATGACCTACTCCTGCACCTATTTTCTATGTTTCTATGATTAAAGGATTTACGGGAAAGATAAGAAAATTGATAGAGAGGGAGCACCCTCCATTCTCAGGGGCAATTAAGGCAATAAATACTTATCATGTTAGTAACTTTGACATGTCATGCACAAATAAATACAATAGAAATATGTCTTCAGCAAAAAGTCAAACTGCTGGAAGATATTGGGTAGATTACAACCCAATGGTATGAATATTGAATTCTCCAATTGTAAGTAATACCCCACTCCATTCCCCTTCTTATTCCTGTGCCCACCCCCCATCCAGTGCACACCTCTTTTTCCTCCCCACCTCCTTCCACCCACATCCCTCCCTCCAAATTCACATTTCACACCTCCTTATCTGACACAATTTTACCTCCTTTGCACCTCCAGCCTTTGTCACCTACACCATCCATTGCCAATTAAAGCCCCCTTATCTGTATGCGCCTATTACTTGTCAGGATTTGTTCCTCGCTCTCTTTTCCAGCATCCCCTCACCACGACAATTAGTCTGAAGATGTTGCCTACCTATGTCCTTCCACAGATGCTGCCTGACCTGTTGAGTTACTCCAGCATTTGCTCAAACTGGTAGAGAAAGTCAATGGGCCAGAGAAGCATCTGTGGAGGGAAGTCTGTCTTAATTTCTATTGCATTATTGCATCATTAGGTTTATAACAGGTCAACTCCCGCAACTACACTACATTTTGTTTTAGCATTAAAGCTAAATGGAATGCAGAGAGTCACCCTGGTAACTGGGACTGTTAATTGAGACGTATTGGGAGCTGTTCATTGAGTGTGATTCCAAGCTTTTCACCTCACGGTGATAGATTGGTTCCCAGAGAATGTCAGGCAGGCCAGCAATAAAACCATTTATTTTTGGAGGTTACTGCAGGTTTGAAGGAATGGAGAGACCTCTGGGATCAGTTCGCTAAAATGGGAAGCATCTTGGATGTAATTTGACGTTACAAAAACAAGGGCGACATTGGATGTACTTTTGCCACTAAGGTCATTACACAACTCAAAAATAAATTACTTCTCAGGTTCATTTCAGGCAGTAACGTATGGGTTGCATTTATTTAGCTCGGAGAATGTACATCAATATTTCATTTTGAAATAGCATTAATTTAGAGTGCCAAGATTAATGTTCCAGCATTAAAACTGATGAGGACGAGGTTTGCAGCTTTGAAAATCAAACGGCCAATTATACTTCCAAAGCTTTATGCCAGCACTGATTAAGCAAATGAAATAGTTTCTGCAAATTTCCCACTGACTGTGCATAAAATCACGAGAGGCCCAGTCAGGGTGAATGGGAAAGACCTATTTCATGGGTTAGAGGGATTTGACAGATATTTTCACTATTGAAAAAGAACACCAGGATAAGCGCGGATGTGTCATACAACCAAAACTACACAGCAGTGAAAAATATGTTGGCGTCACAGAACATGGTGTTTTTTGCAGCAGCTGAGTCACCTGATATATTTACATCATAAGAAATTGGGTGCACTCTTTATCCAGGCCAACTACTTTTAAAAGACAGACACAAAGTGCTGGTGTAACTTATCAGGTCATGCACTGATTAAGCAAATGAAATAGTTTCTAGAGATCATGGCTCGGTGACTTTACGGGTCGGGACACTTCTTCAGACTTATCTTCAACCAGTATCTGGGATTGCTCTCCTTGGAGATTGAACGGACCCACGGGGGCGCAGTGCCAGAGACCAGAGTTCAATCGAGGTCTCAGCAACTATCACCACTGTATCTGCACATGTCCTTGTGACTGAAGTTCCACCAGGTGTTCCAGTAAACTGGCCACTGTAAATGTATAAGTGTGTGATTGAATTTCAGAGGGACCTGATGATAATGTGGAGGGAATTAAAGAAATTGGATTCACTTCAGATTATTGTGAATGGGTGATCGATTGGTGGCACAGACTCGGTGGGCTAAAGAGGACGTTTCAGTGCTGTATCTTTCTTTCATATTCCGCTTGGGAAGTCTGCATCCCAGTGGCCTGAACATTGACTTCTCCAATTTCCGGTAGCCCTTGCTGTCTCCTCCCCTTCTCAGCTCTCCCTCAGCCCTCGGGCTCCTCCTCTTCCTTTCTTCTTCCCGCCCCCCCACCCTGCATCAGTCTGAAGAAGGGTTTCGGCCCGAAACGTTGCCTATTTCCTTCGCTCCATAGATGCTGCCACACCCGCTGAGTTTCTCCAGCATTTTTGTCTACCTTCTTTCTATGACTAACTCTTCAGGATATGATAGAGGCATATCTTCTTTCATGTTCATCTTCCATGTTTCAAATGTTGACATCACTGTCATCTTCCGTCCTGAAAAGGACTCAAGCTTCCGGCGACAATCAGTGGGAGCCATCACTTGTTGCAATAGATGATGTTGGTAGCAGAATTAGCTCGGGATACCTCCAGTTTCCAACCCTGCGACGTGGACGCTTCTGTTATGGGGCCGAGAGGCATATAAAGTCATGATACAAAGTGCCAGAGTAACTTAGCGGGTCAGGCAGCATCGCTGGAGAACATGCACAGGTGACATTCTGAGTGTGTTCACCTATCCATGTTCTCCAGGGATGCTGCCTGAACCACCCTGCTGCAACCAGAGAGTAGGTATGTTACAATACTTACCTTCAGCGGTGCTGCAATTCTGCCACTGGCCGTGTGCGCGATTTTGGCGCCTTTAAGGGGGGGGGGGCGGGGTTAAAACGCGGGTTTCTCCTACCTTGTCCTGAATTGTATTTCGTTGGAGTGCAAGCGTTTGCTGAAAAATCGTTCCGACGGGCGTTTTGTGTAATTATTATTTTTATTCAATCGACAATGTCAGCGCTGGAGTCATTTTAAAATCAGCTTCTTTTTTTTTTTTTTTTTTATTTTTTTTATTTTTTAGAAGTACGGTAGATTACAGTAATGTACAACACGTATATATTAATACATTTTTTGTACCGCTTCACTTTTTTAAACTTTAAGAAAGAAAAAGAAAGAAGTAAGAAAAGTGAAGAAAGTGCACAAAGGTTGTGAAGTGCAAAAGAGTGTTGGGAAAAGAAAGCCCCTTAGAAAAGAAGTTAGAGAAGGAAGTAAAGTTAGAAAATAGACCCTAGAAAAAAAAAGAGAAAGAAAGAAGGAACAATCGCTCTATTATAACTCTTATACCATACTTCATAGAGAAGGAACTACCAACCAAGTCTGTTTTTATTTTACCTCCCATTACCAGGTCCAGATACCTTTTATTTATTTATTTGTTTTTCTAAATTACTATTGCACCTCATGCTTGTAATAGGTCCAAAAACGTAGACCACGTCTTTTGAAATTGATCTACTTTGCCTACTAGGAGGAATCTCATCTCTTCCAGATGTAATGTTTCCAACATATTTGATGTCCACATTTTTATTGTTGGTGTGGGCGCATTTTTCCAGAATTTAAGTATAAGCTTTTTTCCCATTATTAGCCCATAATTGAGTAAATTCTTCTGATACACGTTTAATTCAGGAATACCTTCCGATATTCCAAAAATAATCCATTCTGGTTTTGGTACCAGTTTTATTTTGATTAATTTTGAAAAAATATCAAATATTTCAAACCAGAATTTTTGGATTTTTATACAAAAAACAAAAGAATGTGCTATGGTAGCTTCTTGACATATACATTTATCACAGATTGGTGAGACGTTAGGAAAGATTTTATTTAGTTTGGTTTTTGAATAATATAATCTATGTAATGTTTTAAATTGGATAAGCGTATGTCGTACGTTGATCGAGCATTTATGCACCTGTAATAAATGATTATCCCAACTCTCTTTTGAAATTTTTATACCTAGATCTTGTTCCCAATCTCTTCTAATTCCATCTGTTGTGGGTATTTCTATATTTAAGATGATATTATATAAGTATGATATTAAATTAACTGATTCCGCCTTTGTCTTCATTGCTTCATCTAGTAAGTCGGAAGGCATATTATAATAATCTTTTGTGTGTGTTTTCAAATAGTCACAGATTTGTAGATATTTAAAATATTGATTATTTTTCAAATTATATTTCAGTTGTAGTTGTTGGAATGATAGTAATTTTTCTAATTCATACAGATCTTCGAGCGTTTTAATTCCCATTCTTTCCCATTGTATAAATGCTTTATCTATGATTGAAGGTTTAAACGATGGGTTATTGACTATTGGTATTAAGAGAGATAGGTTTCTTAATTTTAGATTCTGTTTTATTTGCTTCCATGTTCTAATAGTGCTATATATAATTGGATTTTTATTATAATTTTTATTATTCAAATTTATTGGAGAGAGAATAATCGCTCCTATATTATTCGGGGAGCAATCCCCTTTTTCCATTATAATCCAGTCCACCTGCTGGGCAGAATTGTCCAGCAGGTGAATCATATTTTTAATATTTACTGCCCAGTTATAATACATAAAGTTAGGGAGCGCTAGACCCCCCAACTCTTTTCGTTTGTTAAGGTGTGTTCTTTGTATTCTGTGGGATTTGTAATCCCATATAAAATTTGTAATGTCTGAGTCCAGTTTTTTGAAAAACTTTTTTGGGAGATATATAGGTATTGATTGAAATAGGTAAAGGATTTGTGGTAAGAAAATCATTTTTATAGCATTTATCCTACCTATTAAGGACATCGGAAGTGTTTTCCAAAATTTAATCAGATTATTTAATTTCTTAAGTAGGGGATTATAATTAGCTTTAAACATATCATGGTAATTTCTAGTAATCTCAATTCCTAAATATTTGAATTTTTCCATAGCTATTTTAAAAGGGAATTTCCTGAGATGTGTTGAGTCTTTTGGTTTAATCGACATAATTTCACTTTTGTTCCAATTTATTCTATATCCTGAAAAGGATCCAAAGTCCTCAATTAAGTTTAATATATTTGGTATACTAATTTGTGGTTTTGTGATGTACAGTAGTACATCATCAGCATATAGGGATAGTTTGTTGTTTGAATATTTTGTGTTATAACCGTGAATATTCGAGTGTGTTCTTATTTTTTCAGCAAGGGGTTCAATTACCAAAGCAAATAACAGCGGTGATAGTGAACATCCTTGTCTGTTGCCCCTAGATAATTCGAATTTTGAAGATAATATATTATTAGTTAGTATTCTAGCCGTAGGTTTGTTATATAGTAGTTTTATCCATGCAATAAAGTTTTCTCCCAATTGGAATTTTTGCAATACTTTGATCATATAGTCCCATTCTACTTGATCAAACGCTTTTTCTGCGTCCAGTGAGATGATAGCTAACTCTTGGTCATCAGATTTATGTGAATGCATTATGTTAAGCAAACGTCTCAAATTATTAAATGAGTGTCTCTTAGGTATAAATCCTGTTTGATCCTCATGTATTAGTCTACTAACATACTTGCTTAATCTATTGGCTAATGTTTTTGCTATTATTTTCTGATCCGTATTTAACAAAGCAATAGCTCTATATGATCCTGGTTCTTCTATATTTTTATCTTTTTTAAGTATTAATATGATCGTTGATTCCGCTAGTGTTTCAGGTAGGTTTTGCTCTTTATAAGCATATGTATACATTTTTTGTAATCGTGGAGTAACTATATCATAAAAAGATTTATAAAATTCATTACTGAATCCGTCTGGTCCTGGTGTTTTTCCATTTTTTAGTGTTTTTATTGTGTCTTCTATCTCCTTAGAAGTAATTTGTGCTCCCAGTTCCTCTTGTTCCCTGCGTTCTAATTGTGGTAGATTACAATTATCTAAAAATTCTGAGATTTTATTATTGTCTATTGACGTTTTAGATGTGTATAGATTCTGGTAAAATTGAGCAAATCTTTTATTAATATCCTTGGGTAGTGTTAATACTTCCCCTCTATCTGATTTAATCTTTAATATTGCATTCTCTTTTTCCCGTTTTTTAAGTTGTCGTGCTAGAAGTTTGTGGGGTTTGTCCCCGAATTCGAAGTGTTCTTGTTTTGTGATTTGAAATAATGTTATAACTTTCTCTGACAGTAATTTATTTAACTGAAATTTCAGTAGTAGTATTTTATTATGTTTATCCATAGTTGGGTCTTTAGCATTATCTATATCTAACTGTTTTATTTGATCTTCTAAGTGTCTTTGTTCATTCTTATTCTTTTTATTTTGATAAGCTTGAAATGAAATAATGACTCCTCTTATAAATGCTTTGAAGGATTCCCATAATAACGTGGGGGATATCTCTGGTGTATCATTTAACTCAAAAAATAGATCCATCTGTTTTTTTAGATAGATACTCCCTTGAGGGTCTTTTAAAATTTGTGAGTTAAACCTCCAGAACGGTTTATTCATAGACATTCCTTCTAGTTTTAGAACAAAAGTTAACGGAGAATGATCTGAGATCGCATTAATATGATATTTAGGATTCAGAGATTGCGAAATTAATTTTGTATCCACAAGAAAATAGTCTATCCGTGAATATGTTTTATGCACCATTGAATAAAACGAGTAATCCCTTCCCGTCGGGTTTGCAATCCTCCATACATCTGTTATATTTGTGTTTTCCATATATGTGTGTAAGAGTTCACTGGTTTTAGATTTCGTCTGACCTTTTTGTTTTTGCATCGATTTATCTAAATAAGGATCTAAAACACAATTAAAATCTCCGATTATAACATTTTGATAATTAGATTCTGCAATTATATTCAGAATTTTATTAAAAAATTGAGGGTTATCAAAGTTGGGCGCATATATGTTTACCAGCGTAATTGGCATGTTATTGATCTCCCCTGCTACTATAAGATATCTCCCTTCCTTATCTAAAATAGTGTTCTTTGATTTAAATGGAATTCCTTTACGAATAATAATTGCAGTACCTCTAGATTTGGAGGTAAATGAAGAGTGAAATGTTTGGCCTATCCAGTTCGCCCTCAGTCTTGTCTGATCTTGCTGTTTAAGATGTGTTTCCTGTAGAAACGCAATGTCCGTGTTGTATGATTTCAACTGAGCTAGTATCTTGCCCCTTTTAATAGGTTCATTAATCCCCCTTATATTCCAACTACATAATGTGATTCCTCCTATTTTCTTTTGATTGTCGTCATGCATTTTTACCAGTTTTAATGACCTTAATTATTGTGGTGCGTTCATACCTCCGGACTCTGGTTATTTTGGGAGTATTTCTATTATAGACTTCCTTGGTAGTTCTCCTGCGCGATTGTCCTTGAAGAAAAAACACACAGATGTGACATATTGTGATTAAAAAAAATATATATAAATCAAATAAATTTACGGTGTCTAAAATTTCAACACCGTAGTGAGTGGCCCACTCGTCTGTGGGGTACGACATCCATAACGCTTCCGGCGTAGTTGGTATAAAGTTAGCCCCGCTGTATTTATTACCCAAAATCTATGGGGTCATTACCGTTTCCAATTCAGTTCTATTTCACCCAGTTACAATTTATATATATGTCAAATGTATTCGATTCCATATCCTACTCACTCTTTATCTCTTAACTATTTTAAAATGAATTTAGTATTGTTAAAGTGAGCGGTTTACTGAGTGGATTAATCGGAGTCAGGTTCCTGGAATTGTGCCAGGTGCCTGATCTCAGCTTCTGAAGCCGACAACGGGGACGGATTTATCACACGGGACAGGTAAACGAAAGTAGTTTATTTTAATGTATAAAAGTGCTTCTTAAGAAGCCTTTAATTCACATTTTTTAATGCGAAACGGTAATTCTTTTCCACGAACTAACGGCAGAATTTTTCATGCCGATACGGGGTTAAATTCACCGCAATCAACGTTCCAATTGATCGCGTTCCAGAAAACCCCATTCGCAAGATTATTTAAATGGCCATTAATTTACAGGTATTAAACATTAAATTCCTTCCATTTGGCCTGTAAATCCATGACAATGAGATTTAAAAATTATGTTATATTGTGAATTCTTGTGTGAATGTTATTTGGACACTTAGGCTATTTAAAAATGTTAATCTATTCTTAAGAAATTGATAGATGTTTAGATCTAGTAATTGAATTTTGTAATTAGCTACAATTAGGTAACTAACTAATTATATGCTTTAATTTCATGTCATCTAAGTAAGATTGTTTCATATTTGTTTCAGAATGCTTCAATCTATAATAACTGAAAATTTCTTTCAGTTCTCTTAATTTTTAAGAAAGTTATGGGCTTTTGACTGTCCTCGATCACAGCTTTTGTGTTAAGTCAATGGAAAAGCAATAGGGAACAAGATGCTAATTTCCGAGTATGAAAATGGCCATAACCTTTTTAATACTGAAGATATGAAAGCGAATTAGGTGTCAAATTAAACTTCTTTTTATGCTTTATCTGATGGGATAAATTACAGACTTTATTTTTTAAATCTCAAAATTTTGTAACATTGCTACAGAGAGCAGTTCTGAACTGCCATCTAGCTCATCGGGGACCCTTGGACTATCTTTGATCGGATTTTACTGGCTTTATCTTGCACTAAAAGCTATTCCCTTTATCGTTTACACTGAATGGCTTGATTGTAATCATGTATTGTCTTTCCTCTGGCTGGTTAGCACGCACCAAAGGCTTTTCACTCTACCTAGTGACAGGTGACAATAAACTGAACTGAACTGACCTGCTGAGCTACTCCAGCACTTTGTGTCTTTTTTTGTAAACCAGCTCTGAAGTTCTTTGCTTTCATGTTTATATATAAAGTTGTGACCAGTTTAATTAGAGCAAGTAGAGGGAATGTGTTTTGGCTAGCAGATAGTTCTTGGATAAAGCAACAGAATTAAAATTATGGGCAAATGATTTTAGGGGGGAATAGAAGAAAAATATTTTTAAAATGTGGGCGGCATGGTGGCGCAGCAGTAGAGTTACTACCTCACAGCACCAGAGACCCAAATTCGATCCTGACTATGGGTGCTGTTGTACAGAGTTTGTATTTTCTCCCTATGACCTGCGTGGGTTTTCTCCGGCTGCTCCGGTTTCCTCCCACATTCCAAAGACGTGCAGGTTTGTAGGCTAATTGGCTTGGTTTAATTGTACATTGTCCCTAGTGCGTAGAATAGCGCTGGTGTACTAAATCAGAGAATGATAAGGATCTGGACTTCACTGCCTGGAATGTAGATAAAAACTGCCTTCAAAGGGGATTCTGATAAACAACCGAAAATAATAATTTGCAGATTTGTGAGGAAAGAGCATGGAAATGGGACAGATAGGGTTGGTTTGCCAAGATCTAGTATAGACTTGATGGGCCAAATGGCTTCCTTCTGCACTGTAAAAATTCTACTCTTTGACAGGAGGCAGAGTAGGCAGCATTGGCACTAGATCATATTGGACTGAGATGAGATTTTAATTTGAAGGTTGTGAATCTTTGGAATATTCTACCCCAGAGCACTGAGGATATTCTAATGCTGAGCCTTATAAAAGCTGAGAGCTACAGAGTTTTGGAAACCTAGGGGGCTCAAGGGATATGGGGATTGGAAGCGAAAGTAGCCTTGAAGCAAAATAGCGACCAAGATCACTGAATGTCAGAGCAGGTTCAAGGGGCCTATGTGGCCTCCTACTGTTTATTTTCTTATTATGCTCAGCCCAGAAGTTAAAATATATGCAGTCTCAGCTGTTTTCAACTATCAAAACTGAGCTCAGACATAAATAAAAAAAGCTGAGTTAGGTTGCTTAAAACATAAAAAGGACTCATTTATACAGAACTGCTTATGCTATGAAGTTCAAAGTGCTCTACAGCCACTAATATTGGTTCTTAATCATTAAACATTTTTATACAGATGTGAAACGTCTTACGAAACCTTGATTTTTAAAAGCACAATATAAATGCATATTCTCCAACCACTGAGAACAATCGAATGACCCAATGTCATTCATTTCAATTACCAAACTGCATTTTTATGCCGAGTAACCCCTCTAGTTTTAAAGCCTTCACATCTATTTCTAATTCTGTAGGTAGATCTGGCAGCCCATTTTCACACAAAGTCCTTAAAATGGCAGCATACCTGTTCTTTCTGAGGGAATGATCTCAATGTTAAGTAATGCCTTTTGAACTTGTACCACATGTTTTCAAATACCTCATTGGCCTTAGTCCCTATCCCTGCAATATCCTTGATGCCTATGATCCTCATCTTCTGGTTTTCCAAATTTAAATGTTCAGCCATGGGTACCAAGGATCTCTTTTCTCATAAAGCATAGAACAGTACAGCACAAGAACAGTCCATTCGGCCCACAATGTCTGTGCCGAACCTGATACAAAGGCCAACTCTTATCTGCCTGCTCATAATCAAAATCCCTCCATTCCCTGCATATCCATGTGCCTATCCAAAAGTCTCTAAAATGCCACTATCATATCTGCCTCCGTGTTCCAGGTATTCACCACCCTCTGTGTAAAAACACTTTCTCCGCACATCTCCTTTAAACTTTTCCCCCTCACCTTAAAACCATGTCCTCTAGTATTTGTGTCGAAAGGAACTGCAGATGCTGGTATATAATGAAGGTGGACACAAAGTGCTAGAGTAACTCAGTGGGTCAGACAGCATCAAGGGTCCCGATACGAAATGTCACCCATCCTTTTTCACCAGAGATGCTGTCTGGCCTGCTGAGTTACTCCAGGATTTGTGTTTATCTTCGGCCCGCTAGTATTAGGTTTTTCCATCTTGGAAAAAATGTTCTGTCCGTCTACCCTAACTTGTCTACCTTCTCTATGTGGCTTATTGTTATTTTTTATTCAGAAATTGTTCTAGGTAATGCCTTGAGGCAATTTGCAAGATGCATGACAGAACAAGCATCGGTTTTAGCCAGAATCCCCTGTTCGTTGTGGGTTCTATGGGGATCTCCACCTTAATATCTTTAGGTGAGAGGGGCAAAGTTTAAAAGAGATGTGCTGTAAAAGTTATTTTACACAAAGAATGATGAATGCCCTGAACACGCTGCTAGGGTGATGGTGGAGGCAGATACGATAGTTGCATTGAAGAGACTTTTGGATAGGCCTTGTAACTCTCGCTCTCCGTCCCTCCCCCACCCAAGTCGCTGTAATAGCTTCAAAGTCGTCTTGTTCAGTCTCATTGTCTGTAACTTATTTTCACCACAGTTAGCAATGGACTGTCTCCCCTTTATCATTGTTACTTTTTTGCATATCTTTCATTCATTTTTTACTATATCTCTCTATATTACCATCTATATCTCTCATTTTCCTTTCCCCTGACTCTCAGTCTGAAGAAGGGTCTCGACCCGAAATGTCACCTATTCCTTTTCTCCAGAGATACTGCCTGACCCGCTGAGTTACTCCAGTTTTTTGTGTCTATCTTTGGATAGGCATATGGATATACAAGGAATGGCAGAATATGGATTATATGCAGGCTTTTTCTTTTCGTGTCCATCTTGTTACAAATGTTGGCCTCGCTGACATCGTCCGTTCTGAAAAGGATGCAAGCTTCCGGCAACAATCGGTGGAAGCCATCACTTGTCGCAGTAGATGATGGTGGTAGCAGAATTAGCTCAGGATACTTCCAGTTTCCAGTCCCGCGACATGGACGCTCCTGCTATGGTGCCATGTGCAGGCTGATAAGAGTTAGTATCTTGTATAATTGGTTGCCGGCAAAAACAAGAGGGTAGATTATTATCTCAATGGGGTTAGGTTAGGTAAGGGGGAGGTACAGCGAGACCTGGGTGTCCTTGTACACCGGTCACTGAAAGTTGGCGTGCAGGTACAGAAGGCAGTGAAGAAAGCTAATGGGATGTTGGTCTTCATAACAAGAGGATTTCAGTATAGGAATAAAGAGGTTCTTCTGCAGTTGTATAAGGCTCTGGTGAGACCACATCTGGAGTATTGTGTACAGTTTTGGTCTCCTAATTTGAGGAAGGACATCCTTGTGATTGAGGCAGTGCAGCGTAGGTTCACGAGATTGATCCCTGAGATGGCGGGACTGTCATATGAGGAAAGATTGAAAAGATTAGGCTTGTTTTCACTGGAGTTTATAAGGATGAGGGGGCATCTTATAGAAACATATAAAATTATAAAAGGACTGGACAAGCTAGATGCAGGAAAAATGTTCCCAATGTTGGACGAGTCCAGAACCAGGGGCCACAGTCTTAGAATAAAGGGGAGGTCATTAAAGACTGAGGTGAGAAAAAACGTTTTCACCCAGAGAGTTGTAAATTTATGGAATTCCCTGCCACAGAGGGCAGTGGAGGGCCAAATCACTGGATGGATTTAAGAGAGAGTTAGATAGAGCTCTAGGGGCTAGTGGAGTCAAGGGATATGGGGAGAAGGCAGGCACTGGTTATTGATAGGGGATGATCAGCCATGATCACAATGAATGGCGGTGCTGGCTCGAAGGGCCGAATGGCCTCCTCCTGCACCTATTTTCTATGTTTTTCTGTTGGTGGGGGCGCTGCGAAGATGGCTGCCCTGCCAGCAGCGTGTTCGTTATTTCTACTGTTTTTTCGGTGTGTCAACGTTTTCACCCAGAGAGTTGTAAATTTATGGAATTCCCTGCCACAGAGGGCAGTGGAGGCCAAATCACTGGATGGATTTAAGAGAGAGTTAGATAGAGCTCTAGGGGCTAGTGGAGTCAAGGGATATGGGGAGAAGGCAGGCACGGGTTATTGATAGGGGATGATCAGCCATGATCACAATGAATGGCGGTGCTGGCTCGAAGGGCCGAATGGCCTCCTCCTGCACCTATTTTCTATGTTTTTCTGTTGGTGGGGGCGCTGCGAAGATGGCTGCCCTGCCAGCAGCGTGTTCGTTATTTCTACTGTTTTTTCGGTGTGTCTAGTGTTAGTTTGGGTGTCTCTTGGTGTGTCTTGTGTGGGGGGGTGGGGGGGTGGGGGGGCGGGAGAAGTGGGGAACCATTTTCGGTCGTCTACTCCATGGAGAGGCGACTTTTTCCATGTCGCTACCCTCGCGGCCTAACAACATGGATTGGAGCGGCCTTTCCTGGAGTTGGGCCCGGAGCATTGGCAGCAGGCGCAGCCAGGGCTGGCCTTAAGCCAATTGGACCAATTGCTCCCAATTGTGCCCTGCGCCTAAGGGGGGCCCGCGCTAGAGTAATCTACTCTCGGCTCGGGTTGATCTACCCCGGGTGGAGGGGGGAGAGAGGGGTGGAGAGAGAGTAGAGGGGTGGAGGGGGAAGAAAGGGATAGACGGGGAGGGGGGTGTGAGGGGTGAATGGAGAAGGAGGAGGTGGGTCGTTCCCTCCAGTCGCCGTGCTTCACGCAACAGCCCCGGCTCCACCCGTCTCTCTCCCCGGGGAGACACAGTGAACAATTCAGGGAGGGCTGGGCCAGGGGTTGGGGGAGCAACGTTTACAAACCTCGGCCTCAGCTCACACCCATCCGCCGGGGACCCCAGCATCTCGCTCCCGCCGCCAGCCCCCTCCCTCCCTTCTCTCCTTCCCTTCCCTCCCTCTCTTCTCTTCCCTCCCTCCTTCCTCTCACTCTTTTCCCTTCTCTCCTTCCCTCCCTCCCTTCTTTCTCTACTTCCCTCCCTCCCTTCTCCTTCCTCTCCCTCCCTTCTCTGCTTCCACACACATCACGCACAGACAACTAACACACACACAACTAACACACACACACAACTAAGTTAGGATGGGGTAGAAGCCCATAGGGAAGGATGGGTCTGAATCCCCAAATTTAATGCCTGGACTGGTTTTTCACCAATGGTTATTGGTTTGCCAGGATCTAGTTAATTAAATTACTTTTTTTTTTCATTTCACAGTCAATAAAGCAAGTGGTATTGTATCTATGTACTTTTCAGAGGTGATCTACAATTTTGTTTGTCACTTGTAGGCTTACATGTATGCAATTTTATATTAAAATGTAGCTTAGATCTGTTTGGTGCATTAACTCGCATGCACTTTTTAAGCACACATTTTGATTACTTTCCATTCTCCATAGAGATATAAAGTCTATAATAGACTCTATTTATATTTCTATGATTCTACAGACCATGTCTGGGAACCCGGGGCTCACCATAATTGTTCCCAATTGGGCCCCGCACCTCCTAAGGCCGGCCCTGGGCGCAGCGGGGACTTGTCCATCGCGGAGCGGGGCGAACCCTTGCCGGGGGTCGCCAGAGAGGAGTGCTCCGATCGCTGGCCTGGTGACTTTGGTATGATGGTGACTGTGTTCTGCGGAACTTCTAGACGCGGTCGTAGTGTGGACTTACCATCCAGAGTCTGGGATCTCTTGCTGGGGATCGCCAGAGAAGAGCTCCAACCGCCAGCCTGCGACCTATAACATCCTGAAGCCGCAAGTGCTAGGAAAGTGCATATTCGGTCACTCCAAGCCAAGGAGTGTGTTTGACCGTCCCGACGTCGGAGTTGGATCATCCCAACGAGAGGGCCTGTACATCGGGCCGTCCTAGCGGCGACTACGGAGGGGTCATGGCCCCGACCACAGATGAACAAAGGAGGAGGTCTGACTGAACTTTGTTGCCTTCCACCACCGTGTAGAATGCTGTGGTGGATGTTTGTGTTACATTTTATTGTGTATTGTGTGTTCTTTTTAAGTGTATCGCTGCTGGCAAATTCATTTCACTGCACCTTCGGGTACATGTGACGAATAAAATTTACTTTGACTTTAAAAAGGAACTGCATATGCTGGCTTATACCTAATACAGGCACATAATGCTGGAATAATTCAGCAGGTCAGGTAGCATCTCTAGAGAAAATGGATAAGTGACGTTTCTAGTTGGGACCCTTCTTCAGACTGATTGTAGTTGGGGGGTGGGGGGGGGGGGTGCACTGGAAGCAAGAAAAGATCAGGCCAAATCAGGGCTGGCCACAGATTACCTCAGGCAGGGAGGTTCCCTGATAGTCCAATTGTTGGATAGAGACAGTGTGATCCCAGGAAGGACACATCGTTGGTGCTGGTTAACTGACTTTTAGTGGAGGAAGGGGGGAAACGAGGGGCAGGGAGGGGAGTTCCCTAAACTAAAATATAGAAGTTACCTAAAATTGGATAATTCAATTGTTCCCAATTGCTGCCCAAGTGAAATATGGAGTGCTGTTCCTCCAATTTATGCGTGGCCTCACTCTGTGAATGGAAGAGGTCCAGGGCAGCAAGTTCAGTATGGGAATCGGAAGGGGAGCTAAAATGGTTATCAATTAGTTATGTCGGGATTGATGAAGTGAGAAGAGGGCTGTGCATTCAGAAGGAATGAGATTGTTAATGATAATGTTGATAATGTGAGAAGAACAAAGTTTAAGGGAGATATGCAGGGCAAATTTTTTTACACAGGATGGTGGGTGCCTGGAAAGTGCCACCAAGAGTAGTGGTGGAGGCAGATACAATTACGGCATTTAAGAGACAATTAGATCTTCTTAGGCCCCCTTCAGTCATGGCTGACCATGAGTGTCTCCAGGGTGCTATTCCCTATATGGAGGATGCCTGTGCGCGACTTTGTTTAACGTGGGTAGACTGGTGCACAGACAGCCACCCCGCGGTCCTTGACAGATCTGGGTCAGGATCCAGTGGCATAGAGTCCAAGACGACCAGAGACCCTTTTCTGCTGCAGCATTCATCCGCCTTCCCAGCCGTTGTGATGCTCCTCTAAGGGCAGCCATCATCCTCCGCCTGTTCCACCGTTGAGGTCTTGGTTGGATTGCTCTTTGTCAGAGACCTCCCCCTCGACCTTACCGCCATGGGTGGCCCTACCACGAGCATAGATCCACATGGCATCGCTCCCAGGATCTCAGGTCCACACAAGCTTCACCACGACAAGGTGACAATCCATGGAAAATACTTTAAGATAGGCATGTGGATATGCAGGGAATGGAGGGATATGGATCACATATAGGCAGAGATTAGTGTATAGAGTCACAGAGTGAAACAGTGTGAAACAGGCCCTTCGCCCCAACTTGCCCGCACCGGCCAACATGTCCCAGCTACACTAGTCCCACCTGCCTGCGATTGGTCCATATCGCTCCAAATCTGTCCTATCCATGTCCTTGTCTAACTGTTTCTAAAAACGTTGGGATAGTCCGTGCCTCAACTACCTCCTCTGCCAGCTTGTTCCATACACCCACCACCCTTTGTGTGAAAAAGTTACCCCTCAGATTCCTATTAAATCTTTTCCCTTTCACCTTAAACCTATGTCCTCTGGTTCCCGATTCACCTACTCTGGGCAAAAGACTCTGTGCATCTACCCAAATCTATTCCTCTCATGATTTTTTACACCTTAAGATCACTCCTCATCCTCCTGCACTCCAAGGAATAGAGTCCCAGCCTACTCAGCCTCTGCCTATAGCTCAGACCATCTAGCCCTGGCAACATCCTTGTAAATCTTCTCTATACCCTTTCCAACTTGACAACATCTTTTCTATAACACGGTGCCCAGAACTAAACACAATACTCTAAATGCGGCCTCACCACGTCTTATACAACGGTAACATGACCTCCCAACTTCTATACTCAATACTCTGAATGATGATGGCCAATTTACCAAACGCCTTTAACCTGGCCTCACGTTCGACACGGATATTGTGGGCCAAGGGCCTTTTCCTGCACTGCACTGTGTATTTATCTATGTCCTTTTACTTCCAAGCAATTGATATTCACATCCTCTGAAGAAGCATCCTGACCTGAAATATTGCCTGTCTATTCCCTCCACAAATGCTGACTGACCCGCTGAGTTACTCCAGCACTTTTACCCAAGATTGCAGCATCTGTAGTTTCTCATGTTTTCACATCCTCTCCACTTGCTATCCCAAAACCTTTGCCTTAGCTACACCATTTAATACCTGTGTAGGAAGGAACTGCAGATGCTGCAAGATAGACACAAAAATTCTGGAGTAACTCAGCGGGACAGGTAGCATCTCTGGAGAGAAGGAATGGGTGATGTTTCGGGTCAATAGACAATAGACAATAGGTGCAGGAGTAGGCCATTCGGCCCTTCGAGCCAGCATCGCGATCATGGCTGATCATCCCCAATCAGTACCCCTTTCCTGCCTTCTCCCCATATCCACTGACTCTGCTATTTTTAAGAGCCCTATCTAGCTCTCTCTTGAAAGCATCCAGAGAACCTACCTCCACCTCCCTCTGGGGCAGAGAATTCCACAGACTCACCACTCTCTGTGAGAAAAAGTGTTTCCTCGTCTCCGTTCTAAATGGCTTACTCTTTATTCTTAAACTGTGGCCCCTGGTTCTGGACTCCCCCAACATCGGGAACATGTTTCTTGCCTCTAGCATGTCCAAGCCCTTAATAATCTTATGTGTTTCAATGAGATATCCTCTCATCCTTCCAAACTCCAGAGTGTACAAGCCCAGCTGCTCCATTCTCTCAGCATATGACAGTCCCGCCATCCCGGGAATTAACCTTGTAAACCTACGCTGCACTTTCTCAATAGCAAGAATGCCCTTCCTCAGGGGACCAAAACTGCACACAATACTCCAGGGTTCGAGACCCTTCTTCAGACTCAATCTAGTGGGGGACTGAGTTTTGTGCAGTTTCAACATTTTATATTCATTGTTTCCGCCATTTTCCTTTCGACATTAACTGCTACTCTTGCGTGCAACATCTTAATCTGAATTGAAATAAAACACTTGCAGTAATTCCTGTGAACCCTTGGGCTCTTGTGTTATTTCCTGTGCTCATTACTTATAAATGAGAAAGCCTCCAGATACTCTAATGTACGAGGGATCTCTCTTGATGTGCTGCTCTTTGGACGATGCCATTTAGTTTTCGCAAAGGAATGGATGATGGGTTTATGTTGTGGGATTTCTGAGAGAGAGTAAAATCAATCAGTTCTGAGCAGCCAACTGGAATACATACAGACTTTTTTATCATCCAAGATGCACAACAAATCCTACATCATCTATCATCTGTCACAGGAGAAAGAGAACACAGGGCAAGTAAAGTGAAAATTCACAAAGTACGCACAAACACACACAAATCAATCAAACAGTGGTCAAAGCTACTAACTACATTGTCACTGGGGGAGTATTAGATGCAGGAATTGCTTGGAAATTAGAGAGGACGTGGATTCGATCCTGACTACTGGTGCTGTCTGTACGAAATTTATATGTTCTCCCCGTGACCTGAGTGGGTTTTCTCCGGGATCTCCGGTTTCCTCCCACACTCCAAAGGTTTGTAGGTCAATTGGCTTGGTAAAATTGTATATTGTCCCTGGTGTGTGTAGGACAGTGTTAGTGTGTGGGGATCGCTGGTCGGCGTGGCCTCGGTGGACCAAAGGGCCTGTTTCTGTGCTGTATCTCTAAACTAAACTACAAAATGGTTATTTTGACGCCTGTTTCTGTGCTGCATCTCTAAACTAAATTACTTTGTGGGAATTAAAATGAGACCTTTTTCAAAAGATCTAAATGTGAAAATTATGGATGTTAGCGCAAAATAAAATCAGGGCGGCAAAGTGGTGGAGCTGGTAGATCTGCTGCCTCATAGCGCCAGAAACCATGGTTCGATCATGTTAAGCCTCGCCCATGTCGACAAGGAGGTCTGTCTGAGCCAGTGCAATTTGTAGTTTGTCCCATATCTCCCTAAAACTTTCCTAAACACTACCTGTAGTTAGTCCTTACTTTTAGACTTTAGAGGCACAGCGTGGAAACATGACCTTTGACCCACCGAATCCGCTCCGACGAGCGATCACCCCATACACTAGCACTATCCTACACACTAGGACAATTTACCAGTTACAGAAGCCAATTAACCTACAAACCTGCACGTTTTTGGAATGTGATCGGAGCACTCGGAGAAAGCCCACATGGTCACAGGGACAACATACAAACTCCGTAGACAGCATCCGTAGTCAGGATCGAACCCGGGTCTCTGGCGCAGTAAGGCAGCAATTCTACCGCTGCGCCACCGTGCCGCCCAATCCCTATGCTTTCCTTCATATTCTGAAGGCCACCATCAGCTCATCTTTGACCCCCCTCTGAGCAACTGAAAACCAGAAACTTAAGCCTCTTTTTGTAACCATACCATTCAAGTGAATCTTATTTTTTAATTCAAAGATGCTGTCGAGCAGAGATATTGAGCTATTTTCTCGTATTACTACCAGTCTTTATGGAGTTTGAACGTTCTCCCCGTGACCGCGTGGGTTTTCTCTAGGTTTCCTCCCACACTCCAAAGACCTACAGGTTTGTAGGTTAATTTGGCTTCGGTTAAAAAATTGTAAATTGTCCCTAATCTGCAGGATAGTGGTAGTGTAAGGGGATCGCTGGTCGGCACGGACTCGGAGGCCGAACGGCCTGTTTCCGCCCTGTATCTCTAAACTAAAACTAAACTAAAGGCACTTCCTTTTAATGTGAGATGTTTTCAGATATCCAACGAGTATCTCAAAGATCCGCATTGATTGTCAACCTCTGTCCTTGTTCAGCACCTCAAGCCATATCACCTGCAATTAATAGGCCTACACAGCTGGTACTGCTCCTATTTTCATCACTCTCACCTTATCAGAGGTCCCCTTTGTTCTCTGTAGCCGAGAATATTTTCTACCACCAGGGGCGCCGCACGATGGCATCCTCGCCAACAGGCTGTCTGTTTTTTTGCCTTTTTTTTGTTATTTTTAGTGTGCTTTAAAGGTTTGTGTAGATGTTCTCTGGTTTGTTTTATGTGAGGGGAGGGAGTCGGGGGAAACTTTTTTTCAATCTCTTACCTTGCCGGAGATGCGATTGTTTTCCAGGTCGTATCTCCGGTCGTTCTGCGGCCTAACATCATGGAGCTGCCCGACCAACTGACTATTTCCAACACTTTCAATCAAGGATAGACACAAAATGCTGGAGTAACTCGGCGGGACAGGCAGCATCTCTGGAAAGAGGGAATGAGTGACGTTTTGGGTTTAAACATCACCCATTCCCTCTCTCCAGAGATGCTGCCGAACCCGCCGAGTTACTCCAGCATTTTGTGTCTATCTTCGGTGTAAACCAGCATCTGTAGTTCCGTCCTACACTATCAGTCAAGGGATAGGTAAAAGGTCGACTCCGGTGCTATACCGAAGATGGAACGAATGGCCAAGGGCAGCATCAAATTATGATCTTAAGAGTTAAAATGGTTTGTCCACATTACTGGTTTCACTTTCATCAGTCATGTGTTGGAAGTCTTAACAGATCAATAGTTTATTCTGCATTTACGGATACAGATTTTTGTTGCTTCTGTCAGCATTCATGATATTTCAGATGCACCAAAGAAAAGAAATTAATATTCCCAACAAATGTACAAGTAAAAAATCAGTTAGCATCCTCCATGAATTTTACATCAGAGCAAGGGTCTTCCCTCTATCAAGACCAAGGTTATGGCCAAGATGCTGGAGTAACTCAGCGGGACAGGCAGCATCTCTGGGGCGAAGGAATGGGTGATGTTTCGGGTCTGAAGAAGAGTCTCGACCCGAAGCGTCACCCATTTCTTCTATCCAGAGACTAGACTAAGTGGGACCCATTGGGTCCCAGTCACACGGGAGGCCTGGTCCCCCAACGCAACCCATTCCCCAACAAAATATTCCACCACTCACCAGTTCCCCCAACGCAACGCAAGGGGGTTGTGGGGGGTGTGTGGGCAGGGGGAGGGGATATGGGGAGGAGAGGTGTGGGGGCGGGGTGGGGGTTGTGGGGGGAGAGGTGTGGGCTGGGTGGGAGCAGGGAGAGCTTGGAGAAAAGATGGGAAAAGTCATGGGGAGAGGTGGGTATCACAGGAGGTGGGGGAGACAGGAGCCAGCGAGGCGGACCAGAGGGGAAGGGGCTGGAGCTGGCGGTGTGGTGGGGACTCACAGCGGGCGCTGTTCGCTGGTCGTTCTCTGCCAGATTCAGAGTCTCTGCTTTCTGTTTGGCGACATTGGCGACTCCGCGCCGCTTCCAGTCCTCCGAAAATTGTGTAAAGTTGGAGATTTCTGCCGGCCATCCTCAGCTCCAGTAAAGATGCGATGGTGCAGGAAGGGGCGGACCGTTCCGGGGAGTGACAGTAGAAGAGACCAATCCGCGCGGCGCTGACTGGCAGGAACGGAGAGCGATCTGCGCTTGCGCGGTTTATTAAGATTTTTAAACCTCGCTAACTTTTACAATATACAAATTGAGCAAGATTTTCCCCAGTGTTTCCCCTTTTTGTGATAAATGTCAATCTCAAGAAGCCACCTTAACCCACAGTTTTGTACTGTGTACAAAAATAGAAAGTTTTTGGGCGGAAGTATTCAACGTCACCTCTAAAACACTGAAACCTCCACTAGAGCCAGACCCAAAATTGATAATACTGGGAATATCAGAGGCATGTAGCAAACTAAAGGTCGCTCAAAGATGCCTTCTTGATTACGGTCTAATATCAGCGATAAAACTTATACTTAAATCTTGGAAAAAGGCAACAGTCCCCTCAGTGAAGATGTGGATTACGGAAATGACAGATACACTACATCTAGAAAGAATTAGGTTTATCTTGATTGACAAACCTGAACAATTTTTAAAAATATGGTCCCCTTTTATTGAATTTCTTGAGCAATACAATGGTTGAACACAAACTCAAAACTGACTGTAGGGCTGGGTGTGCGGGCGCATGGGTGGGTTGATGGACATATCTCCTCCTCTTCCTCCTTTTCATTTTTCTCTTTCTTTTCTCTTCTCTTTCTTCTCCTTTCAATTTAATATTCTGTTTGTAAAATGTTAAAATTGAAGCTGTGCTAGAGTTGTAGAATTGTCAAGTTACTTTTTTTGTACAATTGCTTCCAATAAAAATATATATATTAAAAAAAATTTAAAAACCTTTTACAATATGCCACCGATTGGAACGAAACTTGTTGCACTCGCAGCACAGGAGAAAGGTGAGTGAGGTGGTGAAAAATCGTAGCGCTATCGCGTGCTGTTTTTGCACAAATTGAACTGCGCAAACCGGAAGAGCACAAGATCAGAGTTTTAGTTATGTATAGATATATATATATATATATATATATATATAGATAGATAGATAGATGCTGCCTGTCCCGCTGGGTTACTCCAGCATTTTGTGTCTATCTTCGTTTTAAACCAGCATCTGCAGTTCCTGTTTCCTGCACAAGGTCATGGCCAACATGGTCTCAACCACTTGAGTCAATTTAGTGGGATGACAAAGTTCATGCGGAAAAAAATTGAGCATGAGTACTCTGCCCACCTCTCTCAGATCGGTTACAATCCAATCCCCCACTAACGAGTCAAGAGGCATCCAATTTAGAAGCCTAACAATCATACAGTGAACCCTCGTTATAAAGGACCATGGAGAGGGCAATGGTTCAATGGTGCTTTTATTACAAACACACAGTGAAATTATTTTCTTACATAATGTCCAGTACAGTAGTCCCATACCCAACCACATCCTCGATTAGCAGGTGTACAGAAATAGTCTACTGAGCCCGCATGCAAGAGGCGCCGTGTATGGGCGCCATTTTCCAAGTCCAGTCCGCGCTCTAGTTCTCAGGGGCGGTGGGCGATCCAGGCGAGGCCCAGGCTGCTGTGGGGATGCCGTGTGCCTCTCCTCCCCTCACCCATCCACCCTGGGGGAAGTGGGAGCCTCCCGCAACCGACCTCGAGGGCGAGGTGGGCCAGACCCCGGTCCCGTCTCCTCTCCTCCCGGCCTCGTCCCTCGCACCATCATCGCCGTCAACGGCTCCAACCTCTGTTATTGCCGATTGTCCGCTGTAACCAGGTAAGGGTGGGGGAGAGGCTGGGGGTGGTCGCTGCCTTGAAGTTGGAGTGAGTCGTGACGAGGCGGACGGGGCCGCACCGCAGAGAACAAAGGGGTACCGAGTGTGAGGGGCCCGCTGTGAACAAAGGGGGACCCGACATGGGATGGGGGGGGGGGGGGAGATGAAGAAGGGATGAGTACTTCTTGTAACTGGTGACTATTTTGTGTACTTTGTAAGCAAAAACAAATGTTACTGTGACTAGGTACAAGTGACGATAAAGTCATCGATATTAACTAGTTTAACTCAAGACCAAGTGGGGTGAACCGTGATTCCAGAGGGGGGTTAAAGGGGGAATTCACAGATGGGGAGTCGCCGAGCTCACGCCCTCCTTCACACTGCCCGCACTCTCCACTCCCGCAACCAGAAGCTCCCGCCACGTGGCGCCAGCTCGTCAGGTAACCTGATGGTGCAACGGGAGCCTATCCCTGTGACCGGCTGACCAAGGCACGTGCTGCCAGAAGTGTGAAAACGCACACCTCCAGATTCAGGGACAGTTTCTTCCCAGCTGTTATCAGGCAATTGAACCATCCTACCACAACCAGAGAGCAGTCCTGAACTACTATCCACCTCATTGGTTGCCTTCGGACCAGCCTAAATCAGACTTTGCTGGCTCTACCTTGCACTAAATGCTATTCCTTTATCATGATTATAGTCACAGAATGCTGGAGTAACAGCGAGACAGGCAGCTAATCTCTGGAGAGAAGGAATGGGAGATGTTTCGGGTCGAGATCCTTCTTCAGATTGATGTCAGGGGAGAGGCAGATAAATAAGGAAGTGCGAAGGTGTGAAGATGGGGCAAAGGGAATGGAGATAATGGAAAATGTGGAATAGATCATTGTTAGCTGGGAGAAGGTAACAACAAAGAAAAACAGATGAAATGTAGAAAGAGACGGTAAGAATGGTCGGAAACTGGGAAGGGGAGGGGATGGAGAGAGAGAGAAAGCAAGGGTTACTTGAAGTTAGAGAAGTCAATGTTCATACCACTGGGGTGTAAGCTGCCCAAGCGAAATATGAGGTGCTGTTCCTCCAATTTGCACTGGGCCTCACTCTGGCAATGGAGGAGGCCCAGGACAGAAAGGTCAGTGTGGGAATGGGAGTGGAAGTTAAAGTGTTTAGCAACCAGGAAATCAGGTGGGTTTAGTCGGACTGAGCGGAGGTGTTCAACGAAACAATTGCTGAGCCTGCGCTTGGTCTCGATGATATACAGGAGTCCACACTTCGAACAGCGGATATCGTAGATGAGGTTGGAGGAGGTGCAAGTGAACCTCTGCCGCACCTGAAAGGACTGTCGGGGTCCTTGGACGGAGTCGAGGGGGGGGAGGTATAGGGACAGGTGTGGCATCTCCTGCGCTTGCAGGGGAAAGTACCTGGGGAAGGGGTGGTTTGGGTGGGAAGCGATGCGTTGACCAGGGAGATTTGCTGAGGGAACAGTCTCTGTGGAAGGCGGAAAGGGGCGGGATGGGAAGATGTGGCTTGTGGTGGCATCCCGTTGGAGGTGTCGAAAATGTATCCATACACTGTAAATGGCTCGATTGTAATGATGTATTGTCTTTCCGCTGACTGGTTAGCACGCAACTAAAGCTTTTCACTGTACCTCGCTACACATGACAATAAACTAAAATTGTAAGCTGCAAACCGCAGGTTCGGTGGTGCGCACTGCATCTGCATCCTACACCCCGGGACCACTCTTTGTGGCAGCCGCTGCAAACACGTGCCCATGCAACACTCATCACAGGTGCTTTCCTGCCCACCGCCCAATGCCCGCCCACCGCCACCACGAACGGACACCTCAGTCCGCTATAAACGAGATGCGTTATAGAGACTGTTCATTCATCACATATCCCGAAATCCCCCATCTCCCTTCTCCAAGAGTGTTTTATTGTCATACGTTCCAAGCAGAACAATGAAATTCTTGCTTGCAGCAGCACAACAGAATGTGTAAACATAGTACACTGTCCAGGTAATGTACTCACTGTTCCTGCGGTAACTCCACGAGGGCTGGGATTCCCTTGCGATCAGGATTGGCCTTAGTCAGCGGCTCTGTTGCCATCGGTAATCGCAATAGCACCAATGCATGTAAATTGGGGGAGTCCAGAACCAGGGGTCACAGTTTAAGAAAAAGGGGTAGGACATTTAGGACTGAGATGAGAAAAAGCCTTTTTCATCGAGAGAGTTGTGAATCTGTGGAATTCTCTGCCACAGAAGGCAGTGGAGGCCAATTCACTGGATGTATTCAAGAGAGAGTTAGACAGAGCACTTAGGGCTAACGGAATCAAGGGAGACACAAAATGCTGGAGTAACTCAGCGGGACCGGCAGCATCTCAGGAGAGAAGGAAAGGGTGACGTTTCGGTTTGAGACCCATCTTCAGAATTCTGAAGAAGGGTCTAGAGCCGAAACGCCACCCATTCCTTCTCTCATGAGATGCTGCCTGTCCGCTCAATTACTCCAGCTTTTTGTGTCTACCTTCAATTTAAAACCAGCAGCTGCAGTTCTTTCCTACACACAAGGAATCAAGGGATATGGGGGAAAAGCAAGAACGGGGGGTACTGATTTTGGGATGATCAGCCATGATCATATTGAATGGCGGTGCTGGCTCAAAGGGCCAAATGGCCTCTCTGCACCTATTGTCTGTTTCTAAATGATCTTTATCCAGCAAAGATCGGAACTGCTCTGATTTTCTGTTGCGCTGCTTTCAACATGTCGAGGGATATGGGCCAAACGCATGTCAGGTGGGGCTAGTGTGGATGGGACATATTGGCCGGTGTGGGGTGAGGTTGTGTTTCCACGCTGTAAGACTCTATGACTCAGCATATCAGACAGCATCTTCCGGAGGACATGGATATGTGATGTTTCAGGTTGGGAGCCATACACAGACCAGGGAAACAGGCACTTTGGCCCAATTTGCCCACACCAACTAGCATCTACATGTCCCACCTGCCTGCGTTTGGCCCGTATCCCTCTAAAACCAGTCCTATCCATGTAGCTGTCTAAATGTTACTTAAACGTTGCGAATGTACGTGCCTCAACTACCTCCCCCAGCAGCTCGTTCCATACACCCACCACCCTCAGGTTCCTATTAAAGAGCCGGAATAGTCCCAACCCGAAATTAACACATATCGACGTCCTCCAGAGATGCTGCCTGACCTGCTGAGTCACTCCAGCACTCTGATTTTTTTTTCTGTAAACCAGCATCTGTGGTTCCTTGTCTGCATTAAACAGTTTGGCTCGACTTAAAAGAATGAGGGTGATCTCACTGAAATCTGTAATGTTTTTAGGGCGCGTGGGAGCACTGGAATTAATGCCTCCGCTGGCTGGCTGGGAAGGGGGATGATGGTCTAGAACTAGGGGTTACAGTCTCAAATGAATGGTTTAGTTTAGAGATAGTGAGGAAACAGGCCCTTCGGCCCGCCGAGTCCATGACGAGCAGCAATCCCCACACTAACGCTATCCCATCCACACAAGGAACAATTTTACATTAATACCAAGTCAACTAACCTACAAACCTGCACGTCTTTGGAGTGTGGGAGGAAACCAGAGTTTCCCGGAGAAAACCCGTGCAGGTCACGGGGAGAACGTACAAACTCCGTACAGACAGCACCCGTAGTCAGGATCGAACCCATGTCTAAGGCGCTGTAAGGCACCAATTCTATCACTGCGCCACCGTGCTGCCCTTATGAGAAGAATTGTCTTGAATGAGAATGAGCCTCTGGAGTTCTCCAGCTCAGTTGCTGAATTTTGAGAAAGAGATCACTACACCTTTGGATAATAAGGAAGTGGAAGGTTAGTGCAGAACAGGGGCTTTGATCAACTGTGGTCTTATTCAAGTGGAGCAAGCACGAGGTAACAAATATCCTAGTCCCCATGTAGCCTACAGCCACTGCTAATGGACTACCAAGGCCAAGAATTCACAATGTCAATGTGACTGATGCAGCTGCGACCACCGACGGGAGTTCACCTACATGCAGCAAGAGGCTCATCTTCCCTGGATTAATCTCAAGTGGAATCAGAAGAAGATTAAAATGCAGGATGTGAGCAATGAAACTACAGATTCACCAGCTTCCTGACAGACAGGAAGCAGCATGTGAGGCTGGGAAAGCACATCTCGGATCCGCAAACGCTCAGCATAGGAGCACCGCAAGGCTGCGTACTCTCTCCTCTCCTCTACTCTCTCTACACCAATGACTGCACCTCCACAGACACCTGTCAAGCTTCTCAAGTTTGCGGACGACAGGATGGGGAGGAATCTGCCTACAGACAGGAAGTGTCACAGCTGGCGTCCTGGTGCCATCGCAACAACCTAGAGCTCAATGCTCTTAAGGCAGTGGAATTGATAGTAGACCTTAGGAGAGCTCCTCCTCCCCTCACCCCACTCACCATCAACCACACCACAGTCACATCTGTGGAGTCTTTTAAGTTCCTGGGAACCATCATCTCCAAGGACCTTAAGTGGGGGGCTACCATCTACTCCACAGTCAAGAAGGCACAACAGAGGATGTACTTCCTACAGCAGCTGAGGAAGCACAATCTGCCATAGGCAACGATGGTCTAATTCTACACGGCCATCGTAGTCTGTTCTCACCTTCTCCATCATGGCCTGGTTTGGCTCAGCCACCAAGCACGACACCTGGAGGCTGCAGTGAATCGTCCGATCAGCAGAGTAGGTTATTGGCTGCAACCTTCCCTCCATTGATGAACTGTACACTGCAAGGACCAGGAATCGAGCGGGCAAGATCATCTCTGACCCCTCTCACCCTGGCCACAAACTCTTTGAATCACTTCCCTCTCGAAGGCGACTCCGGACTGTCAAAGCTGCCACAGCCAGACATAAAAACTGTTTTTATCCACGAGTAGTTGCTCTACTCAACAGCCAAAAATCTGTAGCCTCCCTTTGATCTGGTATGTTGTTGGTTCACATGCTTGATCAACGTTTTTTGTATTTAATGTTTTATTATTATTGTTTTGTGTTTTCTGAGTCATTCGTAATAGACAATAGATAATAATAATAGGTGCAGGAGTAGGCCATTTGGCCCTTCGAGCCAGCACCGCCATTCAATGTGATCATGGCTGATCATCCTCAATCAGTACCCCGTTCCTGCCTTCTCCCCTTATCCCCTGGCTCTGCTATCTTTAAGAGCCCTATCTAGTTATCTCTTGAAAGTATCCAGAGCACCGGCCTCCACAGCGTTCTGAGGCAGAGAATTCCACAGAATTCATAACTCTCTGTGTGAAGAAGTGTTTCCTCGTCTCCGTTCTACATTGGCTTACTCCTTATTCTCAAAACTGCGGCCCCAGGTTCTGGACTCCCCCAACATTGGGAACATGTTTCCTGCCTCTAGCGTGTAACTGTCACTGTATGTCATGTTGTTACTTGTGGGCGGAGCACCAAGGCAAATTCCTTTTATGTGAATACTTGGCCAATAAACCTACTTACTTACTTATTTCCCAACCTTAAACACACAAGCTGCCTACCCTCAAGATCCATGGCTCGGGAACAGCTCTATCCACAACCACAAGAAATTGCAGAGAATTGTGGATGCAAACCAACCTCCCATTGACTCCATTTGCACGTCACACTGCCTCGGCAAGGCCAGCAGCATAATCAAGGACCAGTCTCACCCTCTTCCTCTTCTCTCCCATTAGACAAGAGGTACAGAAATGTGAAAATGCTCATCTCCAGATTCAGGGAGTTTCTTCCCAGCTGTTATCAGGCCACTGAACGATCCCATCAACAACTAGAGAGCAGTCCTGGGCTACTATCTACCTCATTGGAGACCCTCAGACTATCTTTAACCTGGGCTTTATCTTGCACTAAACATTATTCCGTACACTGTGGATGGCTTGATTGTAATTGGGGTTCAGTATTGATGTGGATAGAGAACTGGCTGGCAAACAGGAAGCAAAGAGTAGGAGTAAACGGGTCCTTTTCAGAATGGCAGGCAGTGACTAGTGGGGTACCGCAAGGCTCAGTGCTGGGACCCCAGCTATTTACAATAATATATTAATGATTTGGACGAGGGAATTTGAATGCAACATCTCCAAGTTGCGGATGACACTAAGCTGGGGGGCAGTGTTAGCTGTGAGGAGGATGCTAGGAGACTGCAAGGTGACTTGGATAGGCTGGGTGAGTGGGCAAATGCATGGCAGGCAGTATAATGTGGATAAATGTGAGGTTATCCACTTTGGTGGCAAAAACAGGAAAGCAGACTATTATCTAAATGATGGCAGATTAGGAAAATGGGAGATGCAACGAGACCTGGGTGTCATGGTACACCAGTCATTGAAAGTAGGCATGCAGGTGCAGCAGGCAGTGAAGAAAGCGAATGGTATGTTAGCATTCATAGCCAAAAGGATTTGAGTATAGGAGCAGGGAGGTTCTACTGCAGTTGTACAGGGTCTTGGTGAGACCACACCTGGAGTATTGCGTACAGTTTTGGTCTCCAAATCTGAGGAAGGACATTATTGCAGAGAAGGTTCACCAGAATGATTCCTGGGATGTCAGGACTTTCATATGAAGAAAGACTGGATAGACTCGGCTTGTACTCGCTAGAATTTAGGAGATTGAGGGGGGATCTTATAGAAACTTACAAAATTCTTAAGGGGTTGGACAGGTTAGATGCAGGAAGATTGTTCCCGATGTTGGGGAAGTCCAGGACAAGGGGTCACAGCTTAAGGATAGAGGGGAAATCCTTTAGGACCGAGATGAGAAAAACTTTTTTCACACAGAGTGGTAAATCTCTGGAACTCTCTGCCACAGAAGGTTGTTGAGGCCAGTTCATTGGCTATATTTAAGAGGGAGTTAATTGTGGCCCTTGTGGCTAAAGGGATCAGGGGGTATGGAGAGAAGGCAGGTACGGGATACTGAGTTGGATGATCAGCCATGATCATATTGAATGGCGGTGCAGGCTCGAAGGGCCGAATGGCCTACTCCTGCACCTATTTTCTTGTTTCTATGTAATCATGTATTGTCTTTCCGCTGACTGGCCAGCACGCAACAAAAACAGTTCTATTATCACGCCACAAATATAGTCTGTGTAACATATTTTGTGCGGGAGGAAACCATTTGGTAATGTTGGTTTCTCTAAATATATAAATTACATATTTTATTATCAACTGATTATCTACATAACTTTGGAACGCAGTCACAATGTGTATAGATATTTGCATATGTTACAATTGTCAAAATAAAAGATGTCACATCCTCCATTATGGAAACCTACGTGGGAAACTATTCCAAGCTGAAAAGGCAGCACTGTGACACCAAAGTATTCTGGAAGCTTTAGTTTTAGAGCTACAGCGTGAAAACATGCCCTTCGGCCCACCGTGTCCGCGCCCACCAGCAATCACCTGTACACTAGTTCTATCCTACACACACTAGGGACAATTTACAGAAGCCAATTAACCTACAAACATGCATATCTTTGGAATGTGGGAGGAAACCGGAGCACACGGAGGAACGCCAGGCGCTCACGGGGAGAACCTACAAACTCCGTGCAGACAGCACCCATTGTCAGGATCGAACCCACATCTCTGGAGCTGTGAGGCAGCAACTCTACCGCTGAGCCACCGTGCCGCCCTGAAGAGAGAAAATCAATTCTTGTACTTTGTCACGAGTTGCGATTTCCAGGTAGTTGAGTTTAAAAGTAACCGAAGAATTTTCGCTTTGTCATTTGAAAATAAAATTCAAGAGGTATAGTAACGGCTTGTATTCGACCTCCTTTATAGTTAGTTAAAAAAAGGCCGCAAACACTGCAAATGATGGCAAATCTGAAATGAAGATTGATGCTAGAAATATCAGGCCACACATCTGTGAAAGGGAAACAGAACTTCAACCAAGATTTGAGTTTTGTTAATGTTAATACTGATTTTTTTCCCTCCAGAACGGCTGCTTTCCCGCCCAGTATTTACAGCATCTCCTGCCTTTATTTGAATCACCAAATGGCACTGACAAAGAGACCAGGCAACAGCCCTGATCCAACGGGCTCTGACCCAGAACATCCATCGCCCCTCTGCCTCCACCGATGCTGCCTGACCTGCTGAGATACAGCAGTGTTTATTTTTTGCTGGCAACAGGAAGAGTCACGTTTGTGGATTTGGGGAAAGGGGAAAGGGGAACATTTGAAAGTAATTTGATGGGCCGAATGGCCTAATTCTGCTCCTAGAATTCTGCATGAAAATAAGGAAAAAAGCGTGGGCAAATTCAAGAGGGGTGTTCTTCCGGTGATTCTCTGGAAATCTTGATGGAAAGTGTATGTGCAGGAACAGATCACGACTGGGACTGCCAATGACCTATCTCCACCATGAGGAGTTACATTCAAGCTGCAAAGGGTGCAGAGAAGATTTACGAGGATGCTGCTACCCCGAGGGCCTGAGCTACATTGTGATATTGGGCAAGCAAGGACTCTATTCCTTGAAGCGTAGGAGGATGAGGGGTGATCTTATGGAGGTGTGCAAAATCATGAGCGGAATAGATCAGGTAGGCACACAAGAGTAGGGGAATGGAGAACCGTAGGACATAGGTTTAAGGTGAGGGGGCAAAGTTTTAATAGGAATCTGAGGGGTAACTTTTTCGCACAAAGGGAGGTTGGAATGAGCTGCCGGAGGTGGTTGAGGAAGGTACTATCGTGACATTTAAGAGATATTTCGGCAGGTACATGGATAGGACATCTGCATTCCCTTCCTACACATAAATGGGACAGGTTTAGAGGGATATGGGCCAAACACAAGAAGTTGGGACAAAGTGTAGATGGGACATGTTGGTCGGTGTGGGCAAGTTGGGTTGAAGGGCCTGACACTGTATGACGAGTTACAAAGTACCACTTGATCGCAGTAAATGAGAATGACAACTACAGATGTGTGAAATCTGAAATTAAAACAGGAAACACTGGAAACACTCGGCAGGTAAGGCAACATGTCGGGCCGAAGACCCTTTGTCAGAACATGGGGGAGGGAGATCTCCCTTGCTGGATGTTTCCAGCAGCTTTTGTCTTTACTCTTTACAATCATGGGACGTCTCAATGCTTTACAACCAAGACAAAGTGCCGTCAAATCTCTGCACAATAAGTGACCAGATAAGGTGTTTTCCTGGGTTCAAATGTGTCTGGTGAAACACAAATATGGTTGTGAAGTGTGGGGAGAACTCCTCAACTTCCAACCAAGCAGCAGCACTAGATGTCTTTTGGCCACCTGGGCGAGCAGTGCATCTCTGATGGTGCAGCACTTCCTTAGCCTACATAACTACACAAAGTCATCGACACAATATCAGAGCCTTGCGGCTTCACCACGCACGTGCCCCGCATCGCCAAGAACTATTTGCCTGAACGGAAGAGAAATACATTTTAAATTAAAATAAATGAAAGTTTGACAAAAAAAAACTCTCGAACCAATGAAATCCAAACAGAGAACGAACAAGTTATCCGGGCACCTCGTGGCCTCATGTCTAGTGCCCAAGAAAGCTCCTGCACTGACTCCAGCAATGGAATCAAGGAACCACAGCAAAAATTCATCTTCACAATCTCAATTAGTAGCTTTTGAGCGTCAGCAACATGCCACAATGTGTGCGAGGAATTGGAGTAGGCGTTTCCTCATTGGCCCACAATCAATGCATTTTGGTTCTTTCTAGGTTCTTTGGCCCCGTGTCATCATCCCCTTGCTTGCCGCAGACTCTCAGACGTTGTAGTCGGGGGCCTTCCCCTGCGGCTGCCGCATCCTCGTCTGCAGAGTTGAGAACGCAGCCACTGCCACGTGAAACAGGATCTGCCAGGTGTTACGGTGTTCGTGCAGAGAGAGGTTACAGAGGCAAACCAGACCAAACATCAAGAACGACTTCAAATCCCTCCATCCACTGTAGCACGTCAACAGGTAACACTTGGGGGGGGGGGGGGGGGAAACACAAGGATTAAAATATATTATAGAATTCCAGAGCACACCACCACAGCATAAAGTCTTTCATCAGTAATAAACAGTGTTCCTTGATTAGTAAGGCTGTCAGGGGTTATGGGGAGAAGGCGGGAACATGGGGTTGAGAAGGAAAGATAGATCAGTCGTGATTGAATGGCGGAGTAGACTCAATGGGCCGACCGGCCTAATTCTGGTCCGATGTCTTATGCACTTTACTTCAACAGGAAGAGACAATGTATCTACCTCATCGACCCTTGGACTACCTTTGATCAGACTTTATCCTTCACTAAACGTTATTCACGTTATTCCCTTTATCTGTACATTGTGGACGGCTCGATTGTAATCATGTAGTCATTCTGCTGACTGGATAGCACGCAACAAAAGCTTTTCACTGTACCTCGGTACATGTGACAATAAGCTAAACTCAAATCAAAATCGAACAACTTTAAAATGAGGACAAATGTTAAGCACTTGAGTTACGAGAGGAGAATGAAGCTGGAAATGTTTAGGATGGAGAAAAGATATCAGGTACCTTTGTTCAATCTTTTCAAGATTCAAGGGGAAATTGCACATTATTAAACTGATTGACGTAACCACAAATTAACTAGTGGCAGTGACTCAGAAGGGGAAGATAATAACAGACAATTTGGAACATTATTAACAATGTTTACAATTCAGTAGGTGAGCTGCTTATTGCCTTTTAGGTGGGTTTCATCTACAGTCGTGCCCCATGCCACATGTCTAGGATATTTATTTAGGACAGTAGTTTAGTTTAGTTTAGATATAGAGCGCAGAAACAGGCCCTCCGGCCCACCAAGTCCGTGCCGACCAGCGATCCCCACACACTAGCACTATATTACACACCAGGGACAATTTATAATTTTACCGAAGCCAATTCAACTACAAACCTGCATGTCTTTGGAGTGTGGAAGGAAACCGGAGCACCCGGGGAAAACCACGCAGTCACGGGGAGAACGTGCAAACTCCGTACGGACAGCATCTGTAGTCTGTAGTCTGGTGACTAAAATTAGAGCACATGGTATTGGGGGTAGGGTGTTGCGTGGATAGAAAATTGGTTGGCAGACAGGAAGCAAAGAGTAGGAGTGAACGGGCCCTTTTCAAAATGGCCGGCAGTGGCGAGTGGAGTGCCGCAAGGCTCGGTGTTGGGGCCACAACTGTTTACCATATATATTAATGATTTGGAAGAGGGAATTAGGAGCAACACTAGCAAGTTTGCGGATAACACAAAGCTGGGTGGCAGTGTGAACTGTGAAGAGGATGTTAGGAGGTTGCAGGGTGACCTGGACAGGTTGAGTGAGTGGGCAGATGCGTGGCAGATGCAGTATAATATAGATAAATGTGAGGTTATCCACTTTGGTGGCAAAAACAAGGGGGCAGATTATTATCTCAATGGGGTTAGGTTAGGTAAGGGGGAGGTACAGCGAGACCTGGGTGTCCTTGTACACCAGTCACTGAAAGCTGGCGTGCAGGTACAGCAGGCAGTGAAGAAAGCTAATGGAATGTTGGCCTTCATAACAAGAGGATTTCAGTATAGGAGTAGAGAGGTTCTTCTGCAGTTGTATAGGGCTCTGGTAAGACCACATCTGGAGTATTGCGTACAGTTTTGGTCTCCTTGAGGAAGGACATCCTTGTGATTGAGGCAGTGCAGCGTAGGTTCACGAGATTGATCCCTGGGATGACGGGACTGTCATATGTGGAAACATTGAAAAGACTAGGCTTGTATTCACTGGAGTTTAGAAGGATGAGGGGGATCTTATAGAAACATATAAAATTATAAAAGGACTGGACAAGCTAGATGCAGGAAAAATGTTCCCAATGTTGGGCGAGTCCAGAACCAGGGGCCACAGTCTTAGAATAAAGGAGAGGCCATTCAAGACTGTGAGAAAAAACTTGTTCACCCAGAGAGTTGTGAATTTGTGGAATTCCCTGCCACAGAGGGCAGTGGAGGCCAAATCACTGGATGGATTTAAGAGAGAGTTAGATAGAGCTCTAGGGGCTAGTGGAATCAAGGGATATGGGGAGAAGGCAGGCACGGGTTATTGATTGGGGCCGATCAGCCATGATCACAATGAATGGTGGTGCTGGCTCGAAGGGCCAAATGGCCTCCTCCTGCACCTATTTTCTATGTTTCTATGTTAGTCAGGGTCGAACCCGGATCTCTGTGAGGCAACTCTACTGCTGCGCCACCGTGCCGCCAATTACGTCCAGTAAATATCTGTAAGAATGAGTGTCTATCCTGCAAGAGTATGAATGCTCATGTGTTGAGAGCATTACAAACTGAGCTCGATTGCAAGAGAAGTAATGAGGACAGGGACTAGGCATGAAAGGCAAGTTGAAGTATGGATTTTATCAAAAGTGAAGCAGTGTCCAAGGATCACGTGACCATCTACGACACAGAACAGTGCAGGAACATGCCTTTGGGTCACCATGTCTGCACTGATCATCAATCTGAACTATTCCCATCTGTCTGCATCCCTCTATTCCCTGACAATTATTTTTCTGTCCAAATGCTTCAAAAGTTGCTATCGTTCATAAGTAACAAGGGCAGAGTTAGACCATTCGGCCCATCAAGTCTACTCCGCCATTCAATCGTGGCTGATCTATCTTCTTCTCTCAACCTCATTCTCCTGCCTTCTCCCCATATCCTGACATGCGTACTAATTAAGAAACTGCTCCTACCACCTCCACTGACAGGACTGTCCAGGCACCTTTCACACACTATGTAAAAACCCACCTTGTACATCTCCTTTAAACCTTTGGAGAAACACAGGTGGGTCAGGTGACATCTAAGGAGGGAATGGACAGGTGACCCAAAACATCATCTGTTCATTCCCTTCCCAGATGCTGCCAAACCCAACAACTTCCTCCAGCACTTTGTGTTTTGTTCAAGCACCTGCAGTTTCTTCCGTCTCCTTTCAATTTTTTCTCT
>CM075978.1:84186148-84271303 GCA_038087875.1 Malacoraja senta | reverse complement strand
GGTTTCGACCAGAAACGTTGCCCATTTCCTTCGCTCCATACATGCTGCCTCACCCGCTGAGTTTCGCCAGCATTTTTGTCAAACTAAATGTTTATTCACTGCAATGACATCCTGACTTTTATCATCAATTAGACGACCCGTGGACCAGTTGGGTCCCCACCGTGACACCAGAGATCCTAGAGACTTTGTTATTTCAAATTCCGTTGATCTGAAAATGGCGGCGGGCCCAGCAACCCTCCCTCAACTACGCAGGCGCGGCTGACGGGCCCGACAAGTGGGAGCGCACGATATAGTTAATTAACGTTTATAAAGGGAATGACTTTGTAAAATCGAACAAAACTTGATACTGCACACCCCAGGCGAATGGTGAGTATGTCGCCCCTAAAATTGTTGCACTATCGTGTACCGTTTTGGTTGTATTTCGGGAACATACATACATACATAGAAGATGAGACTTTTAGTTATATATAGATGACTCAACTAATGACGGGTGTATGCCTTTATTACCACGTTATCCACTTGTGTTGGCACTTGAGGGAGCTATAGACCTGACCCCTACAAGATCCTTCTGTACATCAGTGCTCTTTAGACTTTACAGAAACAGCATAGAAACAGGCCCTTCGGCCCACAAAATCTGCAGACCGGTGATCACCCTATACACTAACACTATCCTACACACTCAGGACAATTTTTAACCGAAGGCAATTAACCTACAAGCCTGCATGTTTTTGGAGTGAGGTATGAAACCCGAGCACCTGGAGAAAACCCACACATTCACAGGGAGAACGTACAAACTCGTTGCAGACAGCACCTGTAGTCAGGATCGAACCCGGGACTCTGGCGCTGTAAGGCGGTAACTCTATCGTCGTAATGTGTTACATGATACAGTTGGTAGAGCTGCTGCTTGTCACCTATTCCCTTTCTCCAGAGATGCTGCCTGTCCTGCTGAGTCACTCCAGCTTTTTCTGTCTATCTTCGGTATAAACCAGCATCTGCAGTTCCTTCCTACCCAAAGATCACATAACTATCGAATGTAGAGCAACACAAGAACAGGCCCTTCAGGCCTTCATGTCTGTACTGACCATGATGCCAATGTAAACAAACCTCATTGCCTGCACATGGTCTGTATCCCTCTATTCCCCACTTGTTCATGTGTCTAAATGTACCTTAAACTTGTTATTGTAGCTGCTTCTACCACCTCGCCTGGAAGCACATTAAAACTAATAAGCAACTCATCCAGCACTCTCTTGCTGACAGCTAAATGGATAAATGTGAATAAATTATATATTCTACTCGTTACGCTTCACTGTTGCTGGTTCACAGGCACAGCAAGAACCAAAACAATATTCTCAAAGGTGAATATGGATTTTCCTCTTTACATACATTATAAACTATGCAAACTATGAACTGTTTATTGAGTTTGGAAGGATGAGAGGGCATCTTATTGAAACATAAGATTATTAAGGGTTTGGACACGCTAGAGGCAGGAAACATGTTCCCGATGTTGGGGGAGTCCAGAACCAGGGGCCACAGTTGAAGAATAAGGAGTAAGCCATTTAGAACGGAGATGAGGAAAAACGTTCACACAGAGAGTTGTGAGTCTGTGGAATTCTCTGCCTCAGAGGGCAGTGGAGGCCGGTTCTCTGGATACGTTCAAGAGAGAGCTAGATAGGGCTCTTAAAGATAGTGGTGTCAGGGGAAATAGGGAGAAGGCATGAACGGGGTACTGATTGGGGATGATCAGCCATGATCACATTGAATGGCGGTGCTGGCCCGAAGGGCTGAATGGCCTACTCCTGCACCTATTGTCTATTGAAGGTAAAGACATCATCCATCTTGTAGCCTTTATTATAAAAATTGCTAACCATACACCTTGGTGTCATAATTTAGCTTAGTTTAGAGATACAGCGCAGAAACAGGCCCTTCGGCCCACTGAGTCCACACCGACCAGCGATCCCAGCACATTAACACACATTAGCCCACACACACTGGATGCCAAGCCAATTAACCTACAAAATCTGTACGTCTTTGGAGTGTGGGAGGAAACCGATGATCTCGGAGAAAACCCACCCAGTCACGGAGAGAACGTACAAACTCCCTACAGACAAGCAGCCGTAGTCGGGATGAAACCCGGGTCTCCGGAGCTACAAGCACTGTAACGCAGCAACTCTACCACTGCACCACCGTGCCGTCATAGTCATACAGTGTGGAAACAGGCCCTTTAGCCCACTTGCCCACACCGGCCAAGATGTCCCATCAACATTAGTCCCACCTGCCTGTATTTGATAGTTTCTTCAAGGGATAACTGGAAATGCTTTCTTTGTTCTTTGAATCGTGCTGTTAAACCATTCAATGCCTAGATTTTAATTTTATCCACAATACAGCACCCCAGATAAAAGACTGCTTGCTAGGAACACTCGTTAAGAAGCAGCCATGCTTCAATTTGTTAACCATATCTGTGTTATATAAACTTGTGATCCAAAACTCAACTCATTAAGCCTTATCCATCCATCGTAAACGTGCTCACTGACCTATAGTGGCATCTGGTTTGGCAAGTAGCTGTAATTCCTATGTTTAAATCTGCCAAGGTCTTATCTTCTCCCAAGGTTGTACCATCCTCTGAAACATCAGCACTCCTCCAATGCTGACATCTTATACATTCCTGGTTTTAACCTCTCCATCATTTGCAAACATGTATTCAGCTGCCGATGCTCAAGGTTCATAGAGTCATAGAGTGATACAGCGTGGAAACAAGCCCTTCGGCCCAACTTGCCAACACCAGCCAACATGTCCTAGCTACACTAGTTCTACCTGCCCGTGCTTGGCCCATATCCCTCCAAACTTGTCCTATCCATGTACCTGCCTAACTGTTTCTGAAGTTCAGGGATATGAACTTCATAATAGCATACTTCCAATACTTATTAAAAACCTACTTTTGGGCATGTGTCTTTTCAAATACCTTGCCGGTCCATATAAACGACATCTACAGCTTTGCCCTCATCAACCCTTTTGGTCACTTCTTTAAAAAACTCAGATTGATAAGACATGGTCTCCCACATACAAAACCATGCTGCCTTTGCTGATCAGCCCCTGTCTATCCAAATGCATGTATATCCTATCCCTCAGAATCCAATCCTGTAATCTTCCCACCACAGATGTTAGGCTCAATCGGCGATAGTTCCCAGGCTTTTCCTTGCAGCCCTTCTTAAACAGGGGCACAACATCAGCCACCCTCCAGTCTTCCGGCACCTCACCCATGTCTAATAGTGATTCATATATCTCAGCCAGGGCTCCTGCAATTTCTTCTTCAGCCTCGTACAATATCTTCAGAAAATATCTCATCAGGCCTGGGAGAAATCTTCATATGCCTCAGGACACCCAGCACCTACTTGATTGTAATTTAGACTGTCCACAAGACATCTCCATTAACTGTCCCAAGTTCCACAGTCCATGTCCTTCTCCATGGTAAAAACAGAAGAAATTATAATTGAGAACACTCCATACTCAGATGACCACTTTGATTTCTGAGGGGCCCAATTTTCTCTCTAGTTATCCTCAATGTACATAAAATCTCTTTGTATTTACCTTAATATCTTAATACCTACCAGACATCTTCGGCCCCCTTTTTGCTCTCCTGAGTTTCTTCTTAAGTATGCTCTTCGATTTCTGAAACTCCTTCAGGAATACACTTGATCCCAGCTTTCTCTACCTGTTCCATGCCTCCTTTTTTCTTACCACAACCACAATTTCTCTCATCGTCCTTCCTTTGATCTGACAGGAACGTCATCATCATCATCGTTGAAAACATCAATGGGCACGGTGCCTTACAATGCTGTGTATGACAGTGATCGCAACTTCTACTGGATGGCCATTGGCTCACTAGGAGCTCATCCGCCCTTTGACAGGTCTTAATAGACAATAGACAATAGGTGCAGGCGTAGGCCATTTGGCCCTTCGAGCCAGCACCGCCATTCAATGTGATCATGGCTGATCATCCCCAATCAGTACCCCGTTCCTGCCTTCTCCCCATATCCCCTGACTATCTTTAAGAGCTCTATCAAGCTCTCTCTTGAAATTATCCAAAGAACTGGCCTCCACCGCTCTCTGAGGCAGAGAATTCCACAACTCTCTGTGAGAAAAAGTGTTTCCTCGTCTCCGTTCTAAATGGCTTACCCCTTATTCTTAAACTGTGGCCCCTGGTTCTGGACTCCCCCAACATCAGGAACATGTTTCCTGCCTCTAGCATGTCCAAACCCTTAATAATCTTATATGTTTCAATAAGATTCCCTCTCATCCTTCTAAACTCCAGAGTATACAAGCCCAGCCACTCCATTCTCTCAGCATATGACAGTCCTGCCTTCTCGGGAATTAACCTTGCAAATCTACGCTGCACTCCCTCAATAGCAAGAATGTCCTTCCTCAAATTAGGAGACCAAAACTGCACACAATACTCCAGATGTGGTCTCACTAGGGCCCTAAACAAGTGCAGAAGGACCTCTCTGCTCCTATACTAAACTCCTCTTGTTATGAAGGCCAACATGCCATTCGCTTTCTTCACTGCCTGCTGTACCTGCATGCTTACTTTCATTGACTGATGAACAAGGACCCCAGATCCTGTTGTACTTCCCCTTTTCCCAACTTGACACCAATTATAGTAATCTTCCTTCCTGTTTTTGCTATCAAAGTGGATAACCTCACATTTATCCACATTAAACTGCATCTGCCATGCATCTGTCCACTCACCCAACCTGTCCAAGTCACCCTGCATCCTCATAGCATCCTCCTCAGTTCACACTGCCACCCAGCTTTGTGTCATCTGCAAATTTGCTAAAGTTACTTGTTATCCCTTCATCTAAATCATTAATAAATATTGTAAATAGCTGCGGTCCCAGCATCGAGCCTTGAGGTACCCCACTAGTCACTGCCTGCCATTCTGAAAGGGACCCGTTAATTTCCTACTCGTGGTTTCGTCTGCCAACCAATTTTCTATCGATGTCAGCACTCTACCCCCAATACCATGTGCCCTAATTTTGCCCACTAATCTCCTGTGTGGGACCTTATCAAATGCTTTCTGAAAGTCCAGGTACACTACATCCACTGTTCGCCCTTGTCCATTTTCCTAGTTACATCCTCAAAAAATTCCAGAACATTAGAAGCATGATTTCCCCCTTCGTAAATCCATGCTGACTCGGACCGATCCTGTTACTGCTATCCAAATGTGCTGCTATTTCATCTTTTATAATTGACTCCAGCATCTTCCCCACCACCGATATCAGGCTAACTGGTCTATAATTCCCTGTTTTCTCTCCCCCGCCTTTCTTAAAAAGTGGGATAACATTAGCTACCGTCCAATCCACAGGAACTGATCCTGAATCTATAGAACATTGGAAAATTATCACCAATGTGTCCACGACTTCTAGAGCCACTTCCTTAAGTACCCTGAGATGCAGACCATCAGGCCCTAGGGATTTATCAGCCTTCAGTCCTATCAGTCTACCCAACACCATTTCCAGCCTAATGTGGATTTCCTTCAGTTCCTCCGTCGCCTCAGATCCTCTGGCCACTAGTATATCAGGAAGATTGTTTGTGTCCTCCTTAGTGAAGACGGATCCAAAGTACCTGTTCAACTCATCTGCCATTTTCTTGTTCCCCATAATAAAGTCTTGTTTTTGGTCCTGCTGGGGGTCCACATGGCAAACCAGGTGGAGGAGACGGTTTAGTCGCCGACTATCCGACCATGGAGCAGGTAGCACGGGATTACATGGTACCCGTGGCGGGGAGAACTCCCCCCGACCTGACCCACGGAACGTAGATGCCCTGAACGCTTGTCATTACCAAAACCAAGGAACTGATTGTGGACTTTGGAAGTAGTAGGATGGGGACCCACAGTCCCGTTTATACAACGGGTCAATGGTTGAAAGGGTCAAGGGCTCAAATTCCTGGGCGTGCACATCTCTGAAGATCTTTCCTGGTCCGAGAACACTGATGCAATTATTAAGAAAGCACATCAGCGCCTCTACTTCCTGAGAAGATTACGGAGAGTCGGTTTGTCAAGGAGGACTCTCTCTAACTTGTACAGGTGCACAGTAGAGAGCATGCTGACCAATTGCATCGTGGCTTGGTTCGGCAACTTGAGCGCCCTGGAGAGGAAAAGACTACAAAAAGTAGTAAACACTGCCCAGTCCATCATCGGCTCTGACCTCCCTTCCATCGAGGGAATCTATCGCAGTCGCTGCCTCAAAAAGGCTGGCAGCATCATCAAGGACCCACACCATCCTGGCCACACACTCATCTCCCCACTACCTTCAGGTAGAAGGTACAGGAGCCTGAAGACTGCAACGACCAGGTTCAGGAATAGCTGCTTCCTCACAGCCATCAGGCTATTAAACTTGGTCGGACAAAACTCTGAACATTAATAGCCCATTATCTGTTTATTTGCACTTTATCAGTTTATTTATTCATGTGTGTATATATTTATATAATGGTATATGGACTGATCTGTTCTGTAGTCATGCCTACTATGTTCTGTTGTGCTGAAGCAAAGCAAGAATTTCATTGTCCTATCAGGGACACATGACAATAAACTCTCTTGAATCTTGAATCTTACACTTTAAAAGCATCCCATTTTCCAGACATTCTTTTGTTGTAAACAACTTACTCCACTAAACTTGAGCAAGTTTCTGTCAAAAAACCATTAAAGTTTGCCTTGGCCCCATTTCTGAATTTTAACTAGTGGGCCCATCTTGTCTTTATAAGTAATTATTTTAAAGCTAATAGAACTGTGGTTGCTGGTCACAAAAGGCTCACCCACAGACACCCTCAATGAAACGTACAGAATAGTGAAAGGCTTGGATAGAGTGGATGTGGAGAGGATGTATCCACTAGTGGAAGAGTCTAGGATTAGAGGCCATTGCCTCAGGAATTAAAGGACGTTCTTTTACGAAGGAGACAAGGAGAAATGTCTTTAGTCAGAGGTGGTGAATCAGTGGAATTCTTTGCTACTGTGGCCTCCACAGCTGGAGATTGACAGATTCTTGATTAGTAAGGTTGTCAGGGGTTATGGGGAGAAGGCAGGAGAATGGGGTTGAGAGGGAAAGATCGATCAGCCATGATTGAATGGCGGAGTAGACTTGATGGGCCGAATGGCCTAATTCTTCTCCTATCACTTACAAACAGGCTACTTGGCAACCAGATACCCACCTGATACAAACATGCAGCAGTACCAGTGAAAAACACAGCAACTGTATGTAATTCCTCCTCATCGTCCTGTTTAATTAAACAAAAATGATGCATGTTATTAAAAGCACAGGAAAGAATAGAAAGCCAAAATTAAAAAATGCAGATAATGGTAATCTGAAATAAAAACAGACAATGCTGGAATCACTCAGCAGGCTGGGCAGCTACTGTGGAAGAAGAAATAGAAACATTAACTGCTTCTTTTTCCACAGAGACTGTCGAACCGAGAGGTATTTCCTTTGCAGTATTCACAGAGGTTCTTCCAAAATAAGCAGTCCGGTTAATGATACTTGATATATATAATCTATAGTTAGCTGTTTTCGCTAACTTTTAAAATATTTTTATACAAGACCGACTAAAACAATGAAAAAAAAGATCAAGACGCAAGTCACTTCCTTCAATATAAAAAAGCACGACTTAATGAATAGAAGTGATGGGAACCTGATGGGTTAGTTCAGATACCCTTTCATTAGATTCCTCACATCCTTGGTTGGCTCCAAGCAACATATATTGGGGTCTAAGATCTTCCTCTTGTATTAAACCCAAAGGTAAAGTTACACCTCATTTTTAACTTGACGTTATAGTCATAGAACATAGGAACCAGGCCCTTCAGCCTTACCTCCATGCCCACCAAGAAGACCCATCTACGCTATTACCGTCTGCCCGCATTTGCCCCAAATCCTTTTGAACCTCTCTTATGCGTGTATCTGTCCAAATGTCTTTAAAATATTGTTATAGTACCAGCTTCAACTACCTCCAACGGCAGCTCGTTCCACACACCCACCATCTTCTGTGTGGAACGCAATTCCCCTTGGTTTCCTTTTAAATGTTTCCCCTCTCACCATAAACCAATGTTCTCTGGTTCTTGATTCCCCTACTCTGAGTAAAGGACTCTGTGCATTCACCCAATCTATTCCCTCCCATAATCTTATACAGTACACCTCCATAAGATCATTCCTCAGCTTCGTGCACATAAAATGAATAAAGTCCTATCCTTCCCAACATCCCCCATAAAGGTAAAAAAGATTTAATGCAAGAAGATTCAATCGACAATTTACAGGCGCATTCTTTCTAAGTCAGAAAAAAGCAGATATTTTCAGCTGGCATAGCAGTATATATTTTGAGTGTAGACACAAAATGCTGGAGTAACTCAGCAGGACAGGCAGCATCTCTGGATGCTTTCTCCTCTCCAGAAATGCTGCCTGTCACACTGTTACTCCACCATTTTGTGTCTATCTTCGATTTAAACCAGCATCTGCAGTTCTTTCTTACATATATATTTTGAGTGTTTCATGGGCAACAAACTAAACTATTAATTCGACATTGGGGGTGGGTGGGGGGTTTTGGGGAGGTGGGGGTGCCGATGAGAGTTCCCCCCCAATCGGCTCTCCCCCACTCTCTGCCTTGTGCCCAAACACCAGGATCATGGGGACCAAAATGCGACCACAACTTGATGAGCAGCACCTTCAGATATTGGTAGAGGGGCAGCAACCTCGTTACCATTGGCAACGTCCCATTGTGATGTCACTCTGGCATTTGGCAGCCAGCTTGAGAGCCCATTGTTACCGTTGGCAACATCCCATTGTGATGTCATTGTGACAGTAGGCAACCAGCTTGAGAGCCCATTGTGATTGGTGCACTGTGAGAGGCATTGTGACATCATCACTGTGAAAAGGCTGGAAGTTGTCTGTGAGAAGGCAGTTTTGGCTGTTTTTTAAATTTCAACGATTAATAACTTCGCAAATATTGGTGGAAATGCGACGGGAAGATGTTTATCGCCTCCGCAGGAAAAATGTGAGTAGGATGTGTGAAAATGGGGAAGGCTAGCGTTTGGAAGAAAATAGGAATTAACCACATTCACACACACACACACACAAAAAAAGACGAAGATTTTTAGTTATATAGAGATATATATACATACACACACGCACACACACATATATATGTGTGTGTGTGTGTGTGTGCGCAGTGTGCATATAACCCACATGCAAAGTTACACCTCATTTCTAACATGAAGTTATAGTCACAGAGCATGGAAACAGGCCATTCACCACAATGTGTGTGTGTGCGAGCGCGTGTGCATGTGTGTGTGTGTGTGTGTGTGTGTCTGCGTGTATAATATACACACATACATACACACACACTGACTTTTTTCTCTTGTTTGTTATATTGTTTACAGAGTGCTATGTTTAGGTATGTTACAAAACTTATCTTCAGCGGCGCTGCAGTTCTGCCACTGCCCGTGTGCGCGACTTTGGCGCCTTTGAGAGCGGGTTTAAAATGCGATATTTGTGCAGTCTAATCAAATCGATTTTTGTCAGGCTGTTTAGTCGCTAAAGAAAAATCGCTTTGACTGCCGTTTTATTAAGTTTATTAAAATTAGCGCTTTATAATTTAATTGTTGGAGTAAAATTAAAATCATCTTCAAATGCCGTCCAACGCCCACAATGGACGGATCTCATGTAGGGGACAAGGCAAGGTACACCGTTTATTTTTTCATATAAACTTGCTTCTTAGATGCCTTTAATAAAAATTCAAGTTGCGAAAATGTGATTATGTAAATATACCAACCGGCAGTATTTTTCCTGCCGATATTGGGGTTTAATTCACTGCAACCGCAACCGCAACGTTCCAAACCAGCGCGTTCCACAAAAAAACACTCGCAAGATGATTTAAATGCCCATTAATTTACAGGAAATAAACACTAAATTCCTTCCATTTTGCCTATAAATTCATGACAATGAGATTTAAAAATCATGTTATATTGTGAATTCTTGTGTGACTGTTATTTGGACACTTAGGCTTTTTAAAAATGTTAATCTTATCTTAAGAAATGGATAGATGTTTAGATCTAGTAATTGAATTTTGTAATTAGCTACAATTGGGTAACTAACTAATTATATGCTTTAATTTCAGGTCATCCAAGTAAGATTGTTTCATGAAGGGTTTCGGCCCGAAACGTTACCTATTCCCTTCGCTCCATAGATGCTGCTGCACCCGCTGAGTTTCTCCAGCATTTTTGTGTACCTAAGATTGTTTCATATTTGTTTCAGAATGCTTCAATCTATAATAACTGAAAATTTCATTCAGTTCTCTTAATTTTTAAGAAAGTTATGGCCTTTTGACTGTCCTTGATCACAGCTTTTGTGTTAAGTCAATGGAAAAGCAATAGGGAACAAGATGCTAATTTCTGAGTATGAAAAAAGCCATAACTTTTTTATTACTGAAGATATGAAAGTGAATTAGGTGTCAAATTAAACTTCTTTTTATGCTTTATCTGATGGGATAAATTGCAGACTTGATTTTTAAAATCTCAAAATTTTGTAACATTGCTACTATGTTTAAATATTCTGTTGAGCTGCTTCAAGTAAGAATTTCATTTTTCTGTCTGGGACATATGACCATAAAACACTCTTGATTTTATTGGAAGTCACACTGAGATTGTCGGCATAACTTCCCTTCACCTTGTGAGATTAGTAAACCATCAGATGGGTACTTGGTGGGAAGAGGATCTGGTCCCCTTGGGTACGATAAACACAGGCTCTATGCCTGCAGCAGGCTCAACTCTGACGTCCTGAGTTCAGAAGGAAAATGATCTTGTGCTTTAAAGATTGAAGTGGCTCGCTGGTCTAAGTGTGGACCTGCAATATGGATCTGCCCTTTGACGGCACTGGGCCTGTACTCGCTGGAGTTTGGAAGCTTGAGGGGAACCTAATTGAAACTTACCGAATAATGAAAGGCCTGGATAGAGTGGATGTGGAAAGGATGTTTCCACTAGTGGGAGAGACTAGGACCAAAGGTCATAGCCTCAGAATTAAAGGATATACCTTTAGAAAGGAGATGAGTTTTTTTTTTTTTTTTTTTTTTTAAGTACTTTTGCACCTTATGTTGAGGTCAGGTAAGGGGGGATGATAGTTGAAGAGTTGGTATGTCCAATTTGCGTAATGCTCATAAAAATATTTGTTTCTCTCTTTTTCCTCTTTCTCTCTTTCTTTTTTTCCTAGGGTCTATTTCTTAACTCTTTTTCTTTTGTTTTTAATTTTGCTCTTATAGGGTCTTTGTCCTTTTTTGTTGTCACATTTCCTACACTTCCACTTTTTCCTTCACTTTCTTCTTTCTTTCAATCTTTTCCTTTTCTAGTGTAAAAAATAAATGGAGTACATTAAATTGTAAGAAGATATAAATGACAAGTACTAATGTATGTGGTTGTAATGTAATGTACTTCTAATAAAATACAAATAAAAAAATAAAAAAAAAAGAAAGGAGATGAGGAGGAATTTATTTAGTCAGACAGGGGTAAATCTTGAATTCATGGCCACAGAAGCCTGTGGAGGCCATCAATGGACATTTTAAGGCAGAGATTAGGGTTGAGAAGGTAAGATAGATCAGCCATGATTGAATGGCTTAATGGGCGAATAGCCTAATTCTGCTCCCTATAACTTATGAGCATGTAACTTGGAAAGAGAAAATGGGCAAAACAAACCATCCAAAACTACGAATATGTACAATGCCCTCCATAATGTTTTGGGACAAAGATCCATGTGTTAAATTGCCTCCTAGGTATAAGGGAGCTCTCAGCACCTAGTCTTTCCTCCAGTCTTTCCATCACCTTTGAAAAGCCAGAGAACTTTAACTCGTTAAGTGTTGCTCGTTTCTATGAAACATTCTGCATTTACACATTACATTACACCAAGACATGAAAATACGTATGTATGATGTTGAAATTTAATAGTGTGGCTGTCGCAGTCTTCAAAGGCCATGAGTAATCTGGTCTGCGTTTTTGGAATTTAAATGGAATTAGCTGAAAACCAGATAAATTCTTAAGGTTAATGCAAAGTAATCTGCAATGGTTTCAATCACTCAAGATAAATTAAAGCATTCTTTGACATTTTTTGGGGGTGATAAATGAGGCCATGGTGTGATTGGGCCCTCTACTGGAATGATGAACCACATACAGTGCCCTCCATAATGTTTGGACAAAGACCCATCATTTATTTATTTGCCTCTGTACTCCATAATTTGAGATTTGTAATAGGAAAAAATCACATGTGGTTAAATTGCACATTGTCAGATCTTAATAAAGGCCATTTTTATACATTTTGGTTTCAACCATGTAGAAATCACAGCAGTGTTTATACATAGTCCCCCCCATTTCTGAGCACCATAATGTTTGGGACACATGGCTTCACAAGCGTTTGTATTGCTCAGGTGTGTTTAATTGCCTCCTTCATGCAGGTATAAGAGAGGTCTCAGCACCTAGTCCTTCCTACAGTCTTTCCATCACCTTTTATTGCTGTTTATCAACATGAGGACCAAAGTTGTGCCAATGAAAGTCAAAGAAGCCATTATGAAACTGAGAACCAAGAATAAAACTGTTAGAGACATCAGCCAAACCTTAGGCTTACCAGAATAAACTGTTTGGAACATAATTAAGAAGAAAGAGAGCACTGGTGAGCTTACTAATCACCAAGGGACTGGCAGGCCAAGGCAGATCTCCACAGCTGATGACAGAAGAATAATCTCTATAATAAAGAAACATCCCCAAACACCTGTCAGACAGATCAGAGACACTCTTCAGGAGGTCAAGTGTGGATTTGTCAATGACCACTGTCCGCAGAAGACATCATGAACAGAAATACAGAGGCTACACTGCAAGATGCAAACCACTGGTTAGCCAGCAAAAATAGGATGGCCGGGTTACAGTTTGTCAAGAAGTACTCAAAAGAGCAACCACAGTTCTGGAAAAAGGTCTTGTGGACAGATGAGACGAAGATTAACTTATATCAGAATGATGGCAAGAGCAAAGTATGGAGGAGAGAAGGAATTGCCCAAAATCCAAAGCATACCACCTCATTTGTGAAACACGGTATGGGCATGTATGGCTGCTGAAGGTACTGGCTCACTTATCTTCATTGATGATACAACTGCTGATGGTAGTAGCATAATGAATTTTGAAATGTATAGACACATCGTATCTGCTCAAGTTCAAACAAATGCCTCAAAACTCATTGGCTGGCAGTTCATTCTACAGCAAGACAATGATCCCAAACATACTGCTAAAGCTACAAAGGAGTTTTTCAAAGCTAAAAAATTATCAATCCTTACGTGGCCAAGTAAATCATCGGATCTGAACCCAATTGAGCATGCCTTTTATATGCTGAAGTGAAAACTGGATGGGGACTAGCCCCAAAACAAGCATAAGCTAAAGATGGCTGCAATACAGGCCTGGCAGAGCATCACCAGAGAAGACACCTAGCAACTGGTTATGTCCATGAATCACAGACTTCAAGCAGTCATTGCAAGCAAAGGATATGTAACAAAATAGTAAATCATGACTACTTTCATTACATGACATTGCTGTTGTTCCAAACATTATGGTACCTGAAATGGGGGAGGACTATGTATAAACACTGCTGTAATTTCTACATGGTGAAACCAAAATGTATAAAAATGGCCTTTATTAAAATCTGACAATGTGCACTTTAACCACATGTGATTTTTTTCTATTACAAATCTCAAATTATGGAGTACAGAGGCAAATAAATAAATTATGGGTCTTTGTCCCAAACATTATGGAGGGCACTGTATGTGGTTCATCATTCCAGTAGAGGGCCCAATCACACCGCGGCCTCATTCATCACCCCAAAAAAATTTCAAAGAATGCTTTAATTATCTTGAGTGATTGAAACCATTACAGATTACTTTGCATTAACCTTAAGAATGTATCTGTTTTTTTAGCTAATTCCATTTAAATTCCAAAACCGCAGACCAGATTACTCCTGCCCTTTGAAGACTGTGACAGCACACTATTAAAATTCAACATCATACATATGTATTTTCGTGCCATGATGCAGTGTAATGTGTAAATGCAGAATGTTTCACAGAAACTTAACGAGTTAAAAGTTCTCTGGCTCTCTGTAGTTTTCCACCAGCTGAATAAAGAGACTTGCTTTCCTGAACCATGTAGCAACGCCACAGATACCAACATACCTTGAGCTCAACAGGCATGTGCCAGTAGTTGTACACATGACAAAGTTGATATTGACTGAGAAAACCTTGGGGAATGGCTCCTGGCCAAGCACTTTCTCTCTAGTACGGGAAGGGGAAAGTAGTGCTGCCAAACGATTCCAGTGGATTTGCCTGTGGCCAATTCTAAGGGCAGGTCAAGGACAATGTACTTGGCTGCAGCTGCTCTGAGGGGAGATTAGTGACTACAACAACTAGTAGGGTGGTACAGCAACTAACAACTGCTCTGACAGAAAACTCTCAACCAACTCTCTCCTCACTTGCTCCCCACTCCACTGTGCCGTTGATGAATTACTTATCGTGATTAGACACGTAGCATTTTCACTCCAAGGTGGTAAGTAAAGCCAGCAAGCTCACATCTTCAATATGGCACAAGGAATTGGCCCAGTCATAACGTTTGCACCTTCCAATTTAACTCGTGTTGGAAAAGTAAGTATGATTAGATTGGATTAGAGATAGAGCGCGGAAACAGGCCCACACGAGTCCGCATCGACAGCGATCTCCCCGTTATGCTAGCACTTTACTACACACCAAGACAGATTTCAAGTTACAGAAGCCAATTAACATACAAACCTGTATGTCTTTGGAATGTGGAGGAAGCTGGAGCACCCTTTATAGCTGATGATCACTTAAGCTTTTGTAGCTAATAAATTGGTCCTGAGGACTGATTGATAACAATATTAGGTTTGGAAGGTGTTGATGTTACAACTAGAAGAATCATTGCAGTGAATTACGTAGAAGGTATATATATGGTCCTGATGGTACATGAAGTCACTGATCTATAACATTACCCGTTTGTTGTTCCACAGATGCTGCGGAGTTGGCCATGCAGGAGTTGGCCATGCAGGAGTTGGCCATGCAGGAGTTGGCCATGCAGGAGTTGGCCATGCAGCCAGAGTCATAGAGTGATACAGCATGGAAACAGGCCCATTGGCCCAATCTGCCCATGCCGACCAACATGTCCCAGCTACACTAGTGCCACCTGCCTGTGTTTGGCCCATATCCCTCTAAACCTGTCCTATCCATGCACTTGTCTAAATGTTTCTTAAACATTGCGATAGTCCCTGCCTCAACTACCTCCTCCGGAGCAGCTCGTTCCATACACCCACCACCCTTTGTGTCAAAAAGGTTACCCCTCAGGTTCCTATTAAATCTTTCCCCCCTCACCTACAACCTATGTCCTATGGTTCTCGACCCCTCTACTCTAGGCAAGAGACTCTGTGCGTCCACAAGATCTATTCCTCTCGTGATTTTGTACACCTCAAATGAGGCCATTCCAACATTCAATAGGATTTCAGATAATCCGTGACACAACCCATATTCCTGGCTCTGTACCTTGCCCATCAATATCTTTCAACAACAAAAATCCATAAACTTAGGTGCAAAATTAATAATCATCTCATTCCATGGTAGAATGCACTCTAATTAACCTCTAATGCACTTGAGTGCATGCATGGAATGCTGTGTTTGTCATCTGTACACTACAAATGGGCAGTGAAAATATTACTTGCTGTTCGACTTGTTGTGAATACTATATTTGCTATTTAATAGCTATTCAGATTAGTATAATTCAGCTGATGAAAATAATAGACCTTATCTTATCAAGATGAAAATCTTCATGAAAGTTCAATCCATGCCATAGAGCAAATTAAAGAGCCATTTAGCAGTTTGCAATCCTTTCCTGCAGACCCACAAATGCTCTCAATCATATCTCAATCTTTTTTCGAGTCAAGAGTGTTTTATTGTTGTATGTTCGGAAATGAGACAATTAAATTCTTACTTCTTTATCTCTTTAAGAAAGAAGAGTTTCTTGCCAACACTTTTTTAATAAATAAAGGTAACAAAATTAAATTACCAAACAACGAGGATGTTGCCAGGATTAGAGGGTCTGAGCTGTAGGGGTAGGCTGGGATTCTATTCCTTGGAGCACAGGAGGATTATCATATAGAGGTATATAAAATCACGAGAGGAATAGAACAGGTAGATGCACAGAGTTTCTTGCCCAGAGTAGGCAAATACAGGACCAGAGGACATAGGTTTAAGGTGAAGGGGAAAAGATTTAATAGGAATCTGAGGGGTAACTTTTTCACACAAAGGGTGGTGGGTGTATGGAACAAACTGCCAGAGGAGGTAGTTGAGGCAGGGACTATCCCGACGTTTAAGAAGCAGTTCCCCTACTACACGTACATGGGTAGGACAGATTTGGGGGGGATATGGGCCAAATGCAGGCAGGTGATTAGTGTAGCTGGGACATGTTGGCCGGTATGGGCAAGTTAGGCCGAAGGGCCTGTTTTCACGCTAATGACTCTCTATAACTAATCCTGGGTTTCACATTACTAGTCCCAGATCAATAGACTTCCAGGGCATTTCATCTGAACTGAGGCCATAACCAGAAGTTTACAAGTCACATCTAACAACTGCACCTTATAATGCTACCACAAATCAGGTATTTTCAATTATAGGTGTTTATGCTCTTGCTATTAACCTGATTTACTGATAGAATTTATTAGATGCTAATAACCATGGAAGGGATTCCTTTCTTAAATTTCCAGCCTTCAGCCGTATTTTAGTTTTATTGACCATATATCCCCTTAATTGAAGTTGTGTACGTTTATTTTAATCTGTTCTTTCCAGCATTTTAAATATCCGATTATAGCACCTGACGTGTACTCAATTGAACAAGTCTATCTCCGTAAATTCCGATCAGTCTGGAATCATTTACACCACTCCTCTCCAAGGTCTTTCCAATGCCAATGTACCAAAACAACACAGTATCCTGACCATGGATTCAGCAGTTATGTTTACAGGATTAGAATAACTACTCCAAACTCTCTCAAATGTCCCTAAGGTGCAACAGTCATGAATTGGCAGCCATGAATTGTGCTTCACCCCTTTTGTCCTGGAATGCCTATGTTCTCTGATTAGTTTCTGAGATGAATGGCTTGGGTAGACGCACAGAGTCTCTTGCCCAGAGTAGGGGAAATCGAGAACCGGATGACATAGGTTTAAGGTGAGGGAGAAAAATTCAATAGGAACCTGAGGAGTAACTTTTTAGAGCGGTGGGTGTATGGAACGAGCTAAAGCAGGTACTATTGTATTGTTTAAGAAACATTTAGAAAGGTACATGAATAGGACAGATTTAGAGGGATATGGGCCAAATTCAGATATGGGACGAGTGTAGATGGGACATATTGGCTTGTGTGGGCAAGTTGGGCCGAAGGGCCTGTTTCCATGCTGTTATGACTCCATGACTCTATGAGGTTAAAATAACATCTTGTCATTTCACGATTGTCCGTTGGGCCTGTTCCTGTGCTGTACTGTTCTATATTCTACAATTGCCAATTATCTTATTGACATTAGCAAGACGAACTTCTACTCAGAATGGTTCCATCTTCACTCTTCTTGTTCTATGAACTCAATTACTTGAAAGCTTTTCCTTTACCCATGTGTTATTATTGTGCTTAAGTTGAACAGTTTTTATATCCACATGGTTCAACTTGTTTGCTTTCCTGCCCTCATGTGTAATACCAGTCTTAATATTTTTTAATAAATGGAGGAACCCCAACTCCAATTCATCATCTTCTGCCCAAAAAATCCATAAATATTTAACCCGTCTTAATGATGGGGCGGCACTGTGGCGCATTGGTAGAGTTGCTCCCTACAGCTGCAGAAACCCGTGTTCGGTCCTGATTACGGGTTCTCCCTGTGAAGCCATCAGTTTTCTCCGGGTTCTCCGGTTTCATCCCACACTCCAAGGATGTACAGGTTTGTAGGTTGATTGGCTTCGGTAAAAATTGTAAATTGGCCCCAGCGTGCTAGATAGTGCTAGTGTACGATCATTGGTCGGCGCGGACTCGGAGGGCCGAAGGACCTGTTTCCACACTGTATCTCTAAAGTAAAGTCAAAAGATTCACAATTTGTCAAAGAAATTACGGTTGTTTGTGCTTATGGCTTGGCAACACTTCCTCCCACAAACCAAAATCCAAATTCTCATTCCTGGCTTGAACGTGGCTTAGATTCAACAACTATCCCAAATTGCTGAAAATAGTTTGGTGGAAGAACTCTGGATATTTAGATCCTAGCAAGCAAGTCAGCAATTCTATCTAGATCTAGTTGCAGCAAAGTTAAGCAAGGAAGTCCTTGCCAAATGACATAAAGTAACATAACAGCAACCAGACCACACAAGGGTGACCATTGTAAAACAATCTGGTGAGTACCATCCTATCAACAACTGGAAAGCAGTCATGAGCAACTATCTACCTCATTTAAGACCCTCGGACTATCTTTAATCGGACTTTACAGGGATTTATCTTACACTAAACGTTATTCCCTTGTCATGTATCTGTAAACTGTGGACGACTCGATTGTAATCATGTATTGTCTTTCTGTTGACCTACAGCAAAAGCTTTTCACTGTACCTTGGCACATGAGATAATAAACTAAACTATCTCACCTCTGGAAACTTGTTTTTCTTCAATCTCAAGAAATTGGGGGGCTCAGTAAAGTGACAAACTGGGGCAGGGTCTGATTAGTTGCAGATATTAGTGATTGATGCATTAAAAGTTGATAGGTATTTAGGGTCCATACAAATTTGATTTCAAAGTGTGTGCATTTACTCCAGTGTTCAGTTACGTCCTTACAATGGTAACGCCATGCTTTGAATATTGTCATCTCCTATTTCTCAGCCAGCTACAACTAATAGTCTCACTAGTGCTCACCTCTTCAAATCTAGGTTAAAAGCCTCTTTGATTTCTGATGGAAAATCATTTTTAATACATTGTATTTGCAATCAAGCATTGTTTGCTCTTTTCAACAATCCCCTTCAGGCTCTCTCAGAAAGAATGCATTTGAAAAATTTTAAACATCAATATTTTTGTTTATAGTGAACTTACTTCAAATGGATTGACAATGTTGATCAATTTAGTTTGTATTCAAGCCAATGCATTAGCAAGGAATGCACGATCACAAGCTCTATGTAAAACAGGCTTGGATCAGGAGGCAAAAAGGACTGCTGATGCTGGAATCTGGAACAGCATGCAATTTACTGGAAGAACTCACCAGGTCAAGCAGTAACTGAGGGAGGAGTGGGGGGAGGGGGGGGGGAATGGGGGTTAGATATGCACCTACAGGGATAGGCGACTTTTCGGGACTACATCTCTATTTCCCTGCTTTTAACCCCATCCCCCCTCAACTACAATCAGTCTGAAGAAGGGTCCCAATCCGAGACGTCACCTATCCATGGTTCTCCTGCGGCGGCATGGTGGTTCAGCAGTAGAGTTGCTGCCTTACAGCGCCAGAGACCCGGGCTCGATCCTGACTACAGGTGCTGTCTGTATGGAGTTTGTACGCTCTCCCCGTGACCTGCATGGGTTTTCTCCGGGATCTCTGGTTTCCTCCCACACTCCAAAGACGTAAGGTTTGTAGGTTAATTGGTTTGATATAATTGTAAATTCTCCATAGTGTCTGTAGGATTGTGTATGTGTGCGAGGATAGGATCGCTGGTCGGAGTGGACTTAGTGAGCCGAAGGGCCCGTTTCCACTCGGTATCACTAAAACTAAAAGATGCTGCCTGACCCACTGAGTCACTCCAGCACTTTATGTTCTAAACAAACGCATGTAAAGATTATACTTATTACAGGGACAGATACACACTTCAGCATATCTTGGGGGCAGCAACTCATCTTGATGCAGGTTTAAAAAATAAATCTATTTCTGCAGTTTAGAATTCAGTTCCAGGACATGTTGCAATCTGCACTTTCTATATTATTATGCTATTAAAAACGACAGGCTGGATTTCGAGTCGCTTATTTGCTTGGAATTGAATGAACACAATTCCTCAATAAACTTGGAAATAATTACATCGGAACTATTTAACCTAATGGCAGCACTTAGTTGCAGCTATCCGCTACAGCCTGCCCGTGGTTAATAAGGTTCATTACTTTAGCTCAAACGTTAATGAGAATTCTCTCATCAGATCATTTTTTTTCCTGGGGTCTATTAATATCCTTTGCTCTATGCCACCTAAGGGCAGGACCTGGACTCTATTCTAAACGTGCGTTATCAGTAGCATGACAACTACCTGGCCCAGCTGAGTCTCAGGTCTTTGGTTAGTTCAGTTTAGTTTATTGTCACGTGTACCGAGCTACAGTGAAAACCTTTTGTTGCGTGCTAACCAGTCAGCGGAAAGACTATACGCGATTCCAATCGAGCAATTCACAGCGTACAGATACATGATAAGGGAATAACGTTTGGTGCAAGGTAAAGCCAGTAAAGTCCAATCAAAGATAGTCCGAGGGTCTCCAAATTAGATGGATAGTAGTTCAGGACTGCTCTCTAGTTGTAGTAGGATGAGTCAGTTATCTGATAACAGCTGGGAAGAAACTGTCCCTGAATCGGTTTCGCCAGCTCCACAGAGCACAGTTTGTCATTTCTCAGACAAGACTGAAAATATCCGTGTTGCGATGGGATATTAATCTAAAACAGTGCGCACTTATGTTGGTCCTTAAACACCGCACATGAAAGATGTTTATGCATTAAACTTGAAATGTAATTAAGAGAGTAAATATACCGACTTGAGTAAGTACTGTGCATCTCACCTGAAATAAATTTTCCATTGCATGAAATCCACGGATTAGATTTAAAGCTGCACATAGGAAGCTTAGTAAACAAGATATGAATCCTGGCAGCTTCACTGGTTCCAGTCTTTGATTTGGAGCTGCGGCAACAAAACACAATACAGAGTCGTGAATCTGGTTGCATTTTACAATCCCCAAAAGAACGTACATATTTGTTCATTCTGACATTTGTTTAGCGGGAAATATTTACCAGCTCCAAATGATCAATGCATGAATTGAAGTGATATCGAGGCACAAGCCGCAACTTGCCTTTCCACACAAGGACACAAAGTGCTGGATTAACTAAGCAGGTCAGGCAGCATCTCTGGAGAACATGGATAGATGGCGTTTCGGGTCGAGAACCTTCTTGACCTGAAACGTGCCGCACAGTGGCACAGCAGTAGAGTGGCTCATTACAGCACCAGAGAACCTGGTTCGATCTTGACTACAGGTACAGTCTGTATGGAGTTTGTACTTTCTCCCTGTGACTGCGTGGGTTTTCTCTGGATGCTCCGGTTTCCTCCTACACTCCAAAGGTGTACAGGTTTGTCAGTTAATTGGCTTCAGTAAAATTGTAAATTGTCCCTATTGTGTAATGTAGGATAGTGCTAATGTACAGGGTGATCGCTGGTCGGCACGGACTCGGTGGACCGAAGGGCCTGTTTCCGTGCTGTATCTCCAATGTCTAAAGTCTACTCGAGCACTTTGTGTCCTTTTGCATATTAACTAGTATCTGCATTTCTTTGTTTCTATTGGATTTCCAGTTTGCTTGAATTAGCTGCCCTCACTGAGGAGGAAAGATGTGCTGAAGAAAAGGTGACAACATGCATCTTTTCATGAAAATTGAAAACATGACATTTCAGCAGGACGCCATCTTGAAGGATTTCAATGTAATTTCTTTAAAGCTGCAAGAGCCAACTAAGCAGCCACACACTTACACTACACACTTCAAGGCCTACAGGTTTTGTTATACGAGAATTTTCCCGAACAGTCTGACTTGCAACTAAACAGACGAGTGAGCCTTATTTCTGTTCTACTAGTCCGATCCTTGAACCTGTTCCCTTGCAACAGGTTTCTAGTTCTTGTAAAACATTTTTGTAATTATATAATTTGTTGCTAAGACACATTCCAGTGACCCACAATAGACATCAGATATGGACAAAACCGTACCTATAACATCACGAGAATCAGTAGCAGGCGGCACGTTGGCGCAGCGGTAAAGTTGCTGCCTTACAGCGTCAGAGACTCGAGTTCGATCCTGACTACAGGTGCTGTGTGTATGGAGTTTGTACCTTCTCCCTGTGACCTGTGTGGGTTTTCTCTGGGAGCTCTGGTTTTCTCCCACATTCCAAAGAAGTACAGGTTTGTAGATTCATTGGCTTGGTAAAATTGTCCCTGGTGTGTGTAGGATAGTGCTAGTGTACGGGTATCGCTGGTTGGCAAGGGCTCGGTGGGCCGAAGGGGCCTGTTTCTCTAAAATAAGCAGATCAACATTTCCCACCTGTGAAGAATGTTTCATTGAACAGAGAGCTGGAGGACTACAATTTAGCCAGAGGCAATGCCTTCAAAGCAGAAAGGTGGAAAATCGATTTAATATGGTTTGCACCTGATTTACTTCCCGAGAATGAATAATTGGATAAAGAACAAAGTTCCCCAGTACAGATGCAGGGAGGAACTGTTACCACTGCAGTGAGAGTCAGTAGCCAGACACACAGATTTTAGACAAAGAAGCCAAGACGCAGTCTGCCACATCGCTTTAGTACAGTTGACTGCAAATATCATTCCAGACCTATTATTTTTAGTGGCACTAAGCTTGCAAATAAAATGAATAGTCCATAACGTAGAGGGTACAGCTAGGTAGCGGCCAAGTTACTACACAAGCATCCAGAGACCCGAGATTACTGATCCACAAATACAAGAGTTTAAATCCAGCACAAGAGTAGGGGAATTCGGTTAATGAAGTACATCCGGAATAAAAAGTTAATGGCAGTGAAGATGCTCACACAACTATCCGATTATCACAGAAAGTCATTTGATTCACAAATATCCTGCGGGAAAAGAAATCTGCCATTCTTATGACATTTAACTTTTCAATGTGATGAAGCAGACTCTTAACTCTTCCCTGTAATGGCCGAGCACAAACTCAGCTTGGGGGAAATTAAGGTTGGATGTTAAATGCAGGCTTTGTCAGTAACAATTACATTCCGTGAATGAAATATAAAAACGCCATTGGCTTGTTTTTGACGTCCTCTCACTGGAAACATAGCATAAAATGTAAACTATGATTTCAGCATCTGGTACTGGCTTCCATTTTGCCCCACCTAGCTGTTGCAACTGTAGTCCAGCCAGAACATAGAATATAGAACAGTACAGCGTAGGAACAGGGCTCGCAGCCCACAATATCTGTGCCGAACATGATGCAAAGTTATCCTCGGCCTGCATGCGATCCATATCCCCCTCCATTCCCTGCATAGGAGTGGAGTTTTGTATATTGTCACATGTACCTATGTACAGTGAGAAGCTTTTGTTGCATGCTATATATCTGGGTGCCTATCTAGAAACATGGAAAATAGGTGCAGGAGTAGGCCATTCGGCCCTTTGAGCCAGCACCGCCATTCAATACGATCATGGCTGATCGTTATCCAAAATCAATAACCCATTCCTGCTTTTCCCCCCTTCATTCCGTTAGCCCTAAGAGCTAAATCTAGCTCTCTCTTGAAAACATCCAGTGAATTGGCCTCCATCTAAAAGCATCTTAAATGCCATTACTGTATCTGCCTCCACCACCGCCCTTGACGCGGTGTTCCAGGCACCCACCTCCTTCTGTGTCAATAGACAATAGGTGCAGGAGTAGGCCATTCGGCCCTTCGAGACAGCACTTGGCCCTGCACATCTTTAAACTTCACCTCTTACCTTAAAGCTCTGCCCTCTAGTTTTTGACATTTCCAACCTAGGAAACAAGGTTCTGACCGCCTACCCTATCTATGCCTCTCATAAATTTATATACTTCTGTTAGAAGCATTACGTTTCTTTATATCGTACATTCCCACACATCAATACAGCAAGAGTCCGAAGACGGGTCTCAACCCGAAACGTCACCTATTCCTTCTCTCCACAGATGCTACCTGTCCTGCTGAGTTACTCCAGCTTTATGTGTCTATCTTCAGCAAGAGAACAAACTGCTTTCATTTTAGGCATTCTCTGCTGCAGGAAATAAGATCACAACAGGGCCAATTCTGCTGCATTCTCCCTTCCTATTCAAGCCAATATACCCAGCTTTAATGTAAGCACATACATAAATGGTCTCAACACAAAAAGTAAAAGAGCACGTTGTCGATCCCGAAAAACATCAGATGAGGAAGCAATGGTTAAGTGGTTGACTAGTCACTCAAGACTACAAATCCCAATACCAGATAACTGAAAACTTGAAAATCTTCCCACGGCAGTAAATAACGACTAGCTAGAACATTTCATCTGAATATTTTTAGCAATCATTTTAGTTCTGCTTCAACCAAAAATTGTCTATTCTTCTAGTTTACTTTAGTTTAGAGATACAGCGTGGAAACAGGACCTTCGGCCCACCGCGTCCGCACTGCCCAGCGATTCCCGCACACATTCACCATCCTACACACTAGGGACAATTCACAATTATACCAAGCCAATTAACAGACAAACTTGTTTGACTCTTTTAGAGTGTGGGAGAAAATGGGATATCCCGGAGTAAACCCATGCAGGTCACGGTGAGAACGTACAAACTCCGTATAGAAATCACCCTTAATCAGGATCGAACACGGGTCTCTGGCGCTGTACTGCAGCAACTCTACCGCTGCACCATCGTGCAGGTATAAAATTATATAAAAAGATATAAAATAAGCAGTTATAAAATTCAGCCGAATCCATTTGTACTTCTGGCATAACGCTGCAGCACTGATTTAAATAATTAATTCTTCCCTGCTTCTACCCCGCTGTTAGCTGACCACTGAACAGACTAATCATAAGCTAATGGTGTAGTCCCGATTTCCCAACCTACCTCATTGTGGCCCTCATACTTTTTAAATCTACGCTTTCTCCTTAGCTGTCTACCAACCTGTAACTATATTCTGCACTCTGGCTATTTTCTCTTTGCACTACCTGTTGCGTAAGGCTTGATTTTAATGGCATAATTTGACTGGATAACATGCAAAACAATGTTTTTCCACTGTTTCTCGGCACATGTGACAATAATAAACCCAAACCAATATTCATCCACCACATCACTAAGTAAAAAAAGCAAATCCCATTGCAGGCCACCAACATTCATCTGTGCAAGGCTCACAATTCAACACTACCTACAATTTAATGTCAGTCTCATGTTCAGAACAAGGGCATTGTATGTTCTAAAAGCAGTGCACTGGCATAGATGTAGAGTTGCTGCCTTACAGCGGCAGAGACCTGGGTTTGATCCTGACTACGGGTGCCGTCTGTATGGAGGTTGTACGTTCTCCTCATGACCTGCGTGGGTTTTCTCCAGAATCTTCAGTTTCCTCCCACACTCCAAAGACGTACGGGTTTGTAGGTTAATTGGTTTGGCATAACTGTAAATTGTCCCTAGTGTGCGGGGATCGCTGGTCAGCGCAGACTTGGTGGGCCGAAGTGGCCTCTTTCCACGATGTATCTCTGAACTAAACCAAAGTGATTAACTCTTTCAGATCTAGATTACTATTGATAATTATGTTTGTGCAGACCAAGGTTTATCTTAAATGTTTATTTCAGAGAATACAACAGAGTCCTTCCCAGTTGAGCATGTTCTTACAGATATTGAGTAAACATGATTGAAAAGCACTTCAAAACGAAAACTAATACACACAAAGGCTGTTAAAATGTGTTTTAAAAAAATCACTGTAAGGTTTGAATGTTGTAAAACTCAGAATATGACATCAAGATAATCCACATAAATTTATGGATTTTATAGTTTTATATTCCAAAGCATTTTATGTGACTTTTTGCATTAGGTTACTGAATACATTATTTGAGCTTTATTATGAATTGTTTAACTGTATATTACATAGAATGGGTTGCCAACTATGCTAAAATATAACAACATTAAAATTGCATAAAATGCACTGGAAATGTTTTTTTTATTGAAAAACAAATCACACCGAACTCCAATAAACCAATGCTGAAAGACCTTTACAAAGCTCCCTAAAATTCTTACCATTAACCAATCTTTTGGTGAAGTATTATCAAGACAATATAAAATTTTGTCAGGTAACACTTATGTGAATTGCCTTGACATTATGCATTAAGATGCTGGCATTAATGTGGAAAAAAATTGAAAGGTGTTTCACACGTGCCAATAAATAAGATCAGAAATAAATTGTATCACAATCACAATCACAATAATACTTTATTAGCCAAGTATGTTTTGCAACATACGAGGAATTTCATTTGCCAAGTCAGTCATACAAATAAAAAGCAACAGAACACACAAAACACATTTTAACATAAACATCCACCACAGTGACTCCTCCACATTCCTCATTGTGATGGAAGGCGTAAAAAAGTTCAAATTCTTCCCTTTACTCTCCCGCGGTCGGGGGCCTCGAGCCCTCCGTTGACGGGACGATCTTGACTCCCGTAGCCGGCGACGGGCCCTCCGCATCGACGCGATCAGCTCCTGCATCGGGGGGATCGAACCCCGCGTCGGGGCTGGTCGAACGTTCCGCGACGTTGGAGCTCACGACATCCCAGGCCTCTCTCGAGACTGCGAGCTCCCGATGTAAAGTCCGCAGGCCGAGGTTGGAGTGATCCCAGGCAAGGGATCGACTCCGATGTATGTCTACGCCCCGTGGTGGGGCCCAAGGTCAGTCTGAGGAGCCCTCCAGCTCCATCGATGGTAGGCCGCAGTGCGACCGAAGAATGCGATCCGAAAATTAATCGCACCCAATCGCATAATAAATTGTATGCCCTTATTTTCAATTATGGATAGATCCATATAAAGGTATCATTACTCTGGGAAACAGCATAAAGCAAGTTTTTGCTGCTCCTTTTCACTAATGTTTGCAATGCACAATGCACAAGACAAGATCTTTAAGCATACAGATTTGTAGAAACACCTAGCATATATTAGTTTAGTGTAGTGAAACAGCATGGAAACGGGCCCTTTGTGCCACCGGGTCCACGCTGACCATTGATAACCCATTCACACTGGTATCCATTCCCTCCACAGATGCTGCCTGACCTGCTGAGTTCACCACTTTGTGTTATATTCTGCCAAACAATGTAAAATCAGCTTTTAACATTTTAGCTTGCAGTATTTGAATTGCTATTGAAAAGACCTTTAATTTTAAAAATCCTGCAGGGAAAAATAACTTTGTTATTACGAGTCTGAAACTCCAACCCATTACCCTATTTCTCACATTGACCCAAGTGTCTGTCTAATGCGATTTTCCATAATACAATGGGGCAGTCATGGTGGCGCAGTGGTAGAGTTGCTGCCCTACAGCGAATGCAGTGCCGGGTTCGATCCCGACTACAGGTGCTGTCTGTATGGAGTTTGTACGTTCTCCCCGTGACCTGCGTGGGTTTACGCCGAGATCTCCAGTTTCCTCCCACACTCAAAAGACGTGCAGGTTTGTAGGTTAATTGGCATGGTAAATATATTTTTTTAAATGTCCCTACTGGGTGTAGGATAGTGTTAATGTGCGGGGATCGCTGGTCGGCGCGGACCCGGTGGGCCTGTTTCTGCGCTGTATCTCTAAAACTAAAACAATGCTTTGTTGAAAAGTAACTATTGTGTTTTAGCAGAACTACATGTAATCAGAATTAAAACTTGAAATTGGCTTTGGTTGAAAGATGAACTGCTGTCTCTCTAAAGGGTGATAAATCTTAGAAGACTTCCAAGTGCATGACATTGTGGGATCAAGTTGGAGCACTTTTTGACATTGTATTTCTATGAAAACAGTCAGAAGTAAAGTACTCTCACCTATCCCCTTGTAGGGGGGGGAATGTAGACGTACGTTTCCATTTGCTGTTCCGACATCAAACATTGTAAGCTGATAGGCTGGTCTCAATTTGATCTCAGTCTGCATGTCAGCTAAGTTTATCTTCGTAGATAGTGACCGGGGGTTATTGAACCTCTGCTTCGTCTTCTGGATGAAATTATCTGGCGGGAAAACATAATTTGAGAAATAACGATCAAAAGCTAAATAATGCAGATCCTGCTTGAAACGGGCCGGCACGGTGGCGCAACGGTAAAGTTGCTGCCTCACAGCGCTTACGGCACTAGGGACCCGGGATTGATCCTGACTACGGGTGCTGTCTGTACGGAGACTGTACGTTCTCTCTGTGACCTGCCTGAGTATTTTTTTGAAGGATGAGAGGGGATCCAATTGAAACATATAAGATTATTAAGGGATTGGACACGCTAGAGGCAGGAAACGTGTTCCCGATGTTGGGGGAGTCCAGACCCAGGGGCCACAGTTTAAGAATAACGGGTGGGCCATTTAGAATGGAGATGAGGGAAAACATTTTCACCCAGAGAGTTGTGAATCTGTGGAATTCTCTGTCTCAGAAGGCAGTGGAGGCCAATTCTCCGGATGCTTTCAAGAGAGTTAGATACTCTTAAAGATAGCGGAGTTAAGGGATATGGTGAGAAAGCAGGAACGGTGAACTGATTGTGGATGATCAGCCATGATCACAGTGAATGGCGGTGCCGGCACGAAGGGCCGAATGGCCTACTCCTGCACCTATTGTCTATTGAAACACTCAGCAAGTCAGACAGCACTATGGAAAGAAACAAACTTCGTTAACATTTCAGGTTGACGCTTTTTGTTTTACAAAAGTAGGACAGAGATATCTTGGGATCCACCCAAGAAGGGTCTTGACACAAAATGTCACCCATCCATATTCTCCAGAGATGCTGCCTGACCTGCTGAGTTACTCCAGTGTTCTTTTGAATCCAAAAGAACCCTTGTAGTCACAGGGAGAACACACAGACAGCACCAATGCTGTCCTTAAAGAAACGAGATACTTAGAGGCAAATAAACCCAAATAATAAACATGTTATGTTCACCTTCAAAGTTAGTTCTCTCATATGAGAAAGACTGAACTTGATGCATAACCCTTATGATTAGAAATTAAATAGACAAGTTTAAATATTGTTCATTATTCATTGTTCATTAATTTACAATTTACCTGAAAATGATCAACTACAACCTGGTCTCAATTAAACAAGGATAGCCTCAATCATCTCCAAATTTCAATGTAAGAGAAAGGTCTGACATACACAAAACCAGACAGTACCAAAATGACAAATGATTTTCCATGTAATAAAATTAGATTAACATTTTCTAAAGTGCATCATCCTTCTCTCAGTAATATGTAATTAACACTTTTCAAGTCTTTCCACTCCACAAATTAGCACTTTAGAAGGCAAATTATCATTACTTCTATCATCATACAAGTCATTTATAAAAAGCCTGGAAGCTTACCAAATTCTATGAAGGAGTATGGTCTGACAACCGTGTTAATCCTTGCTGTATCGTATAAAGTAATGAATTCTCGTTGCAGTTCATCCAGGAAGCAGAAAGCGAGCACATTTGGGTAATTTTCAGAGCAGATTATCATATACCCCACTCCTAATGAACTTATAAAACTAAGGAGAGAAAGGACAAATTAATTAGGTCTGTAATAAAGAAAGTAATGAAACAATTACTTTGATGAAATAGTTTGTGAATAATTTAGCACAGTGTACATTACAAAAATTGCATTATTATACATTTGCTAATATATTTAAGTACAGTTGACTAAAACACGAACCCATATTTCAGTCGTACTCCAAATTTTACTGGCTGTGCTCTCAAATGCAACTCACTCATAAAACATTAACGTAAGACTGTTTCTCTTATGAGCCATCTAATTTAATCCTACTCTCCTTTCCACATTTCAAGTAATTGAAGGATTTACCTCAGTAGTTTGCAATTGTGTTTTCACACACACAACACACACACACACACAACACACACAAAAATCATCTTAGACAATAGACAATAGGTACAGGATTAGGCCATGCCATTCACTGTAATCATAGCTGATCATCCACAATCAGTATCCCGTTTCTGCATTCTCCCCATATCCCTTGACTCTGCTATCTTTAAGAGCTCTACCTCTCATGAAAGCTTTCAGAGAATTGGCCTCCCCTGCCTTCTGAGGCAGAGAATTCCACAGATTCACAACTCTATGGGTGAAAAAGTGTTTCCTCGTATCCGTTCTAAATAGCCCACCCCTTATTCTTAAACTGTGGCCCCTGGTTCTGGACTCCCCCATAATTGGGAACATGTTTCCTGCCTCCAGCGGGTCCTTAATAATCTTATATGTTTCAATAAGATGCCCTCTCATCCTTCCAATGTATACAAGCCCAGTCGCTCCATTCTATCAACATATGACAGTCCCGTCGTCCCGGGAATTAACCTCATGAACCTATGCTGCACACCCTCAATAAAAAGAATGTCCTTCCTCAAATTTGGAGACCAAAACTGCACACAATACTCCAGGTGTGGTCTCATTAGGGCCCTGTACAACTGCAGAACGACCTCAGTTAAAATATGAGCAGGGGAAACAATCTTAAGGCGGCTTACTTGTGCTTTAGAGATACAGCGCGGAGTTTGCATACACCGAGTTTGCGCTGATCAGCGATCACCTCGTACACTAATATTATCCTACACATTAGGGACAATTATACCGAATCCTACAAACCTGTACGTCTTTGGAGTGTGGGAAGAAACCGAAGCACCCGAAGAAAACCCATGCGGTCGCAGGGAGAACGTACAAACTCCGTACAGACAGCACCCGTAGTCAGGATCGAACCGGGTTTCTGGCGCTGTGAGGCAGCAACTCTACCGCTGCGTCACCGTGCTGTCCAAACCCTATGCTTCCCTTCATATTCTGGGGGCCGAATTCGCGAAGAACAAAGGGGACGCAGCGAGAACAAGAGGGACCTGTGGTGGTGGTGGGGGGTGGCGGGGACGACAAAGGAACCAACAATATTTCATTGTACCTTCACGGTACATGTGACAATAAAGTATGTATGTATGTAACTATCTATCTATCTATCTATCTATTCTGAAGGCCACCATCTTTGACCTTCTCAGAACAAAAAACCTCAAACTTCAGCCTCTTTTTGGCCCTCTTTACCAATCAAGTGAATCTTATTTTTTTAATTTAAAGATGGAATTTGAATGCCCAGCTCCAAATGCTCTTGAGCAGAGATGGTGAGTTATTTTCGCGCATTGCTACTACAGTGCTTCTGTTGAGGACCAAAGCTGCATCTTTGTCATTGTTATTACATCACTCTTCAACAACGCTGCAAGAATTTAATATGGAAGCCAACATTAATGTTGGAAAATCATGCAAACGGCAAAGCAATGTTTCTAAGCGATGTCCTAAGCTTTATTGCCAAGCTGTAAAGAAAACTCAGATGGCAATAGAAGAACAAGGGTACCATTACTATATTGTGCAGGCGATAAAAGTAAATTTCATTGAAAAGCTTAAAGGAAACCAGATTGCATTTTTGTCCGTTGCCAACAACGAGGGCTGTTGTGTCAGTTCTGCAGCAACAGAAGTACATGGTTGTGAACAGACTGCACAAGGCATGTAAAGTGGAAATAAAGTGTCGCTTTTTTGTGAGGAGATACCACTGCCCCATCCTTGCTCAGAATTTTATATTGTTCTTTACCGTGGAGTCACTACATTACCCATAACAGATAGCAGACAATCTGCTGACATGGCTTTGGTTAATCTGCATCAGAGAGAGGAGAGTGAGCGTGTGGATTGAAGAAAATCCACCCCCTTGTTTCTCCCATACAGCCGAGGAAACTTTGTGGATAAACTGTGGATAAACCTTGTGGGGGAAACTTTGTGTGTGTACGGATTTTGCACGTTCTCCCCATGACCTGTGTGGGTTTTCCATGGGATCTCCAGTCTCCTCCCAACGACATGCAGGATTGTAGGTTATTTGGCTTTGGTAAATTTGTAAATTGTCCCTAGTGTGTGTAAGATAGCGTTAGTGTGTGGGGATCGCTGGTGGCGCGGACTCGGTGGGCCGAAGGGCCTGTTTTTGCAATGTTTCCCTAAAACTAAGCATGCAGGTACAGCAGGCAGTGAAGAAAGCGAATGGCATGTTGGGCTTTATAATAAGAGGAATCGAATATAGGAGCAAAGAGGTCCTTCTGCAGTTGTACAGAGCCCTAGTGAGACCACACGTGGAGTATTGTGTGCAGTTTTGGTCCCCTAATTTAAGGAAGGACATTCTTGCTATTGAGGGAGTGCAGCGTAGGTTTACAAGGTTAATTCCCGGGATGGCGGGACGGTCGTATGCTGAGAGAATGGAGCAGCTGGGCTTGTACACTCTGGAGTTTAGAAGGATGAGAGGAAATCTCTTTGAAACATATGATTGTTAAGGGTTTGGACACGCTAGAGGCAGGAAATATGTTCCCGATGTTGGGGGAGTCCAGAACCAGGGGCCACAGTTTAAGAATAAGGAGTAAGCCATTTAGAACGGAGACGAGGAAACACTTTTTCTCACAGAGAGTGGTGAGTCTGTGGAATTCTCTGCCTCAGAGGGTGGTGGAGGCAGGTTCTCTGGATGCTTTCAAGAGAGAGCTAGATAGGGCTCTTAAAAATAGCGGAGTCAGGGGATATGGGGAGAAGGCAGGAACGGGGATGATCAGCCCATGATCACATTGAATGGCGGTGCTAGCTCGAAGGGCCGAATGGCCTACTCCTGCATCTATTGCCTATTGTCTAAACTAATAAAAGCTGGCCAGCTACAAAGCCAAGAATTAATAGATCAATTACTGCCTAATATCTTGACATTCAGTTAACAAAATGTGCAGTATTGATTGCTATATTTTAATTCAGTCTATAGTAAACTATTACTGCTTCTGCCTATAGTAATAACCCCAAATATACAATATTGGCTTTAAGCCCAAATTCTGGTGCATTAAACACATCTCTTAAAAGTAAACCCTTAATTGTATTCTGATAACCATCTCAGATGCATTTACATTCTGTTTGAAATAAAACCATTTTACCTTGCAATCACATTGTAAAATAAAAGCCAGAATTCAGTCAAGGCTAGTCTTTCCACAGGAATCAATAAGAACAAGAATAAAGTTCAACTCTGCCCCAAAGATATTTTGAACCCAGTTAACACAACATAAATGTGGTACAGGAATTGAAACACTAAACACGAAAGACTAAATGTCAATGCATCCCAAAACCCAAACTAGAAAGTTGCAACAAACACAATAACCCCACGCCTCCCATATGAAAAAATGTATACTTTTATTCTGTGATTTCACAGTCAACACAGGCCAAAGTAGAATTACTCATTATCACCTTCCCCGCAGCCAACAATGGAGCATTGTGGACTCCACCTTTCCGTGTGATCGTTGCTGGCTTTGATCTGTTTCATTAATTTGTTCTATGTCATACTGCTTGCTTCCTTCTCCCCTGACTCCCAGTTTGAAGGGTCTTGACCCAAAACATCACCTATTCCTTTTCCCCAGAGATGCTGCCTGACCCGCTGAGTTACTCCAGCATTTTGTGTCCATCTTCAAAGTAGCATTATTTGTACATGCAACATTAGACCTATTGCCATAGTCTGCTTGACCAGGAGTTTCAACTAACAGTTTGTATCTGATATTGATCTGATAAAGAGTCCCAGCCAAATACGTTCCAATGTAACAGTATTCCAAAGAAAGTCAGATGTAACCGGGGTCTCTGGCGCTGAAAGGCAGCAACTCTACCACTGCGCCACTATTCTAATAAAGGGAAAAAAATAGAAGTATCAGTCTGTGCTATACAAGACAGGTTAAAATAGCATGAATTACAGACAGAATGTAGGGTATCACAATTCATATAAGTAGCTGCCCTTTCTTCTCCAGCGGCTGGGTTTGTCCAGCTAAATTTGGCATAAAAACCTAATTTCTTTAATGAAAGGATGATTTAATGTATGTATATCAGCATGGAGTAATAGACAGTCCGGCACACTGCACCAAAATGCCATTAGTGTTGTTTAGTATTGAGTGATTTTGTAGCTACGCTTGAGGCATGTCGGTGTAGAAAAGTAGAAAGGCCTTTCCACCAATGTGCTAATGTCAACAGGAAGACAAAAAATAGGGATGACCAAACAATCGACATTCCATTTCCCTCCATTTCCCAGCAATAGGCACACTCATTGTGATCAGTAAAATTACTTTAAGGGAAACTGGAAGAATAGTGTTTGGCATATGATTAAAGCCAAAACTTTTTTTTTTTTTAAGTTCATATTAAACTGAAAAATGCAATGTGGCACGTGTGAATTTTATAGAACTGCACAGGAGGTAGTCAATCAGCCCAGCTATCTTTCAAAGGAGCAATCCAATTTTAGTACCATAACGCACAGGAGCAGAATTAGGCCACTCTCACCATCACGTCTGCTCTGCCATTCAATCATCGCTGATCTACTTTTCCCTCTCAACCCCATTCCCCTGCTTTCTCCCCATCTTTGATGTCTTTACTAATCAAGAATGTACATGCAACTTTACAAATACCCAATGACTTGGTCTCCACAGCTGTCTGTGGCAATTAATTCCACAGATTCACCACCCTCTGGCTAAAGAAATTCCTCCTCATCTCCTTTCAAAAGATACATTATTTTATTCTGAGGCAGTGACCTCTGGTCCTAGACTCTCCCTCCAGTGGAACCATCCTCCCCTCCCCACCGTCCACTCTATCTAGGCCTTTCATTACTCCCACTACACACACTTTCCCAACAGTCCACTACATTCTCTCTCTCCAAATATCAATTTGTTTCTCTTTTGGAAGTTACAAATGAATCTGGTTCCTTCACTGTAATAAAAATGAACTGCAGATGATGCCTTTGTACCAAAGATAAACACAAAATGCTGAAGTTACTCAGTGTGTCAGGCAGCATTCCTAAAGAAACTGGATAGGGTCGGGACCTTCTTCAGAATGATTGCAGTGCTCCCATGAAAACAAATGTTTCTAACTTCGGGAAATCAGTTTGCAGATAGTTCTTAGGAACAAAACCTTTACATATCCCTGGGGCTGTTGTTCGTTATTAGGATACGTCAGATAAATTGGGTTTATTCTCCTTGGAAGGTTGAAAGCTGAGGGGTGACTCTACAGTAGTCAAGAGTGTTTTATGTCATGTGTCCCAGATAAGACAATGAAAGCACAACAGAATATGTAAACATAGTACATAGTACATGACTTTCAGAAGGCTTTCGACAAGGTCCCACATAAGAGATTAGCATACAAACTTAAAGCACATGGTATTGGGGGTTCAGTATTGATGTGGATAGAGAACTGGCTGGCAGACAGGAAGCAAAGAGTAGGAGTAAACGGGTCCTTTTCAGAATGGCAGGCAGTGACTAGTGGGGTACCGCAAGGCTCAGTGTTGGGACCCCAGCTATTTACAATATATATTAATGATCTGGATGAGGGAATTGAATGCAACATCTCCAAGTTTGCGGATGACACGAAGCTGGGGGGCAGTGTTAGCTGTGAGGAGGATGCTAGGAGGCTGCAAGGTGACTTGGATAGGTTGGGTGAGTGGGCAAAGGCATGGCAGATGCAGTATAATGTGGATAAATGTGAGGTTATCCACTTTGGTGGCAAAAACAGGAAAGTAGACTATTATCTGAATGGTGGCCGATTAGGAAAAGGGGAGATGCAACGAGACCTGGGTGTCATGGTACACCAGTCATTGAAAGTAGGAATGCAGGTGCAGCAGGCAGTGAAGAAAGCAAATGGTATGTTAGCATTCATAGCAAAAGGATTTGAGTATAAGAGCAGGGAGGTTCTACTGCAGTTGTACAGGCTCTTGGTGAGACCACACCTGGAGTATTGAGTACAGTTTTGGTCTCCTAATCTGAGGAAAGACATTCTTGCCATAGAGGGAGTACAGAGAAGGTTCACCAGACTGATTCCTGGGATGGCAGGACTTTCATATGAGGAAAGACTGGATAGACTTGGCTTGTACACATTGGAATTCAGAAGACTGAGGGGGGATCTTATAGAAACTTACAAAATTCTTAAGGGGTTGGACAGGCTAGATGCAGGAAGATTATTCCCGATGTTGGGGAAGTCCAGAACTAGGGGTCACAGTTTAAGGATAAGAGGGAAGACTTTTAGGACCGAGATGAGGAAATCATTTTTTACACAGAGAGTGGTGAATCTGTGGAACTCTCTCCCACAGAAGGTAGTTGAGGCCAGTTCATTGGCTATATTTAAGAGGGGGTTAGATGTGGCCCTTGTGGCTAAAGGGATCAGGGGGTATGGAGAGAAGGCAGGGATGGGATACTGAGTTGGATGATCAGCCATGATCATATCAAATGGCGGTGCAGGCTCGAAGGGCCGAATGGCCTACTCCTGCACCTATTTTCTATGTTTCTATGTTTCTATAACGGGAGACAAAAAGTTCAGTGTGTGTATATGCACACATACTCAATAAATAAACAAATATAGTGCAATAATAATAATAGTCTGTTGTAGATCAGAGCTTATTTGTTGTCGTGTTTAATAGCCTGATGGCTGTAGGGAAGAAGCTGTTCCTGAACCTGGACGTTATAGTTTTCAGGCTCCTGTACCTTCTTCCCGATGGCGATGGTGAAATGAGTGTGTGGCCAGGATGGTGTAGGTCCTTGATGATGTTGGCTGCCTTTTTGAGGCGGTGACTTCGATAAATTAGCAGGGACATAGATAGGATAAGTAGAATCTTTTTCCTATGTAGGGGAGACCAGGGCATAGGTTTAAGGTAAGAGAGGTGAAATTTAAAGGATAAAATGTTCACACAGAGACAGGCAGATATCCAGAAGGTGCAGTCTGTGGAGGTAGTGGAGTCAGATATAATTACAATGTTTTAAAAGGTTTTTTGACATGTACTTGGATAGGAACAGGCACTGAGCGATATGGGCCTAATGGGCGCAAATGGGATTAGTGTCCACCTTGTCCATGACCAACATGGACAAGGTGGACCAATGAAGCCCATTTCTTTGCAATATTCTTCTATGATCCTGTGATATTTTAACAGCCGTCTTAATTGGCTCCTCTGCACTCAAGTTCAAGATCAAGTGAGTTTATTGTCATGTGTCCCTGATAGGACAATGAAATTCTTGCTTTGCTTCAGCACACAGAACATAGTAGGCATTTACTACAAAACAGATCAGTGTGTCCATATACCATTATATAAATATATACACACATGAATAAATAGACTGATAAAGTGCAAATAACAGATAATGGGTTATTAATGATCAGAGTTTTGTCCGAGCCAGGTTTAATAGCCTGATGGCTGTGGGGAAGTAGCTATTCCTGAACCTGGTTGTTGCAGTCTTCAGGCTCCTGTACCTTCTACCTTAAGGTAGCAGGGAGATGAGTGTGTGGCCAGGTTGGTGTGGGTCTTTGATGATACTGCCAGCCTTTTTGAGGCAGCGACTGCGATAAATCCCCTCGATGGAAGGAAGGTCAGAGCCGATGATGGACTGGGCAGTGTTTACTACTTTTTGTAGTCTTTTTCTCTCCAGGGCGCTCAAGTTGCCGAACCAAGGCACGATGCAACTGGTCAGCATGCTCCCTACTGTGCACTTGTAGAAGTTAGAGAGAGTCCTCCTTGACAAACCGACTCTCCGTAATCTTCTCAGGAAGTAGAGGCGCTGATGTGCTTTCTTGATAATTGCATTAGTGTTCTCGGACCAGGAAAGATCTTCAGAGATGCGCACACCCAGGAATTTGAAGCTCTTGACCCTTTCAACCATCGACCCATTGATAAATCAAAGATTTATCTACCAATACCCATTGGTCTATTCCTTTAAAATTGTACTATTCTAATCTATTGCTTCTTCTCATTATCCTTACTGAAACATTTCACTTCATATTGGAATTAAAATTAATCTGCTACATGCCTTCCCCTTTCAATGTCCTCCAGAAGTCTGCTACTTGTTGTTCAACATATTTTCAAGCTGAGTCAGGTATAAACTTTTGAAATTATGCTGTTTAACCAAATCTAGCTCATAGATTTAAAAAATGGGTCCTTAACATCGACTTTGAAGGTACCATCCAGCATATGAAATGAAAAATGTCATCATTACTCTTCATTTTCCGTTATTACTCAAATTTCTATCTGCCCCTTCAATGAGTTATAATTTTCCCAACATTACATAGTAATTTGCCAAATACCTTTTAAAAGTACACATGTACATATCTCAAGAATAATAGGAATACATTGCAGATGCTCGAAATCACAAATAAAAATAAAAAGTCCTGTAAATATTCAGGTGCTCACATAATGCCCGTGGAGAGAAAAAGATTAAGCGGTTCATTATCACATTTTCTCTGCAGGTGCTGTCTGACCTGCAATTTTCAAGCAGTGCCCTCATTACTCTTCCCCATGCTTGAGTAAAGAACTTAATCAAGTGAGTGCAACATAATTTTCCTTAAACAAATCATAACTAACAAACATAAGCAAAAAATAGACCAATTGACCCCTGGAGCATGCTCTGGCATTGAATAAGATTGTGGCTGGTGTGATCTTAGCCTTAACGTTGCTTTTTTTGACTGTCCCTTAACTCCCCTGTAGACCAAATATCCACCTTGAAAATATTCAATGGCTCTACGTCCAGAGCTAGCTTTCTCCCCAGCCCCTCCACCCCCACCCCAATGCCCCCCCTCCCCCCACAACTATCAGTCTGAAGAAGAGTCCCAACCCAAAATGTCATCAATCTATTTGGCTCTTTGGCCCTACTTGCCAACACCGACCAACATGTCCCATCTACACTAATCCCACTTGCCTGTTAACATAGATACATAGAAAATAGGTGCAGGAGTAGGCCATTCGGCCCTTCGAGCCTGCACCGCCATTCAATATGATCATGGCTGATCATCCAACTCAGTATCCCGTACCTGCCTTCTCTCCATACCCCCTGATCCCTTTAGCCACAAGGGCCACATCTAACTCCCTCTTAAATATAGCCAATGAACTGGCCTCAACTACCCTCTGTGGCAGAGAGTTCCAGAGATTCACCACTCTCTGTGTGAAAAAGTTTTTCCTCATCTCGGTCTTAAAGGATTTCCCCCTTATCCTTAAGCTGTGACCCCTTGTCCTGGACTTCCCCAACATCGGGAACAATCTTCCTGCATCTAGCCTGTCCAACCCCATAAGAATTTTGTACGTTTCTATAAGATCCCCTCTCAATCTCCTAAATTCTAGCGAGTATAAGTCAAGTCTATCCAGTCTTTCTTCATATAAAAGTCCTGACATCCCAGGAATCAGTCTGTTGAACCTTCTCTGCACTCCCTCTATGGCTATAATGTCCTTCCTCAGATTTGGGCAATATCCCTCTAAACCTGTCCTATCCATGTACCCATCTTAATTGTTTCTTAAACGTTGCAATAGTCCCTGCCTACATCCTGCGGCAGCTCGCTCCGTACACCCACAACCCTTTGTGTGAAAAGGGCACCCCTCAAATTCCTACAAAATCTTTCCCCCTTCACCTTAAACCTATGACTTCTGGTTCTCGATTCCCCTACTCTGGGCAAGAGACTGCACGTCTACCAGAACTATTCCTCCCAGGATTTTATAGACCTCCGTAAGATCACCCCTTATCCTCCTGCACTGCAGGGAACAGATTCCCAGCCTGCTCAACCTCTCTCGAGTCCTGGCAACATCCTTGTAAATCTTCTCTGCACCCTTTCCAATTTTTACAACATCTTTCCTATAATATGGTGCCCAGAACGGAACACAATACTAAATGTGGCCTCAACAACATCTTATATAACTGCAATATGACCTCCCAACATCTATACTCAGTACGTGTAGGAAAGAACTGCAGATGCTGGTCTAAATCGAAGGTAGATCACAAAATGCTGGAGTAACTCAGCGGGACAATACTCAGTACTCTGACTGATGGCCAATGTTTCCTCCACAGATGTTGCCTGACCTGCTGGGTTCCTTCAGCACTTCGTATTTTGTAAAGAGTTACACCACTCAGAGAAGAAATGTCTTCTCTTCTCCATTTTAAACAAGTTGATGTCTTAGTCTGAAACTATGCCCCTGCTTCTAGGTGCCTCTCAGCATCCACCTTATTAATCCCATTCAGAATCTATGCTTCAATAAAAGCATCTCTTATTTGTCAACATTCTGAGGTGAATAGTCCAAATAGGTTCAACAATCCCTTCTCTGCACTGCCTTCAATGGGCGCATATATTTCTTATATGCAGAGTCTGAAATTGTAGGCAGTGTTCCAGGTTCAGTCTCAGTAGCACCCAGTAAAATTGCATTTACTGCTTTTATATTCCATACCTGTTGCAAAAACGAAAACATCCCATTAGTCTTCTTAACTATTTCCTGTACCGAATGCTAACCTTTGGTTGCATGTACCAGGGCCCCCAGATCCCTTTGCAATCTCTCTCCATTTGAATAATTTTATTTTTCATTTATTTCTTCCCGTGGGTAACGGCACACTTTGTTGACGTTATATTCCATCTGCTAGCTTATTACCCATTTACTTAGTGTATCTTCATCCCTTTGCAGGCTGTTGATTCCCATCATAGCCTGCTAACCCATCTATCTTTGTTTCATCAGCAAATTTGTACACAGTACATTTAGCTCCTTCATCAAATATCAATCAAGATGGATTTAGGGCCCAGCACTGATTCCTACTGTCTTTGTTCATCCAGTTGCAATAAATTCCACTTCTCCCGCCCCCGATCACCTGTATTCACCTATCACTGTGTCAGGCTTCGTCCGGCTCCCACCTCTTTTCCAGCTTTCTTTCCCCTATGACAATCAGTCTGAACGGTCCCAACTTGAAACGTCCTGAAACAAGGAACTGCAGATGCTGGTTTACAAAATAAAACACAAACCCGGGGTCGGCACGGTGGCGTAGTGGTAGAGCTACTGCCTTACAGCGCCAGAGACCCAAGTTCGATCCTGACTACGGGTGCTGTCTGTACAAAATGTGTACATTCTCCCTGTGGATTTTCTCCGAGATCTTCAGTTTCCTCTCACACTCCAAAGACGTACAGGTTTGGAGGTTAATAGGCTTGGTATTAATGTAAAAAATGTCCCTAGTGTGTGTAGGATAGTGTTAATGTGCGGGGATTGCTGGTCGGTGCGGATTCGGTGGGCTGACGGGCCTGTTTCCGCGCTGTATCTACAAACTAAACTACACTAAAGCAGGTCAGGCAGACCTCTAGACGATATCTGATAGGTAAAGTTAGACTTTATTATAGAATTCAGTAAAGTCTAAAGCAGGGGTCGGCAACCTTGTTCTGCATAGGGGCCGGGACGCATGTCTGTTATCGGATGGCGGGCCACATCTATCACGTGTACACATGGATCCCGCCCCCGGATGGCAGGCATCAAATCACGTGTTCACAGAAGGTAGACAAAAATGCTGGAGAAACGCAGCGGGTGAGGCAGCCTCATGTAATCCTCGCATGTCTCGCCCGCTGAGTTTCTCCAGCATTTTTGTCTACCATCAATTTTTACAGCATCTACAGTTCTTTCTTAAAGTGTTCACAGATGGTGCGCAGCCGTGCTGGTGGCTTTGCGCAGGATGCGGTACAGCCGGAGCTCGGCTGTTGCTCGGGGCGCCCGGCCTCTGCTCGGGGCGCCCGGCCTCTGCTTGGGGCTCTCAGCGGGCCGGATGATTTCGGGTTACGGGCCGCATTCGGTAGGTTGCCGACCCCTGGTCTAAAGCCACCTCTCAAATATCATCCAGAGATGTGCCTGACCCACTTGATTAGTAAGGGTGTCAGGGGTTAGGGGAGAAGGCAGGAGAATGGGGTTAGAGGGAAAGAAAGATCAGCCATGATTGAACTGCAGAGTAGACTTGATGGGCCGAATGGCCCAATTCTGCTCCTATCACATGAACGTGTAGATGGGTCTCCAACATTGCTTTAAACATTAATAATACTCGCAATGGAGAGGAATAGAAATGATTTCAACACGCCTGCATTAGTGTGCCAAACTCACATTTAAAATGAAAGGTAGACATATAGGGTACATATTTCAGATAAAACGTCCCTGCAGACCTATGCTTTCAACGAGTCTATTACTTGTGGACTAAAGATGGCATCGCTTGTCACCTTTACCCATTTCCATGACTGACCTCTTTGCTGGGTGACAGCAATATCAGAAGGTCGAGGCCAAACTCAGATTGTGTTAGCAACTGGAGAAACACAATGCCATTAAATTGATTAATGAAACATGGGAAATGTGGTTTTAGGAGGCACGGACTTACTGAACAATAGTTCAAGCTAGCTTTGTTTCATTTTAAAGCAGTTTTCAACCAGTATGACAAACAAAAGCAGCTTTAACATAATTTTACACAAGTGCCAGATGACAAGGGGCCAAATGTACATCTCCGCTTCTCTGCCAACTACTCTCTACAATTTATAAAAGACAGTGACTAATCCATGCTCTATGAAAGCACAACTGACCCCGTGGCTGACGTTGACCTGTATACAAGTTTGAACAAAGTGCTTATCGGAAGACATTAATCTCCATTTAGGTTTATACAGTTTTTCCCCATTTGTTCGCAACCAATAACATTTGATCTCGGCTCTGCAAAACACGATGTACAAAGTTAACTTTGCTCTCTTGGAAATAAGCAAAAGCAGAAGACATTAAATGGTGCATGCGGAGGCAGGAAATGCACATAACATAAACGGGTCCTTAAATCATAGTCATGTTTCTGTTTATGTGGCTTGCAATCAATCGTTTTGACTGCTGCAATGCAGTGCCGTGCGATTCTTTTCTCACTACATACAAACACCCTTAAACAACTATTAATCCCTCCAATGCTAGCTCTCGGCATTTCGCAAAATGTAGGTGAAAGCTCAGCTGAGGACTTGGGAACGTAGACTACTATTCCAGGGCAGAGGGTGCATTACACGGAGGTACATTATGAGAAGCGCTGTTGTTAGGTTCTGATATTGAACCAAACTATCCAGGTTGGGTTCAAAGGGATCGTGATGGCACTATGAAGATATGTCCTGGTCACAATTCCTACACACCAAATGATAGGATAACCAATTTCCGTTTAGTTTAGAGATACAGCGTGGAAGCAATCCCTTCGGCCCACCGGGTCTGCACCGACCCTTCCTGAGTCTCAACCCAAACGTCACTTATTCCTCTTCTCGAGAGATGCTGCCTGACCCGTTGAGTTACTCCAGCATTTTGTGTCCATCTGCGGTATAAACCAGCAACTGCAGTTCATTCCTACACAAATAATCATTGGGTACAAACATATACTTCCCCATAAAGAGGAACACAGGGCAGTGAGGAAGGCATATGGCATTCTTGCCTTCATTGTCTGAGACATTGAGGATGAGAGTTGGAATGTCTTATTACAGAAAATTGGAACTGGCCTTTGCAAATGGCAATTGTAACTTGGACAACAGTTCATTTTAAAGTTAAGAGCGATATTTTGAAACAAAAGGCAAATCAATTACATGGTATTTGGAGCTGAATGGCCCACTGTTCCTGCATTTAACAGCAGCAAAATCAGATTCTCTTTTTGAGATAACTTTGCAAAATCAGTTTGTCTGATTGACAAAGGCGACTTAATTTTGAAGGCCTTTCTTTGGTTGCAAAGTGCCTTGGGAAATGCTGGACATAAACCTTCAATAAATTATTTGTTCCTTTCTAAAGCAGGGAAGGGAATATCAATAACTTACTGTATGTTGTAGTGTACATCTTTCAGAGTGCTTCGATCAGGCAGATGGCCTAGTTTTTTTGACAGCACTTTAAGATACCTCTTGGTTTCCTGTACTCCTTTATTGTGTTCGTAATCTGTCGAGGCAGAAAGAGGAAGGCCATCTCGAACACGCACCACTGAAGCAAAGAGGACCATGGACATTTCCGACAGCCCCAGGATGCTGAAAAACATTCAAGGAAATGGTCTTGGAAAATAATACATGTTCATTGTCAGTTCTAAAACATTATCTGCCTGTAAACATCCCTCCCTCCTCCTCTCCTGCGTTCATCTACCGTTTGCCATGCTTTGTACTGCCCCTCAACCAACCTCCCTTCCATTGAAGGCAGACACAAAAAGCTGGAGTAACTCAGCAGGACAGGCAGCTTCCCTGGAGAGGTAATGGGTGACGTTTCGGCTCAAGACCCTTTTTCAGACCTAACTCCCCCCCCCCCCCCCCCCCCCCCCACCATTGACCATCTACACTTCACGCTGCCTCGGCAAGGCCACCAGCATAATCAAGAACGTGTCTCACCCTGGTCAGGCAAGAAATACAGAAGTATGAAAACGCACACCTCTAGATTCAGGGGCAGTTTCTTCCAGCAGTTATCAGGCAACTGAAACATCCTATCACCAACTAGAGAGTGGTCCTGACCTAACATCTACCTCCTTGGAGACTCTCAGGCTATTTTAATCAGACTTTACTGGACTTCATCTTGCAATAAACATTAGTCCCCTTTTCTTGTAACTACACAAGATTGTAATGATGTACAGCCTTTTCCATGACTGGATAGCACTCACCACAAAAGCTTTTCACTGTACTTCCATACACATGACAACAATAATAAACCACGACAAACTACAACAAACGCACTTCTAGCATTCTTTCCCCCACCCCTGCATTCAGTTTGAAGAAGCGTCCCGACCCGAAAAGCCATCTATCAATGTTCTCCAGGGATGCTAGCTTTTTGTGTCTTCCCTTGGTAAACCATAACCTGTGGTTCCTCGTTTCCACGGTTTCTTCAACGTTAAGATCATTTATATATTTTAACCGATTGGTAACAGCAAAAAGGCCAGGTGAATATAATATCGTTAGATATTTGAAGACAAACGTGTTCACCGTTGAAGGTGCTGAACAAGGTGCATGTGTGCAGAGCTGCAGCAAGTGGGTTCCATCAGCATTTCTTCAGATGTTACACTCAGGCACTGAAGGATATTACCTGCTGCCAATGCAGTTCTTACATTGTCTGCTGTTTCCAATCTATCCCCCAGATGTCCCTGTGATTCCTCGCAAGGCTGTACAATGAGGAAGGTGCAACATTCAACGCCTCGTCGATGCTAAAGTAGCTCACCTCAGCAATTTGACAGTCCGAAAATTGAAAATGCTGCGTATCCCGTATGATGAAACAACCTGCAAATAGGATAGGCCCCTTGTCACACCACAAGTATAACTGTCTTTCCACTCTGCATGTACCAGTAAGCACAAATTCTGTAATAAAAGGAACCGCAGATGCTGGATTATACCAAAGATACATACAAAATGCTGGTAGAAAAAAATGCTGGAGAAACTCAGTGGGGTGAGGCAGCATCTATGGAGCGAAGGAAAAGGTGACATTTCAGGCTGCCTCACCCGCTGAGTTTCTCCCAGCATTTTTATCTACCTTCGATTTTTCCAGCATCTGTAGTTCCTTCAACCACACACTTTCACTGTACCAATTGGTACATGTGACAAATAAATGTATCTTGTATCTTCTTATACAAAATGCTGGAGTAACTCACCGGGTCAGGCAGCATCTCTGGAGAAAAGGAATGGGTGACATTTCAAGTCTGAAGAGGGGTCCCGACCCGAAACGCCACCTATTCATTTTCTCCACAGAGATGCTGCCTGACCCGTTGAGTTACTCCAGCAGTTTGTGTGTATCACAAATTCTGTGTTTCTTTCAGATTGCCAACACCTGTGGGGCGGCATGGTGGCGCAGCGGGTAGAGTTGCTGCCTTACAGCGCCAGAGACCTGGGTTCGATCCTGGCTATGGGTGCTGTTCTTTAAAGTTTGTACATTCTCCCTGTGACCGTGTGGATTTTCTCCGGGTGCTCCAGCTTCTCCCACACTCAAAGACATACAGGTTTTGTAGGTTAATTGGCATCGGTAAAAATTGTCCCGAGTGTGTTGGATAGTGCTAGTGTACTGGAAGATCGCAGGTAGGCGTGGACTTGGTGGCCTTAGACCAGCGCTGTACCTCTAAAGTCTAAAGACCTGCAGTTTAAAAAAAACCTGTCTTGACCATTCTTTGCTCAGTAAAAGAAGCTAAGTTGGTATAGGTGCAGAATTAGGGCCATTTGGCCCATCAAGTATACTCCTCCATTCAACTTAGCTGATCTATCCTTTCCTCTCAACCCATTCTCCTGCCTTCGCCCTATAACCCCTGATACCCGTACCAATCAAGAATCTGTCGTCCGCCTTAAAAATATCCAATGACTTGGCCTCCACAGCCGTCTGTGGCAATGAATTCCACAGATTCACACCCTCTGACTAAAGAAATCTCCTCTCATTACCTTTCTAAAGGTACGTCCTTTTATTCTGAGGCTCTGGCCTCTGGTCCTAGACTCTCCATTAGTGGAAGCATCCTGTCCACATCCACTCTATCCAGAAATAGGTAATTCCCCCTACTGATCAAAAGACCTCAGGCAGATGTTGCAGGGAGAGTGAGAAGCAAAGGTTCAGGCTTTGTGGCAACGAATCCCTATGGCTAGATTGCCAACCGCTGTGGCTTAAATCACAAGAATAATTAATTTGGGAAGTTACCACCAGCAACAACATTAAACAAGTATTAAGCTGCTGCTTTCTAGAAAAAGCCAATGGGAATAAATAGCCTAAAAAATGTAATTTGCAAATTCCCTAACCCAAGAGTCCAAATTATTTAAGAGCACAGTAAGAATATTGCAAAAATGTTTCATCTGGTAACTAATTAAGCTACTTAATTGCTTTATCTTTTCGCACAATCTTAATTTAACACCATGTTTAAATTAATCAACAAGAGAAGTTTTACAACTTTTTCATTGCTGCTGGCTACATTTTTATAAGCTACGATAGCATCTGAATAAATCTGCATTCCAGTTGTGCGCCATGTGGAAATTTGTGCCTTTATTAATCTCCCCACCATAAAACAAAAACACATTTTTACTGCTCAGCTCTCAAACTCTAATTTATCGGTTGAAATTTTGTATAGCAAAAACAGCTGGCAAATTAGGATACATGGATTTAAAATGTAATTGACTAAAAAATTATGTTAGCCATTGTTGCCCGACTCCATTCCTGTACCTGGCAACGCTCTGAAAACAAGCAGTCTGAACAACTTTGCCGTCATCTTTGATCCCGGTTAACAATTCAGGGCTCCAGTGCGTTCCAACACTAAGACCGAGTATTTATACTTCCACTCACATCATCAACTCTGCCCCAGCCTTCACAAAGAACAAAAGGGGCCCTGCGTTGGGGGGGGGGGGGGGGGGAGAGAACAAAGAGGGACCCGGCATGGGGGCCGCCGAGAACAGAGGACACAGGGGGGGGGGGGGGCGCTGAAAACAAAGCAGGACCCTGCGTGGTGGGGGGAGGGGCGAAACATAGGGACCATTGAGGACTACTTTGTAACCTTGTCGGCGCCCTGTACGTGGCGACTCTTTGCATACATTGTGCATCGTATGCAACACAAAGAATTTCACTCTGACATCACTTTTAATAATAGGGTATCAATCAGTCTACCGACTCATCTGTTGCTGATAATGCCATCCATATCTTTGCTAGCCATTCCAGCACAAGATGTAACGAGTGGGATTGATGGGATCTCAGTGTTCTATAATTCATTTATGGACTTGGATGAAGGCACTGAAGGTACAGTTGCTAAGTTTGCTGATCACATGAAGGTTTACGGCAGGAGAACTGCCAGGCAAAGGATGAAATGTTACTGGGGTAGGTGGGGAATGGAGGGCTTACTTTACAATCATATCAGCCATGATCTTATTGAACGGGGATGCTGCAAACTTGCGAGGCCGAGTGACGACTTCTGTCACTAACCTGTATGTATGGGCAACTTACAACCCAGCGGTATGAATGTAAATTTCGCTAAATTCAAGTAACCCTTGCTTTCTCTCTCTCTCTCTCCATCCACCCACCATCCGAGTTTTCCGACCAGTCCAACTGTCCCCTTGATTAAATTTTATCTTTGTATGCTTGGTTGTCACCTACCCCTAGCTAACAATGATCTATTATACATTCCTTGATCATCGTCCCTTGATGTCTTGTTTTCACACCATACCCTTCTATATCTCTGTCTCCCTCCCCCTGACTCTCAGTTTGAAGAAGGGTCTCGACCCAAAACGTCACCCAATCCTTATATCCAGAGATGCTGCCTGTCCAGCTGAGTTACTCCAGCATTTTGTATCTATCTACTGTATATTCACATGCTCTATATTCAGCTGCCTTTAAACCGTAGGACATTCAAAACACCTCTGTCCATGCACTAACACGCAACGTCCCATGCACCAAACATAAATTCTGGCAAAAACAGGTCTGAAGAAGGATCGTGACCTGAAACGTTACCTATTCCTTTTCTCCAGAGATGCTGCCTGACACACTGAGTTACTCCAGAATAATGTGTATATCACCAAACACAAACAGGAGTTGTTCACTCCATGACTGAATTCCAAGTCACCGCTGTATAGGAAAGAACTGCAAATGCTGGTACCGTTGACTTGTTCACTGAAGTGCAGAGAATACGCTTTACAATCATCTATAAAACAACACAAAGATAGACACAAGAAGCTACAACCCAGCGGTATGATATTGATCTCTAAATTTAAGCACCCTTACTTTCCCTTTCTCCAGCCCTCCTCATCTTAGTTCTCCCAACTAGTTTCACTGTACCCCTGATTAAATTGTACTGATTGTATGCCTCGTTGTACCTTCCCCATAGCTACATTTTCCTTGATCTACTTCACACCTTACCCTTCCATATCTCTGTGTCTCCCTATCCCCTGATTCTCAGTCTGAAGAAGGCTCTCGACCTGTAACATCATCTATTCTTCTCTCCAGAGATGCTGCCTGTCCCGTTGTTACTCCAGCATCTTGTGTGGACCTTCGTTGTAAACCGGCATCTGCAGTCCCTGCGGTGGGCCTGCCTCGACTGAGGGTGTCTTGTGATAAAAGGCCGAAACGCCCAGTGACGTTGAGGTACACAACTGAAGATGTGTCTGATTGGTAGCAAAAATCATCTAGTGGTCATCCCCAAGAATACCAAATGTCAATTGTAGTGAAAAACCTTAGGGATTGTAACATCCAGTCCTACTAATCAATCTGAACATCTGGATCAAACCAGTGACTGCTGCGAAAGGGCAGCTGACAGCCAGGGAAAGACCTAGTGACGGCCTGGGGAGACTGCTGACCGGAGGGAATAGACCCCACCGGGGCTGGCATGGGCTAGCTCCTCATGCCAGCAGGATCCATCGCTAATCAGCGTTTTGGATCCACCCTTATATTGCTACGGAAGGAATCGACTATGAATATTACAACTAGCACAGTAATTGACAGAGCAGCAGCACTGGCAGGACATAAGCTACAAAGCTGCATCTGTGGCTGGGAAAAGATAACATCAGGGAAGGATCTCAAGATCCACCAGGGCAGGAAAAAGTGCCTGAGAGCTTGGTGTGGGGCCTCGCATTGACCATTACTTTCTAAGAGGTAGGCCAAATCAGTCGAGTGAAGCCCAGTGGCAGGTTAACCACCACAGTCCACGGGTATCAGCACCCCAGGCGAAGTGCAACCAAGTACTGTCCCACCAACAGACACGTGTCCAGAGACCAACCAGCCACAGTCAGCGGTAGAGAGGAAGATGGAAGGAAAAAAGCCAAATGGAGCAGTCACTGGCTGTGGCTGAAGAGAAAAGATGCTGTGTGGGCTGCCACGTGACCATCTAGAGGCTAACCATAAGACACACACCCAGGTCTGATCTCCCTGCGGTGGGCCTGCCTCGACTGAGGGTGTCTTGTGATAAAAGGCCGAAACACCCAGTGATGTTGAGGTACACAACTGAAGATGTGTCTGATTGGTAGCAAAATCACCTAGTGGTCATCCCCAAGAATACCAAATGTCAATTGTAGTGAAAAACCTTAGGGATTGTAACATCCATTCCTACTAATCAACCTACACAAGTCATCTGCCAACCTGACGTTGGTGAGAAACATTGTGCCCATCCCCCAAAGACCTTGTAAGAGATGGATCTCAGGAGCAGACTCTCAGAGAAGGCAGACAATGATGACACCACTGCCTCCAGTCAACCAGAGCTGGCTTCATCCACCTGAGGAAAGTCTTGAAGATGAGGATCTCACACCCAGTCACAGCCATCTGGCCGTGTGATCTACACCCTTCTGCATATGCTTCAGAGACATGTGTAGTAGGAAGGAACTGCAGATGCTCGTTTACACCGAGAATAGACACAAAATGCTGGAGTAACTCAGCAGGTCAGGTAGCATCTCTGGAGAAAAGGAATAGGTAACGTTTCAGGTCGCGATCCTTCCTCAGATCCTTCCTCCAGACTGAAGAAGTCGCAACCCGAAACGTTGCTGCCTGGCCCGCTGAGTTACTGCGGCATTATTTGTCTGCTTCAGAGACATGGTCTGCTGCAGTTGGCACCTTGAATCACCGATAGCGTCCCACTAATGTGGACCCAACAAACTCCGAAAGAGATTGGCAGGATAAGTAACCCAGTGTTAGAATTCTCACCCATGCAACGTCTCCAGCCTTGAGACTCTAATTACACTGAGCTAGCACCACTTGGCTGGTCACGCAGCTGCCTGCCTTTCACTAGATGCCCACACCGAGCTTTGTCACAGCAGGGGATGCACAGAAAACGCTTCAGGGTGGTTCTCAATGTCTTGAAGAAAATAACATCCTCGTTGACTCATGGGAATCGCTAGTCCGTGACCAATTAAATAGAGAACAAACCTCGGGGAATGCGCTGACGGGGGCTCGTGGAGGCCATCTCTCTCTCTGGTGGGAGCTTGAGAGGTCATGCAGAAGTAGAACAGAATATCTCAAACTAACTTTGTCAACGTTAGCTAAACCCAAGATAGACACAAAATGCCGGAGTAACAGCGGAACAGGCGGCATCTCTGGAGAGAAGGAATCAGTGACATTTTGGGTCGAGAGCCTTCTTCAGACTGAGTCAGAGGAGAGGGAGACTAGCGATATGAAAGGGTAAGGTGTGAAAATGACAAATCAAAGCAGACAATTATCAAGGAAATGTAGAACGGTTCATTGAGGTGAAGGTGACAACAAGGCATATAATCAATAAAATTAATCAGGACAGTGAAACTGGTCAGCGAACTAGGATGGGAGAGGGATGGAGAGAGAAGGAAAGTAAGGGTTACTTGAAGTTAGAGAAATCAATATTCATACCACTGGGTTGTAAGCTGCCCGAGGTGCTGTTCCTCCAATTTGCGCTGGGCCTCACTCTGACAGTGGGGGAGGCCCAGGACAGAAAGGTCAGTGTGGGAATGGGAGAGGGAGTGAGAGTGTTTAGCAACCGGAAGGTCACGTTGGCCTAGGCGGACTGAGTGGGGTTCAGCGAAACGATTGCCGAGCCTGCGCTTAGTCTTGCCAATATATAGGAGTCCACAGCTGGAACAGCAGGTATAATAGATGAGGTTGGAGGAGGTGCAAGCGAACCTCTGCCTCACCTGAAAGGACTGATAGCTACCCAACTTGTGGTAGACTCTGTAGATCCTGCATTTGACTCTATGAAAAACCTCAGAACCGGCGACACTGGAGTGTCAGCCTCAAGTCAGCCTCAATCCCGAGGGACTGCCGTGATGATAAAAAAAACAATTAATAAGCAAATAGACCCAATGTGCTCCAGCCCTGGAAATTTTGAAAGAGCCAAGAATCAGCACAACTCTAAGTCCACACCGCAAGGAAACATTCAGTGCAATCTTACTGAGACCGGCAGCATTTTTCATAATGTTTTTTTACGAATTGAGAGAGCAGGTTATTCTTAATTTTCAGTGTTATAAAATAGATTTGTTTGGTGACACCACTTCGTCATCTGCTGAAAGTCTTCATTCAATGTCTGAATCCAATCTATTTGCTCACATTTTCTGACATAGCATAGAACAGGCCCTTCGGCCCACTATGTTTGGGGGGGTGGGTGGGGGGGGAAGGCACCATCGGGACTCTAATGAGTACTTTTGTAACTTTGTCGGTGCCAGATTTGTGGCGACTCTTTGCGTACTTAGTGTATTGTATGCGAATACAAATAATTTTGCTGTACCTAGGTACATGTGACAATGAAGTATCATTGAGTAATTGATTAAACTCTTATCTGTCTGCACATAATCCATGTCCCTCCATTCCATACATAACCAGGTGCCTATCCAAAAATCTCATAAATGCCACTATCGTAACCACCTCCACCACCACCGTATTCAGGCAGTCACCACTCTCTGTGTAAAAAATCCGACCCCGCTTTAAAACTTTTTTAAGCTTTCAACTCTTTTAATCTTTGTCCATCTCTTTTACCTTTACCTTTACTTGCCAAATTCAGTTTTGAATGCAACTTCAGCTGGGAATTGTTTTCTTAACCCAGTCTATGAAGCTCCACATTAGCGATTGAAGGCACTCGTGTTGCAATACTTGAACCAAGTCCATTATGCAGCCAGCTGCAAGTCACACTATAAAACTGCCAGGCTATTATGACCAACAGCCTGGAAAATCCACTGGAAACATGTCTTTGAAACATTTTTTCCCCTCAAATCTTTAGAGTCGTTAACTCTGAGCACACATACTTAAAAAGTAACAAACATGTTGAACAGAAAGATCATTCAGCCTCTCAACCCTACTCCATCATTTAATGAATCAGGCTGATCTACATCTGAATGCCATCCACCACCTCAAACCAAAGACCTGTCAATTTCAGTAGGGAAAACATTAACTGATAATTTAACATAAACTCATAGGTTTAAGGTGAGAGGGTAAGATTCAATGGGAACCTAAGGGATAACTTTTTTTACACAAAGGGGGTGGTGGGTGTATGAACGGGCTCCCAGATAGTTGAGGCAGGTACTATTGCAACGTTTAAGAAACATTTAGACAGGTACATGGATAGGATAGTTTTAGAGGGATATGGGCCAGGTGGGACAAGTGTAGATGGGACAAGTTGGTTGGTGTGGGCAAGTTGGGCCAAAGGGCCTGTTTCCACCCTGTATGACTCTGTGACTCTATAACTGATTCATCAAGAACAGCCTTCTCATTAAGAAATCCCATATTTTCTATCCAAGTCTTCTTGACTTTCCATCTGAATAGCCAAGTTTATTTTTAAACATGCAGTTGCTGGAATTCCTCCAGCAGAAATATCTTCTCCACAATGAATCCTCTGGAGAATCAGAGGCTGAATGAAGGGCAACCTCATAATTAATTATGGGAGGTGTAGATAGGTTAGCTAATCGCTGTCTTTTTGCTCCTGTGTGGAAATATCAAATACTAGAGGGCACAGGGCAGCATGGTAGCGCAGCGGTAGAATTGCTGCCTGACAGTGCTGGAGACCCGGGTTCGATCCTGATTAAGGGTGCTTGTCCGTACATTCTCCCTGTGACCACATGGGTTTTTGCCGGGTGCTCCGGTTTCCTCCCACACTCCAAAGACGTGCAGGTTTGTAGGTTAATTGGCTTTGGTAAGAATTATAAATTGTCCTTAATGTGAAGGATAGTGCTGGTGTGCAGGGTGATCGCTGGTCGGCACGGACTCAGTAGGTCGAAGGGCCTGTTTTCCACGCTGTATCTCTAAACTAAAAGTGTAAGGTGAGAGAGGGAAAGTTAAAGGGGATTGGTGCAGCAGTTAATTTTACACACGGAGTGGTATGTGCCTGGAGCCTATTGTCAGTTGAGGTGACAAAAGCAGACACAATAGCAATGTTTAAGAGGCATTTAGACAGACGCACAAACAGGCAGGGAATAGAGGCATGCAGACCACATGCAGTCAAATGGATTAGTTTCGACTGGTATCACAGTCAGTGTGGACATGATGGGCCAAAGGTTGTGTTTCTGTGTTGAACAGTTCTATGAATCTCAATATCATTTTATTACCTCGATCAGATCGCATTTAAACTCCAGAAAATACATCCTACATCTAGACAACTTTTCTGAAAAGAAATTATTAATCATCACATTATAAGCATATTTGTCAAATTGTCAATATTCTTGGACACACAAACAACTGCAAATGCTGGAATTTGAATCTCTGGAGAGAAGGAATGGGTGACGTTTCGGGTCGAGACCCTTCTTCAGTCTGAAACGCCACGCATTCCTTCTCTCCAGAGATGCTGCCTGTCCCTCTGAGTAACTCCAGCATTTTGTGTCTACCTTAGAAAGAATGGGTGATGTTTCGGGTCAAGACCAGAAATGTCACCCATTCCTTCTATCCAGAGATGCTGCCTGTCTTGTTGAGTAACTCCAGCATTTTGTGTCTATTATGGGAAGGGGAAGAGTTGGCACAGGACGAGCATTGGTGGCAGGGGATGAGGGGCAGGCAGGTGAAGTGTCACACTGGGCATGGAGATGGGGGGAAGGGTTGGCACGGGAAGAGTGTGGCTGGCAGAGGATGGGGGGCGGGCACGGGAAGTATCAGATGGGGGGGGGAAGAAGGGATGGCACGCAAAGGGGAAGAGTGGTACAGGAAGGGATGATGTGCAAAGGGTTGATATGGAAAGGGTTGGAACGGGATGGGATGATACAGGGAGGGTTGGTACAGGGAGAGTTGGTACGGGAAGGGATGATACAGGAAGGGATAAGGGAAGGGTTGATATGGGAATGGTTGGTATGGGAACGGTAGTTATGGGAATGGTTGGTACGGGAAGGGATGCTACGGGGAGGGATGACACGGGGAGGGATGATACAGGGAGGGTTGGTACGGGGAGAGTTGGTACGGGGAGGGTTGATACGGGAAGGGTTGATACGGAAAGGGTTGATACGGAAAGGGTTGATATGGGAAGGGTAGTTATAGAAAGGGATGATATGGGAAGGGATGACACAGGAAGGGATGACACGGGAAGGGTAGTTATGGAAAGGGATGATACGGGAAGGGTTGATATGGGAAGGGTTGATACGGGAAGGGTTGATACGGGAAGGGTTGATACGGGAAGGGTTGATACGGGAAGGGTTGATACGGGAAGGGATGATATGGGAAGGGATGATACGGAAAGGGTTGATATGGGAAGGGTTGATACGGGAAGGGTTGATATATGAAGGGATGATACGGAGAAAGGTTGATATGTGAAGGGGAGTTATGGGAATAATTGGTACGGGAAGGGTTGATGCGGGTAGGGTGTGGCGGGCAGGTGATGGGTGACGGGCAGGGGAAGTGTCAGACCGGGCAGAGACATGGGGAGGGGTCGGGGAGATGGAGGGAAGCATCAGATGGGGAGGGAGGGCCGGCATCGGGGATGAGATGGTGGGGGTCACGGCCTCCCGGTGGAGGCTGCAGGGGAGGGGGGAGGGGGAGGGGGAGGCCCCGCTCCCTCCCTCTCCGCCCTCGTCCCTTACCCGGTCCCCAGGCCGCGGGCAGCGGGCCGAGGCCTGGCCGTTACCCCAGCAACCGGCCGCAGCGGGCGCTCGCCGCGGGCTGATCGACCATCGGGGCGAGGGCGGGCCGTCCACCGGGGTCGCGGGTCCGGGGGGGGGGTCCCGGGGTCAGCGCGGCCGCGCGCGCGCACCCACCTCCTCCCTCAGAGGCCACCAGACGCGCGCTCCCGCTTCCAAGGTGGGCCGGCCACGAGCAGGCGCGCTCCCACCCTCCCACCCCACCGCTGCCGGCTCTCGGCAGTGCGCATGCCCACTCTCCCACGGCCGGCACCCCTCCAGTTGTGCGCAGGCGCGTTGCCGTACCAACCCGCCTTCCACGCACACAGTTGTGCCCACGACCTCCCCCCCCCGGCGCTCCGTCCTGAGCGCCGGCTCCGAGGGAGGAAAACCGTGCCGCGCATGCGCGCCTTTCTTCCCGGCCGACCGGCTGCTCGCTGGGCTGGCCCGCGATGCGCGTGCGCGGGTCCTGGGACCCCGCCTGTCTGCATCTGCACTGCTTCTGCATCTGACACTCACCTCACTGACGTGCAAACATTGTAGGATTGCATGTATTCTCAATATAGGTGATAGTGGCAATGCAAGATAATATGCAAGATATGCATATTCTATGTGCAGGAAGGAACTGCAGATGCTGGTTTAAATCGAAGATAGACACAAAATGCTGGAGTAGCGCAGTGGGACAGGCAGCATCAAAGATAACATATTTGGGCAGCATCTCTGGAGAGAAGGAATGGGTGATGTTTCAGGTTGAGACCCTTCTTCAGACTCTGAAGAAGGAGGGTCTCGACCCGAACCGCCACCCATTCCTTCTCTCCAGAGATGCTGTCTGTGCCGCTGAGTTACCGCAGCATTTTGTGTCTATCTTGGATATCCTACACGGATAGGACAGGTTTGGAGGGATATGGACCAAAAGCGGGCAGGTGGGATTAGTGTAGCTGGGACATTGTTGGCCGGTGTGGGCAAGTTGGACCGCAGGGCCTGATCCCACACTGTATCACTCTCTGACTATGGTAGACACAAAATGCTGGAGTAACTCAGCGGGACGGGCAGGTTCTCTAGAGAGAAGGAATGGGTGATGTTTCGGGTCGAGACCCTTCTTCAGACTGACGTCAAGGGGGAAACAAAGTATGCCATGCCGTCCTACTTTGTTCTGCCCCCTGCACACCGGGTCCTCTTTGTTCTCCGCCCCCTCCCTCACGGCATTCCCCCCACGCAGGGTCCCCCTTCGTTCCAGGTGGTGTAACCTCTGTCTCCGTACGACACAGGCCACGGGCTCCATCGACCCAGGCTTCAGCTTTGACATAGGCCCCAATAATAAACAAAACTAAACTAAACCATGAAAATCTTGCTCATGGCAGCATCACAGGCACGTAGACACAGATAACCCAATAAATATATAAGTTAGATGTTAAAAAAGAAATTGAAGTAACTCAGCAGATCAGGCAGCTTAGAACCATGGAAAATAGGTGCAGAAATACGCAGGAGCGAAGAAGACTGCAAAATGTTGTGAACACTGCCCAGTCCATCACCGGCTCTGACCTCCCCACCATCAAAGGGATTTACTTTTTGAGTCGCTGCCTCAAAAAGGCAGCCAGCATCATCAGAGACCCACACCACCCCGGCCACACACTCATTTCACCCCTGCCATCAGGAACAAGGTACAGGAGCCTGAAAACTGTAACGTCCAGGTTCAGGAGCAGCTTCTTCCCTACAGCCATTAGGCTATTAAACATTACAACCTCAAATAAGCTCTGAACTACAACAGACTATTATTGTTATTATTACACTATTATTGTTTGCTTTTTTGTATGTACGAATGTGTGCGCGTAATGTGTGTGTGTGTGTGTGTGAGTGTATTTGTGAGTATGTATATATTCACAAACTTAATTTTTTCTTCCTCATTATTATATTGTTTACAGTGTACTATCTTTACATATTCTGTTGGGCTGCTGCAAGTAAGAATTTCATTGCTCTCTCTGGGACATATGACAAATAAAACACAATTTAACCTTGAATAAGCCATTTACCCCTTCGAGCCAGCACCGCCTTTCAATATGATCATGGCTGATCATCCAAAATCAGTAATCTGTTTCTGCTTTCACCCCACATCCCTTGATTCTGTTGGCCCGAAGAGATATATCTAACTCTCTCTTGAAAACATCCAGTGAATTGGCCTCCACTGCCTTCTGTGGCAGAGAATTCCAGAGATTCACAACTCTCTGGCTGAAAAAGATTTTCCTCAGTCCTAAATGGCCTATCCCTTATTCTTACACTGTGACCCCTGGTTCTGGACTCCCCCAACATCTGGAACATTTTCCTGCATCTAGCCTGTCTAATCCCTTAAGAATTATTATATGTTTCTCTAGAGAGCATGGATAGATGACATTTCAGGTCGAGACCTTTCCCCAGACTCTAGGTCTGGAACTGGGCCTGGAATCCAGGTGAGTTACCGACCAGGGGGCTACAGGTTTTTCCTGCGACCGCGTGGGTTTTCTCCAGGTGCTCTGGTCTCGTCCCACATTCCAGAGATGTGCAGGTTGACATCAGTTTAGTTTATTGTTACGTGTACCAAGGTACAGTGTAAAGCTTTTGTTGTGTGCTATCCAGTCAGCAGAAAGACAATACATGATTACAATCGATCCATTTACAGTGTACAGATACATGATAAGGGAATAACGTTTAGTACAAGGTAAACCCAGCAAAGACTGATCAAGGATAGTCCGAGGGTCACCAATGAGGTAGATAGTAGTTCAGCACTGCTCTCTGGTTGTTCGTAGGATGGTTCAGTTGCCTGATAACAGCTGGGAAGAAACTGTCCCTGAATCTGGAGGTGTGCGCTTTCACACTTTTATACCATTTGCCTGATGCGAGAGGGGAGAAGAGGGAGTGGCCGGGATGCGACTCGTCCTTGATTACGCTGTTGGCCTTGCCGAGGCAACGTGACGTATAAATGGAGTCAATGGAAGGAAGGTTGGTTTACGCGATGGTCTGGGCTGCGTCCACAATTCGCTGCAATTTCTTGCGGTCTTGGATGGAGCTGTTCCCAAACTAAGCTGCGATGTATTCTGATAAAATGCTTTCTATGGTGCATCTGTAGAAGTTGGTTAGAGTTTTAGGGCACATGCCAAACTTCCTATCTCTTCTAAGGAAGTTAATTGGCTTCAGCAAAATTGTCCCTTGTCGGATAGAGTCAGTGTGTGGTGATCTCTGGTCACACGAACTTGGTGGGCCAAAGGGCCTATTTCCGCGCTGTATCTCTAAAGTCTAAAAGTTATTGCCTCTCCTCTCTTCCAGCTTCGTTACCCCTCTCTCCCCCCCCCACCCATTGTCTGAAGAAGGGTCCCGACCTGAAACGTCACCTATCCATGTTCTGCAGAGGTGCTGCCTGAGCCGCTAAATTACTCCAGCCTTCTTTTGTGATCCAGCATCTGCAGTTCCTTGTTTCTGCCATGCAAACTACTGCTTCATTGTGTCAAAAACACGCCACCTTCTTGTCGCTTTACCTCCCCCCTCAACTCCATCCAAGACCCAAGCAGTCTTTCCAAGTGAGGCAGAGGTTCACCTGCACCTCCTCCAACCTCATCTATTGCATCCGCTGTTCCAGGTGTCAACTGCTCTACAATGGTAAGACGAACCATTGTAGAGCAACGACCAGGTTCAGGAACAGCTACTTCCCCACAGCCATCAGGCTATTAAACCTGGCTCGGACATAACACTGAACTTTATTAGCCAATACTGTTATTTGCACTTTATCAGTATATTGATTCATATGTGTATATATTTATAGAATGCCTTGTAGTCAATGCCTACTATGTTCTGTTGTGCTGAAGCAAAGCAAGAATTTCATTGTCCTATCAGGGACACATGACAATAAACTCACTTGAACTTGAACTTGAACCGCAGGCTTGGCGATCGCTTCGCCCAACACCTCCGCTCGGTTCGCAATAACCAACCTGATCTCCCGGTGGCTCAGCACTTCAACTCCCCCTCCCATTCCGAATCCGACCTTTCTGTCCTGGGCCTCCTCCATAGGCAGAGTGAGTCCCACCGCAAATTGGAGGAGCAGCACCTCATATTTCACTTGGGTAGCCTACTGTCTCCGCCTCTTCCTTTCTTGCTCTCCCCCCCCCCCCCCCACATCAGTCTGAAGAAGAGTCTCGACCAGAAACGTGGCCTATTCCTTCGCTCCATAGATGCTGTCTCACCCGCTGAGTTTCTCCAGCATTTTTGTCTACCTTCGATTTTTCCAGCATCTGCAGTTCTTTCTTAAACACCCCTGTCTGTACATCAGTCCTGGCCTACAGTGATGTGCCGGGCCCACAATAGCCCTGTCAAACGTGTAGGAAGGAACTACAGATCATGCTGGTTTAAACCGAAGATAGACACAAAAAGCTGGAGTAACTCAGTGGGACACGCAGCATCTCTGGAGAGAAAGAATGGGTGATGATTCAGGTCGAGACCCTTGATCAGACTAGTTAGGGATAAGGGAAACGAGAGATATAGAGATATAGAACAAGCGCTCAGTTCACCTGATTTCCCGGCTGCTAAACACTTTAATTATCCTTCCCATTCCCACGCTGACCTTTCTGTCCTAGGTCACCTTCATTGTCCGAGTGAGGCTAAACACAAGTTGGAGGAACAGCATCTCATATTTCGCTTGGGCAGCTTACACCACAGCAGTATGAATATTGATTTCTCTCATTTCAGGTAGCCCCGCCATTCCCTCTCTCTCTATCCCTCCCCCACCCAAGTCGCACCAGCTTCTCGTTTTCACCCTACAAACAGCTGACAATGGCCTATTTCCTTTATCATCGTTACTTTTTTGCATATATTTCATTCATCGCTCTTTATCTCTCCACATCATCGTCTATATCTCTCGTTTCTCCTTATCCCTAACTAGTCTGAAGAAGGGTCTCGACCCAAAACATCACCCATTCCATCTCTCCAGAGATGCTGCCTGACCCGCTGTGTTACTCCAGCATTTTGTGTCATTTCCCACTAAATTCAAGGATGATAGACACAAAATACAGGAGTAACTCAGCGGGTCAGGCAGCATCTCTGGATGGAAGAAATGGATGACATCTCGGGTCGGGACCCTTCTTCAGACTGAGAGTCAGGGGAGAGGGAAATGGAAGGGTGCAAAGAGCACGTAAGGTGTGAAAAGGAGAGATCAAAGCAAACGATGCCCAAGGAAATGTAGAATGGTTCACTGTTGGCCGAGGGGAAGGTGACAGCGAGGCGTACAAAGTAAAATTAATCAGGAGGACAGTGAAACTAGTCGGAAAACTGGGGTGGGGGAGAGTTAGGAATGGGTAAACGATTCCTGTATCTTGCATTTCTCTCGACTTTCTCACCTTGATTGCTCGCTTGAGAGACCTTGGTCCCAGGGTGATTAAGGACTGCTGTGAGCTGCCGTGTAACGACCCTCACCTCTTATCAATTGCACTGTGGCACCAAGGGGGGTGGCATATGGCTGGATTGGTAATTATTATTTTCAGAGCCATGCAATCACGTTTACCTCACTGGTGTGAAATATTACTGGCGGAGTGCGTGAAGAACTGAGTAATGGATGATGGATAACTGCCGGTCAGACGTGCAAAACCTGCAAGGTGGCAGTGCTGAGGTAATGCAGTCAGATAGTCTACTGACTTCACTCAGAAGCATTTAATTCTCATTTTAGAACTGAACCCTCGTTTTAACGGACCTCTGGTTTAGTTTAGGAAAGAACCGCAGATGCTGGTATACACCGAAGATAGATGCAAAATGCTGGAGTAGCTCAGCTGGACAGGCAGCATCAAAGATCCTATAGCGGAGCAAGATAGACCACTCCTGCTAAATGCAATGGGCTGACGTGTAGTACGCAAAGGAGCAGAACGTGGGCCTTTTTTTCATCCATTTCAGTAACCCGACTCGCAGTATCATCAACGTTGCGGGGGAACAGTTTGTGTTAATAAATTATAATTATGAAAATGAGAAGATTTTTACCAAAGAACTTTGATTTTTACGAAGATGTTCCCGTAACCGGCCTCCGTCTCCGCAATAGTTATCTTTGCTCCACTATGGGATCTTTGGTGCGGAGACGGAAGCCGGTTACGGAAATGGGGCCGAAAATTGAGGCAGAAAATTACCCATGAATCTGCCTATGACCATACTACGTCTTTTTCGTCGAGTGATCTATCTTGCTAGCTATAGGATCTTTGGGCAGCATCTGTGGAGAGAAGGAATGGGTGACGTTTCGGGTCGAGACCCCTTCTTCAGACTGAGAGAGTTGCACCAGCATTTTGTGTTTACCTTTTGGTTTAGTTTAGTTTAGAGATACAGAGCGGAAACAGGTCCTTCGGACCACTGACTCCCTGCCGACTAGCGATTCCCCTGCACATTAACACACACTAGGGACAATTTACAATTTTACCGAAGCCAATTAACTTACAAACCTGCACGTCTTTGGAGCATGGGAGGAAACTGGAGCACCCGGAGAATTACAGGGAGAATGTGCAAACTCCGTACGGACAGCACCCGTAGCCAGGATTGAACCCGTGCCACCCTGATTCCAGGTTGTTGGTCCAGGTTTATTTAATAAACTGAATGTACATTCCACAGCGAGGGCAGCACAGCGGCGCAGCGGTAGAGACCCGGGTCTGATCCTGACTACCAGTGCTGTCTGTACGGAGTTTGTATGTTCTCCCCGTGGCCTGTGTGGATTTTCTTTGGTTTCCTCGCACACTCCATAAATGTACAGTTTTGTAGGTTAATTGGCTTGGTGAAATTGTAAATTGTCCCCAGTGTGTGTAGGATAGCGTTAGTGTGCGGGAATGGCTGGTCAGCCTGTACTCAGTGGGCGGCAGGGCCTGTTTCCGGGCTGTATCTCTAAACTGAACTAAACAGCTGCTCAGGTGCGATCTCATTTGATGTTTCTGAATGATTCCTCCATTGTCCCATCCACACCCTGTATCTTTCATGTCCCGTAATGTCCAGTGAAGTGCAGCCACTGTTGTCAGGTTGGGATTGCCGTGGGCAAATGGTGCGATGTAGCAGGTGTAGCGATGCCAACATGACCGGATAATCCTGACTGCAGGATGAATATTGGCCAGGGAAGCGGCAACACCCGGAGTTCTCCACATCCGCGTGAGTCTCTGGAAGCCTTCCTGTCCACCAACTGAGAGAGCAGATGGCGTTTGGTTGCACATCTCATTCCATGAAGAAGCACTTCCAAGAGCACATCGCTTCCTCCAGCTCCATTCCCGGGATGGCGGGACTGTCATAGGCTGAGAGAATGGAGCGCCTGGGCTTGTACACTCTGGAGTTTAGAAGGATGAGAGGGGATCTTATTGAAACATATAAGATTATTAAGGGTTTGGACCCGCTAGAGGCAGGAAACATGTTCCCGATGTTGGGGGAGTCCAGAACCAGGGGCCACAGTTTAAGAATAAGGGGCCATCGCTGCCACAGATGGCTGTGGAGGCCAAGTCAATGGATATTTTTTAAGGCAGAGATAGATTAGAAACATAGACAATAGGTGCACGAATAGGCCATTCGGCCCTTCGAGCCAGCACCGCCATTCAATATGATCATGGCTGATCATAAAAATCAATACCCCGTTCCAGGTTTTTCCCCATATACCTTGATTAGTACAGGTGTCGGGTTATGGGGAGAAGGCAGAAGAATGAGGTTAAGAGGGAAAGATAGATTAGCCATGATTGAATGGCAGAGTAGACTTGGTGGGCCGAACGGCCGAATTCTATTATTATCACGTATGAACTTTTTAAAGTGAAGGATTTTACAGAATAAGTGACAAATTACACATCAGCCCATTTGCGAGTCTTGGAAAAGGTACAATCATATTTTTAAAGAAGATAGACGCAAGATGCCGGAGTAACTCAACGGGAGAGGCATCATCTCCAGAGAGAAGGAACAGGTGACGTTTCGGGTCGAGACCCTTCTTCAGGCTTATCTAGAGACCTTTTTTAAATTAATTGATGAAAACCCATACTGTGACCTAATTGATTGATTGAAAGATACAGCTTGGAAACAGGCTCTTCGGCCCACCGATTCAATGCCGGCCATTGATCACCCATTCACTCTACAGGTCCATCACCAAGTTCCGGTAACTGGTGATCCGTATTCTCCAGTGATGCCGCCTGACCTGCCGAGCTGCACCAGCATTTTGTGTCCCTTTGTGTGTTAACCAGCATGTGCATAGAGTGATACAGCGTGGAAACAGACCCTTCGGCCCAACTTGCCCACACCGGGCCAACATGTCCCAGCTGCACTAGTCCCACCTCCCTGCCCTGGGTCCATATCCCTCCAAACCTGTCCTATCCATGTCATTCACCTCATCTGACAGCTTGTTCCATACACCCACCATCCTTTGTGTGGAAACGTTACCCCTCAGATTCCTATTAAATCTTTTCCCCCTTCACCTTGAACCCATGTCCTCAGGTCCTCGATTCCCCGACTCTGGGCAAGAGACTCTGAGCATCTACCCTTTCTATTCCTCGATGTGCAGTTCCCTATTTTTATGTCTCTTCTGCTCGAAGGGGTTGAGCATTGTCCGAGTCCCCTGGTGTCAATAGACAATAGACAATGTGTGCAGTAGGCCATTCAGCCCTTCGAGCCAGCTGATCATCCCCAATCAATACCCCGTTCCTGCCTTCTCCCCATATCCCCTGACTGCTATTTTTAAGAGCCCTATGGAGCTCTCTCTTGAAAGTATACAGAGAACCAGCCTCCACCGCCCTCTGAGGTAGAGAATTCCACAGACTCACCAACCACTGTCTAAAGAAATTCCTCCTCATCTCCTTCCTAAATGAATGAATGAATAATGAATTAATAAATTTATTGGCCAAGTATTCACACAAGGAATTTGCCTTGGTGCAACGTCCATTAATTCTGAGGCTGTGCCCTCTGGTCTTAGACTATCCCACTGGTGGAAACATCCTCTCCACATCCAGGTAAGTGATGCATGTGCACCTGCTACATATTTTACAGCAGAGATTATCGAAGAGTTGAACAGGTTCAATGCACTCATCCATTTGCGAGTAGTTTAGTTTAGAGATACACCACGGAAACAGGCCCTTCGGCCCACCAAGTCCGCGCCGACCAGCGATCCCAGCACACTAACACTACGCTACACACATGGTGCTGCACACGGGGTGGTCACGGTGGCGCAGCGGTAGAGTTGCTGCCTTACAGCGAATGCAGCGCCGGAGACCCGAGTTCGATCCCGACTACAGGTGCTGTCTGTACGGAGTTTGTGCGTTTACGCCGAGATCTCCAGTTTCCTCCCACACTCAAGACGTACAGGTTTGTAGGTTAATTGGCTTGGTATAAATGTAAAAATTGTCCTTAGTGGGTGTAGGATGGTATTGATGTGCGGGGATCGCTGGTCGGTGCGGACTCGGTGGGCCGAAGGGCCTGTTTCTGCACTGTATCTCTAAACTAAACACTAGGGACAATTTTACATTATTGTGTGGGAGGAAACCGAAGGTCTCGGAGAAAACCCACGCAGGTCACGGGGAGCACGTACAAATTCCGTACAGACAGCACCCGTAGTCAGGATCGAACCCGGGTCTCTGGCGCTGTAAGGCTGTAGCTCTACCGCCGCGCCACCCCTAAAGAACGAGTAAAGAATTATGCAGAGACTAATGTTGACAACAGGCATTACTGGATATCCGATTGTAAACAGGATGTAATCATGAAAGAGACAGGAACAACTGTGACCCTTCAGCTGTCAAGACTCAGCTTAGCTGACCCCGATTTGCAGTGATTAGTTCCTATGGAAAGTGACGACGCAATGTGGACTTGAGCTCTCGAAACGCATCAGATGTGACCCACGCCTCCTCATTCACTGAGCATTTCAGCCTGTCAGCGGGATTTATCTGTAAAGATCTTTAAATGTGTAGGAAAGAACTGGAGATGATGGTTTAAATCGAAGGTAGACACAAAAAGCTGGAGTAACTCAGCGGGACAGGCAGCATCTCTGGAGAGAAGGGACGGGTGACGACGCTTCGGGTCTCAACCCGTAACGTCACCCAAGATCTTTAAATGAATTGTTTCAAAGCTTGAAAGCACACACCGCCAGACTCGGGAACAGCTTCTTCCCCTCTGTTATCAGGCTTCTGAACGGTCCGTCTATAAGCTGGGGAACAGTCTGATTCCAATCTACCCTGTGCACATTGAACTTTGTCTCTGGAACTGATGCTGAGAACTATATTCTGCACTCTGTGTCTTCTCCATTGCTCTACCGATTGATTGTACTTGAGCTAAACGATTGTATTTATGTGTAAGATTATCGGACATATTTGGATAACATACAAAACAAGGCTTTTCACTGTAGCTCGGTACACATGACGACATTAAAATTAAAGTTTAGTTTAGGGATACATCGTGGAAACAGGCCCTTCGGCCCACCGAGTCCGCGCTGACCAGCGATCACCCCGTACGCTAGCACTACCCTGCAGACACTAATGACAATTGAAAATTTTACCGAAGCCAATTAACCTACAAACCTGCAAACCTACAAACATGGAGTGTGGAAGGAAACCGGAGCACCCAGAGAAAACCCACGTGGTCACAGGGAAGAATGTGCAAACTCCGTACAGACAGCACCCTTGGTCAGGATTGAACTGGGGTCTCTGGTGCAGTGAGGCAGCCACTCTACCGCTGTGCCACCGTGCTGTCCCTTGATTGTTTCCACATATGGTATGTCTGATCTGTTTGGATAACATGCAAAGCACAGCTTTTCACTGTAGCTCGGTACACGTGACAATTCTAAACCCCCACCAAACCAGCTGTGGTTTTCTAGTTAACAAGGGTTGCTGAAGGAAGGCGTGTTCCAGAATTAGGGAGCTACACACATGGTCTAGGAGGGGGGTGGGGGTGCTCCTCAAACTGCGGAGCATCCTGGACAATACAGCTCACCCCCTCCATGACACACCGGTCAACCTGAGGAACACCTTCAGCAACAGACTGGTTCCACCAAGATGCAGCACAGAACGCCAGTTTCACCATGTAGAAATGACAGCTGTGTTTATACATAGTTCCTCCCTCAGGGCACCATAATGTTTGGGACACATGGCTTCACGGGTGTTTGTAATGGCTCAGGTGTGTTTAATTGCCTCCTTAATGCAGGTATAAGAGAGCTCTCAGCACCTAGTCTTTCCTCCAGTCTTTCCATCACCTTTGGAAACTTTTATCGCTGTTTATCAACATGAGGACCAAAGTTGTGCCAATGAAAGTCAAAGAAGCCATTATGAGACTGAGAAATAAGAATAAAACTGTTAGAGACATCAGCCAAACCTTAGGCTTACCAAAATCAACTGTTTGGAACATCATTAAGAAGAAAGAGAGCACTGGTGAGCTTATTAATCACAAAGGGACTGGCAGGCCAAGGTAAACCTCCACAGCTGATGACAGTAGAATTCTCTCTATAATAAAGAAAAATCCCCAAACACTTCTCCATAGATCAGAAACATTCTTCAGGAGTCACGTGTGGATTTGTCAATGACCACTGTCCACAGAATACATCATGAACAGAAATACAGAGGCTACACTGCAAGATGCAAACCACTGGTTAGCCGCAAAAATAGGATGGCCAGGTTACAGTTTGCCAAGAAGCACTTAAAAGAGCAACCACAGTTCTGGAAAAAGGTCTTGTGGACAGATGAGACAAAGATTAACTTATATCAGAGTGATGGCAAGAGCAAAGTATGGAGGAGAGAAGGAACTGCCCAAGATCCAAAGCTTACCAACTGATTTGTGAAACACGGTGGTGGGGGTGTTATGGCCTGGGCATGTATGGCTGCTGAATGAACTGGCTCACTTATCTTCATTGATGATACAACTGCTGATGGTAGTAGCATAATGCATTCTAAAGTGTATAGACACATCCTATCTGCTCAAGTTCAAACAAATGCCTCAAAACTCATTGGCCGGCGGTTCATTCTACAGCAAGACAATGATCCCAAACATACTGCTAAAGCAACAAAGGAGTTGTTCAAAGCTAAAAAAATGGTCAATTCTTTAGTGACCAAGTCAATCACCTGATCTGAACCCGATTGAGCATGCCTTTTATAAGCTGAAGAGAAAACTGAAGGGGACTAGCCCCCAAAACATGCACAAGCTACAGATGGCTGCAATACAGGCCTGGCAAACTGGTGATGTCGATGAATCAGAGACTTCAAGCAGTCATTGCATGCAAATGATATGCAACAAAATACTAAACATGACTACTTGACACTGCTGTGTCCCAAACATTTTTATGCCCTGAAATGGGGGGGACTATGTATAAACACTGTTGTAATTTCTACATGGTGAAACCAAAGTAGAATTGTTTGAATGACAATAAAGGATACTTTATAAGTGTGTAAAAATGGCCTTTATTATAATCTGACAATGTGCACTTTAGCACGTGATTTTTTTCGATTACAAATCTCAAATTGTGGAGTATAGAGGCAAATAAATAAATGATGGGTCTTTGCCCCAAACATTATGGAGGGCACTATATATTTAAAGAAGGTAAAGGAGCCTGAAAACTGTAACATCCAGGTTCAGGAGCAGCTTCTTCCCTACAGCCATCAGGTTATTAATCAAGAAAATCTTCAAATAGGCTCTGAACTACATAGACTTGGGGGTATTGGTTTTGTATTTTTTTTGCATTATTATTGTTTGTTTGTTTTGTTTGTGTGTGTGTGCGCAGATATATGTAGGCCCCCCTCGGTCATGATTGACCATGGGTGATGCATCCTAGTTTGCAGGTGATGTGTGGTCAGATGTAAGCCTGGGCGATGTCATATGGAGAAGAGGCTGTTGCCCATGCAGCACGTCCCCCCTCTCCACGTCGCTGATCGATCCAATGGAACAGCAGGGCCGTTACAGTTTGACACTAGACAACGACGAACTGCCTTAGGGGCTCCGACTCCGGATTTTCTTGAGGTTTACTCCTGGAGCCTTTTCCATGACTGGATATGGCCACAAGGCAGTGGAGGTTTTAAATCAGAGTTTTCCCTCTCCTAGATGGACTGCCTTCCCAGACTGACGAGCCCCATCTGCCCGAGACTCGTGGGGGCGGGAGCGTCTACCTTCCCGTGCAGGTCTATAGCACCTGGCCACATGCGTATATATATATATATAGTCTGAAAAAGGGTCTCGACCCGAAACGTCACCCATTCCTTCTCTCCAGAGATACTGCTTGTCCTGCTGAGTTACTCCAGCTTTTTTTTAAATTTTTTTTAAAAATTATTTTTATTAGAAGTACGGTAAATTACAGTAATACACAACACTTATATCTTAATACATTTTTTATACCGCTTCATTTTTTTGAGCTTTAAGAGAAAGATAGAAGTAAGAAAAGTAAAGAAAGTGCGCAAGAGTCGTGAAGTGCAAGAGTGTTGGGAAAAGAAAGCCCCTTAGAAAAGAAGTTAGAGAAGGAAGTAAAGTAAGAAAGTAGATCCTAGAAAAGAAAGAAAAATAAAGTAGGAACAATCGCAGAAAGGGAACTACCAACCAAGTCTGTTTTTATTGTTTTACCTCCCATTACCAGGTCCTGATACCATTTCTTTATTTATTTATTTTTTAAATTACTATTGCACCTCATGCTTGTAATAGGTCCAGAAACGTAGACCACGTCTTTTGGAATTGGTCTGCTTTACCTGCTAAGAGGAATCTCATCTCTTCCAGATGTAATGTTTCCAACATATTTGATGTCCACATTTTTATTGTTGGTGTGGGCGCATTTTTCCGGAATTTAAGTATGAGCCTTTTTCCCATTATTAGCCCGTAATTGAATAAGTTCTTCTGATACACGTTTAATTCAGGGATACCTTCCGATATTCCAAAAATGATCCATTCTGGTTCTGGTACCAGTTTTATTTTAATTAATTTTGAGAAAATATCAAATATTTCATACCAGAATTTTTGGATTTTTGTACAAAAAACAAAAGAATGCGCTATGGTAGCTTCTTGACATAGACATTTATCACAGATTGGTGAAACATTAGGAAAGATTTTATTTAATTTAGTTTTTGAATAATATAGTCTATGTAATGTTTTGAATTGGATGAGCGTATGTCGTACGTTGATCGAACATTTATGCACCTGTAGTAAATGGTTATCCCAGCTCTCTTTTGAAATTTTTATAGCTAATTCTTGTTCCCAGTCTCTTCTAATTCCATCTGTTGTGGGTATTTCTATGTTTAAAATGATATTATATAAGTACGATATTAGATTAGCTGATTCCGCCTTTGTCTTCATTGCTTCATCTAGTAAGTCGGAAGGCATATTATGATAGTCTTTTGTGTATTTTTTCAGGTAATCACGAATTTGTAGATATTTAAAATATTGATTATTTTTCAGATTATATTTCAGTTGTAGTTGTTGAAATGATAGTAATTTTCCCAATTCATACAGATCTTCGAGCGTTTTGATTCCCATTCTTTCCCATTGTATAAATGATTTGTCTATGGTTGAAGGTTTAAACGATGGGTTATTAACTATTGGTATTGAGAGAGATAGGTTTCTTAATTTTAGATTCTGTTTTATTTGTTTCCATGTTCTAATTGTGCTATTTATAATTGGGTTTTTATTATAATTTTTATTATTCAAATTTATTGGAGAGAGAATAATCGCTCCTATATTACTCGGGGAACAGTCCCCTTTTTCCATTATAATCCAGTCCGCCTGCTGGGCAGAATTGTCCAGCAGGTGAATCATATTTTTAATATTTACTGCCCATTTATAATACATAAAGTTAGGGAGCGCGAGACCCCCCAACTCTTTTCGTTTATTAAGGTGTGCTCTTTGTATTCTATGGGATTTATAATCCCATAAAAAATTTGTAATGTCTGAGTCCAATTTTTTGAAAACTTTTTTGGGAGATGTATAGGTATTGATTGAAATAGGTATAGGATTTGTGGTAAGAAAATCATTTTTATAGCATTTATTCTGCCTATTAAGGACATCGGAAGTGTTTTCCAGAATTTAATCATATTATTTAATTTCTTAAGTAAGGGATTATAATTGGCTTTAAACATATCCTGGTAATTTCTAGTAATTTCAATTCCTAAATATTTGAATTTTTCTGTAGCTATTTTAAAGGGGAATTTCCTGAGGTGTGTTGAGTCTTTTGGTTTTATCGACATAATTTCACTTTTGTTCCAGTTTATTCTATATCCTGAAAAGGATCCAAAGTCCTCAATTAAATTTAATATATTTGGTATACTAATTTGTGGTTTTGTGATGTACAATAGTACATCATCGGCATATAAGGATATTTTGTTATTTGAATATTTTGTATTATAACCGTAAATATCCATGTGTGTTCTTATTTTTTCAGCAAGGGGTTCAATTACTAAAGCAAATAACAGCGGTGATAATGAACATCCTTGTCTATTGCCCCTTGATAGTTCAAATTTCGAGGATAATATATTATTAGTTAGTATTCTAGCCATAGGTTTGTTATATAATAGTTTTATCCATGCAATGAAGTTCTCTCCCAATTGGAATTTTTGCAATACTTTAATCATATAGTCCCATTCTACTTGATCAAACGCTTTTTCTGCGTCCAATGAGACGATAGATAACTCTTGGTCCTGAGATTTATGTGAGTGCATTATGTTAAGCAAACGTCTCAAATTATTAAATGAATGTCTCTTAGGTATAAATCCTGTTTGATCCTCATTTATTAGTCTACTAACATACCTGCTTAGTCTACTGGCTAGTGTTTTCGCTATTATTTTTTGATCCGTATTTAACAAAGCAATAGCTCTATATGATCCTGGTTCTTCTATATTTTTTATCTTTTTTAAGTATTAATATGATCGTTGATTCTGCTAGTGTTTCAGGTAAGTTTTGCTCTTTAAAAGCATGTGTATACATTTTCTGTAATCGTGGAGTAACTATGTCATAAAAAGATTTATAAAATTCATTACTGAATCCGTCTGGTCCTGGTGTTTTTCCATTCTTTAGTGTTTTTATTGTGTCTTCTATCTCCTTAGAAGTAATTTGTGCTCCCAGTTCCTCTTGTTCCCTCAGTTCTAATTGTGGTAGGTTACAGTTATCTAAAAATTCTGAGATTTTATTATTGTCTATTAACGTTTTAGATGTGTATAGATTCTGGTAAAATTGAGCAAATCTTTTATTGATATCCTTGGGTAGTGTTAATAATTCCCCTCTGTCTGATTTAATCTTTAATATTGCATTCTCTTTTTCCCGTTTTTTCAGTTGCCGTGCTAGGAGTTTGTGGGGTTTGTCCCCGAATTCGAAGTGTTCTTGTTTTGTGATTTGAAATAATGTTATAACTTTCTCTGACAGTAATTTATTTAGCTTGAATTTCAATAGTAGGATTTTATTATGTTTATCCATAGTTGGATCTTTAGCATTATCTGTATCTAATTGTTTTATTTGTTCTTCTAAATGTCTTTGTTCATTCTTATTCTTTTTATTTTGATAAGCTTGGAATGAAATAATGACTCCTCTAATAAATGCTTTGAAGGATTCCCATAATAGCGTGGGGGAAATATCTGGTGTATCATTTATCTAAAAAAAAGATCCATCTGTTTTTTTAGATATATACTCCCTTGTGGGTCTTTTAAAATTTGCGAGTTAAACCTCCAGAACGATTTATTCATAGACATTCCTTCTAGTTTTAAAACAAAAGTTAACGGAGAGTGGTCTGAGATCGCATTAGTGTGGTATTTAGCGTTCATAGTGTGCGGTACTCCAGCTTTTTGTGTCTATCTTCTATCTACACACATATATATATATACAGTATATCGGGTTAACCCGGAGTTTCCTTGCTGTATCTCTAAATTCAACTTTGGAAAGTGGGAGGAACGTGGAACACCCGGGAACCGAAGGTTTGAAGAAAACCCACGCATGGGGAGAACGTACAAGCTCCGTACAGAATGAAATATGCTCAGGATGGAACTAGGGTCTCTGGCGCTGTGAGGCAGCAACTCCACCACTGCGCCACCGTGCTGCCTGAAACATCACCTATTCCTTTTCTCCATTGATGCTGCCTGACTCGCTGAATTACTCCAGCATTTTGTGTCTGTCATCCTGACATTTAATCCATTTCAACCCAGTGAGGAAAGTAACGTTAAACAAAACCTGGTTGAAGTTGTTTGACTTCTTAAACCTGTGATGATAATCCATTTCATATATGATCCATGAAATCTTGGACAGCAGTGGAATATATCAAACGAGCGTAAATAAAACACAAAAATCTCACTTTATTAGCATTCTTTGATTGGTTAAATTTTCCATTTGTCAGCATGCAATCCAAAAATTATTTGGTCATTAATGGACCGGCAGCCAAAGGCTGAAATCGTACTGATAACTTTTTCCATTTTTTGTTTAATTTTGAATTAAAGAGAACCCAACGCCACAGGTAAGCATGAAGCTCAAACGTAATCCCATCGAACGCGCCGCATCTGGACCTGTCTTGTGTCGTCCCTGAGCAATTTGATTAAAACTTGTAACCGCTTGCAAACCCCTCCCAAACCACCCCCCCCCAAGTTGAAAATCCCCCGCCGCCTAATGCAACCTCACCCGAATGGATGGACCTTGTTGTAGAAAAACCCACAGCTACAAAAACACTTGCATAGAACAACTGATGGTGGACATCGACTGATGCAGTCCAGCTGTTGGTGTCCAAGGAAAGGCCTATCCTAGCTGAGTTTAATAAAGCCTACTTGAGCATCTTGCACTCGTTCATCTTCAAACTGTTTGAAGGAATGGCTTTCTCCTGCATTTATTGACCCAATATCTTCTGAAAAAAAGTGTCCTCTAACTAGGATGTGGCAGAGAGTGGGGGCGAGAGTCTGGCGTTGGTGATATTGGCACAGGGCACACTCACACCAGTCGGTCACTAGACACAAACTTTGTAGTTGGACACAATATGACACTCATTTTCTAATTATCCTTTTCTCATAACACCGCGCTGCCCTTTTTTTAAACAAAAAAAAAAGAACTGCAGGTGATCCACCGTGATAATTTTTTTTGGATAAATCTCTTACTCTTCATTATTTTAAAACCCTTGGCCCTCGGGAAGTGTGAAATTTCAGTACGGGTAGTGAAGGAGACGGGGCTGTGCCACGGTGCGGTAGCTGGCGAGGTCAGGAAGGTTACAACTCTTCCCTGGTCTTCACAGTCCTCTCGTGGTCCTGCCCCTTCATTCGCCGGATGTAACCGATGAAGCCTTCCTCCTGAAAGAGGAAAATAAGAGAGAGACAAGACAGTGAAGAGACGAACGACTGCGGACGAAACGTGGAGGAAGGAACTGCAGGCGCTGGTTTACGCTGAAGATGGAGACACAGTGCTGGAGTTAAGGGCCTGTCCCACTTGGGCATCATTTGCGCGTCATTTACGCGACATCATTTACGCGTCACGGCGCACGTGATGCGCGCATGGTGCGTAGTGACGTAGGCAGTCACGCGCGGTCACGCGTGGCCCCCCAGGATTTGGGGATGTACGAAATCTTCGCGCGCCATCTGCGTGACGCGCAAATGTCGCCCAAGTGGTAGGTATGTTACAATACTTGCCTTCAGTCGCGCTGTAATTCTGTCACTGGCCGTGTGCGTGATTTTGGCGCCTTTAAGGGGGGGCGGGGTTAAAACGCGGTTTCTCCTACCTTGTCCTGAATTATATTTTGTTGGAGTACAAGCGTTTGCGGAAGAATCGTTCCGAGGGGCGTTTTGAGTATTTTGTTTTTTAAAAATCTCCCGACAAGTTCAGCGTTGGAATCATTTTAAAATCATCTTCTGAACCCGTCAACGCCAACAACGGGGACGGATTTCACACACGGGAAAGGTAAACGAAAGTGCTTTATTTTTATGTATAAACGTTCTCCTTAAGAGGCCTTTAATTCACATTTTTACATGCGACACGGTGATTTTTTCCCCCGAACTAACGGCAATAATTTTCATGCCAATACGGGGTTAAATTCACCGCAAATGAACGTTCCAAATGATCGCGTTCCAGAAATCCCCATTCGCAAGATGATATAAATTCCCATTAATTTACAGGTATTAAACATTCAATTTCTTCCATTTGGCCTGTAAATCCATGACAATGAGATAAAAAAATTATGTTATATTGTGAATTCTTGTGTGAATGTTATTTGGATACTTAGGCTATTTAAAAATGTTAATCTATTCTTAAGAAATTGATAGATGTTTAGATCTAGTAATTAGGTAACTAACTAATTATATGCTTTAATTTCATGTCATCTAAGTAAGATTGTTTCATATTTGTTTCAGAATGCTTCAATCTATAATAACTGAAAATTTCTTTCAGTTCTCTTAATTTTTAAGAAAGTTATGGGCTTTTGACTGTCCTCGATCACAGCTTTTGTGTTAAGTCAATGGAAAAGCAATAGGGAACAAGATGCTAATTTCCGAGTATGAAAATGGCCATAACCTTTTTAATACTGAAGATATGAAAGTGAATTAGGTGTCAAATTAAACTTCTTTTTATGCTTTATCTGATGGGATAAATTACAGACTTGATTTTTTAAATCTCAAAATTTTGTAACATTGCTACGTGGGACAGGCCCTTTACTCAGCGGGACAGGCAGCATCTCTGAAGAACATGGATAGGTGACCTTTCGGCATACCGCAAGGCTTTCCTGACCACACGTGACATGTAACAATAATGTACGGGAACAGGCCCTTCGGCCCACAATGTCCATGCTGAACACGATGCCAAGACCACCTCTGTTCAGCAGAAACGTTGAAACAAAACGTAACAAAGTTCTGGAGCAACTCAGCATCCAGATTGCCTCAACAATGCCTTGGATGCTCTCACGGCACGGTGGCGCAGCAGTAGAGTTGTTGCCTTACAGCGCCAGACCCGGGTTCGATGATCAGCCATGATCGTATTGAATGGCGGTGCAGGCTCGAAGGGCCGAATGGCCTACTCCTGCACCTATTTTCTATGTATCTATGTATCTATGATCCCCACTACGGGTGCTGTCGGTACGGAGTTTGTACCTTCTCCCCGTGAGCCGCGCGGGTTTTCTCCGAGATCTTCGGTGTCCTCCCACGCTCCAAAGACGTACAGGATTGTAGGTTAATTGGCTTGATGTAAATGTAAATTGTCCCTAATGTGTGTAGGATAGTGTTATTGTGCGGGGATCGCTGGTTGGTGCGGACTCGGTGGGCTGAAGGGCCTGTTTCCGCGCTGTATCTCTAAACTAAACTAAACTAAACCAGAAGGTAGACAAAAATGCTGCAGAAACTCAGCGGGTGCAGCAGCATCTATGGGGCGAAGGAAATAGGCAACGTTTCGGGCCAAAACCCTTCTTTAGACTAAAATAAACTAAACCAGTATCTTTATAAGATTCTTAACGGTTTGGTATAAGATTATTAAGGGGTTTGGACACGCTAGAGGCAGGAAACATGTTACCGATGTTGGGGGAGTCCAGAACCAGGGGCCACAGTTTAAGAATAAGGAGTAAGCCATTTAGAACGGAGATGAGGAAACACTTTTCTCACAGAGAGTTGTGAGTCTGTGGAATTCTCTGCCTCAGAGGGCGGTGGAGGCCGGTTCTCTGGATGCTTTCAAGAGAGAGCTGTATAGGGGTCTTAAAGATGGCGGGGATATGGGGAGAAGGCAGGAACTGGGTACTGATTGTGGATGATCAGCCATGATCACATTGAATGGCGGTGCTGGCTCGAAGGGCCGAATGGCCTACTCCTGCACCTATTGTCTATAGTATCTCAGCCTATTTTTCCCCCCTGGCTTATCTCGGATGGAGCAGCCCAGGGAGTATTGACCGATACGAAAGTGGAGGTAAGGCCGTTCAATGCTCCTTGTTTACAGGGATCTGGATGCAGACTATTTGTTTAAGTAAACCTTGCAGCCAGCAGGCTTGTTTGGATCGATGCCCAGAGTCTAATCCTCAGCATCAGCTGTGAACTTTCTCTCTTTTCAGATAGTTGGGAGAGTTACCACACGGCATTTTCTTCCAACATCAGCAGGTTTCTTCTTCCCTTTCAATGAGCAGACACAATGCTTTGCTCTGGCTTCCTCATTAACTTTTTCACCTCTTCTTCTCTCCAGTGGCTCGGTAGTAAACCACAGATGTGAAAAATATAGGAAGAATCCACCATAAAATCTGGGCAAAGTGGGTTCAATTTTCATGTTCATTACTCGTTCTAAAAGCAGAATTAGGCCATTCGGCCCATCGCGTCTACTCCGCCATTCAATCATGGCTGATCTATCTTTCCCTCTCAACCCCATTCTCCTGCCTTCTCCCATAACCCCTGACACCCGCACTAATCAAGACTCTGCCAATCTCTGCCATTTAAATCCTCATTGACTTGGCCTCCACAACCTTCTGTGGCAATGAATTCCACAGATTCACCATCCTCTGGCTAAAGATATTCCTCCTCATCTCCTTTCCAAAGGTACGTCCTTTAATTCTGCGGCTGTTTTTTTAGATTAGTGGTATGGAGTAGATCTACTGTAATTCATTCATGGCAGGACTGTTAAAGTGGTAAAGAATGCAGAGGCTTAAAGTGATAAAGATTTTCGGTGAGTTACGTTAGAAAATCTATTTTCATTGATCAGTAATTAAGGGACTCATTTAAGATCATTACTGTAACAATAAAAGGTTTTTTCTACCACACAATGTTCAACCTCGAAGCGACGGTGAAATCATTCTCCACACATCCATTTTAAGCATCCACTTGGTAATTAAAAAAAAGGTTATTTTTAGAAAACAGTGCTTATTTATTTCCATCTGAAGACCTTGTGTGGAATTTGGTGAACTCTTTTATGGAGTTGATTCAAAAGGCTTGGGATATAGGAATACAGCAAGGAAACAGGCCCTTCGGCCCACCTCGTCCATACCAACCAAGTGCCCCATCTGAGCTGTGTAGGGAGGAACTACTGCGTAATCTTGCATTTTCCAGCACCTTCCGGGATTGATTTTAGACTGTGATTCATTTGCCTTGCACCTCAGCAGGCAGGTTGATATATGTGATTGCAGACTGCACACAGCCAAGATCTTGCTATCACCTTGATTCCAGCACACGGTTTTTGATTGAAAAAAATACAGTCAGAACCCTTTTCCCGGGATGGAAACTTTGAATACTAGAGGGCAGAGGTTTAAGGTGAGAGAGGCATTGTTTACAGGAGATGTGCAGGGAAATATATTTTTTTCACAGAGGGCGTGAGTGCCTGGAACATGATGCCAAGGATGGTGGTGGAAGGCTGAGTGGCCAACTTTCTCACCCCCAAATACGGTCAAAATAAGGGACAAATTCCCGATGGCAATTCGCTGACCGACTCGGCCGTGGCTGGGTGAATGATGAGTTGGCCTGGGTGCTGGACTGCACACAAAGCCCAGCAGGCGGGCCAGCTGAGGAGTTTTCTGGCCCGGGCCTCCCGACGTCGCGCGCAAAGTCCGGCACCCCGTCCAACGCATGAACCGATGATCGACCATGAGAAGGAGGGGTGTTGGTGGTGTCGGCGGTAAGTGAAGGTCCGCGGGTCGGACAGCTGGCCGGGCTGCCGACCGACGGGGCCACGGGCGAGGCGCTGCTGCTGCACTCCATGGGCTGCACTATGTCGGGACGGGTGAGGCGGGGCCGGACGCGGCGCTCCGACCAGACATCCCCTCGACCCGAGTAGTAGCAGTCAAATACGGGACAAGGGCGGTCCCGTATGGGACAAACCAATTTAGCCCAAAATACGGGATGTTCCGGCTAATACAGGACAGTTGGCAACCCTAGTGGAGGCAGGTACGATAGTGGTGTCTAAGAGACTTCTGGATATGGAGGGAATGGAGGGATATGGATTATATGCAGGCAGATAAGAGTTGGTCTGGGCATTGTGCTCAGCATAGACATTATGGGCTGAAGGGCCTGTAGTTGTGCTGTACTATTCTATGCATCATGGAAACAAGCCCGTCAGCCCACTGAGTGCACGTTGGCTACAGATCACCCATTCACACTAGTTCCATGCTATCCTTCTTTCACACCCACTCCCTACACACAAGGGGGGCAATTTACAGAAGGACCCTTCTTCAGTTTAATGGATGTCTGGACGAGCTGCAGAACAAATACCACTGGATTAACAGAATTGTTAGACACAAGTCCGATTGCCACCGAATGCTGAATTATTTGTCATGTTTAGAAGGCTGCACTGTGCCATGTTGGAAGGACGAGGTACTATTCCTCAAACTCGCATTGTGCTTCATTGGAACGGGTTTAGGATGAGAAAGGCAGAGATCTGTAAGTTTGTTCAGGAAGTTTGTTCAATTACTGACCTATTCCTGTGGCCACGATACCTAGAAGGCTGGTTTAGCTTTAGTTTAGCGATACAGCGCGGAAACAGGCCCTTCGGCCCACCGAGTCCACCCAGACCAGCGATCCCCGCACACTAGCACTATCCTACACACACACACACACACACACACCTAGGGACAATTTACAATTTTAGCTAAACCAATTAACCTACAAATCAGTCTGAAGAAGGGTCTCGTCCCGAAACGTCACCCATTCCTTCTCTCCACAGATGCTGCCTGTCCCGCTGAGTTACTCCGGCATTTTGTGTCTCTCTTCAACCTACAAACCTGCACGTCTTTGGAGTGTGGGAGGAAACTGGAAAAGCGGAGAAAACCCACGCGGTCACAGGGAGAACGTACAATTCCGTGCAGACAGCAGGGTGTGTCGGCTTGGGAATTACGGGTATGAGACAGTGGAGGGAAGATCTCTAAGGGCAGCTGAGGCAGGGGCAGGCCTGATGTTTGGCGGTTGGAAATACAACTAGTTCTGTTATAGCACCACTCTCCAGAGACGCTGCTTGTCCCGCTGCGTTACTCCAGCATTTTGTGTCTATCTGTAGGGTTTTTTCCTACACAGAGGTGTCTTTTCACAACTGCACATGGCTTTGGTGAGTTTAGTTGAGTCTAGTTTATTGTTACGTGTACCGAGGTACAGGGAAAAGCTTTTGTTGCGTGCTAACCAGTCAGCAGATATAATGTGTTCATTGAATAGAGGAACACTGTTTTCAGTCTGTGTAGGAAGGAACTGCAGATGCTGGTTTAAACCGAAGATAGACACAAACTGCTGGAGTAACCCAGCGGGACAGGCAGCATTTCTGGAGAGAAGGAATGGGTGACGTTTCGGGTCAAGACCCTTCTTCAGATGGTTTTCAGTCTAGCAGCAGCAGTAGAAGGTTCTGATGCATCCACGATAGGCTAAAGCCCCTGTCCCACTTTCCTGAGTTACTCACGAATTCTCCCGAGTTTTCCCCTTGACTCAAACTCGGAGATGCCGGCCGTAGGTACTCAGGGCTACTTTTTTTACTCGTGGACATTTTTCAACATGCTGAAAAATCGTCCCGACTTACCTGATACCCCGAGTACCTACGGCCGGCATTACGAGCCGCTACGAAATATCTACGGACTCCTACGGCCTCCTAAGGACTCACTACAGACATTCTACGAGTTTGAATCAAGGCGAAAACTCGGGAGAATTCGTGAGTAACTCGGGAAAGTGGGACAGGGTCTTAAGGCGGCACAGTGGCGCAGAGGTAGAGTTCCTACAGTGAGGGCATGTTTCCTCGCTGTATCTCTGAAGTAAAGTTTAAAGCAGACACTCTCACTCACCTCAGCACTGAAAATCAGCTCACAGGTTGATGTTTGGATCGAGGCTATAATGAAGCTTGGAGATGAGTGGTGCTGACAACACCTGCACTGGGCCTCTGTCGGCAGCTCTGCAGCGAGGAATTGCCAATTGACAGCAGTGTCAACAACACTTTGGTGGGACCGCAAAGCAAAATGATTGGATTTGCCCTGCTGTTTGTTAACAGAACACGCCTGGACTGCTTTCAGCGTAGCCTTCAGTGTGAAGGATGTCGAGTAAAGTTGGAGGAATAGCACTGCATATTTCGCTTGGGCAGCTCACAACCCAGCAGTATGGACATTGACTTCTCTAACTTCAAGTAACCCTTGCTTTCCCTCTCTCTCCATCCCCTCCCCCATCCTGGTTCTCCGACTAGTTTCACTGTCCTCCTGATTAAATTTTACCGATTGTATGCCTCGTTGTCACCTTCTCCTCAGCCAACAATGATCCATTCTGCATTTTCCTTGGCCTTCGCTCCCTTTGATCTTTCATTTTCACACTTTACCCTTCCATATCTCTATGTCTCCCTCTCCCCCTGACTCTCAGTCTGAAGAAGGGTCTCGACCCAAAAGGTCACCCATTCCTTCTCTCCAGAGACACTGCCTGTCCCGCTGAGTTATTCCAGCATTCTGTGTCTATCTTCGGTGTCAACCAGCATCTGTAGTTCCTTCCTACACAAAGGTGTCCTATTCACAACTGCACATGGCTTTGGTGAGTTTTGTTGAGTCTAGTTTATTGTCACCTGTACAGATGTACAGGGAAAAGCTTCTGTTGCGCGCTAACCAGTCAGCGGAAAGACAAGACTGGAGACAGAGACAAGAAAGAGCATAAGGTGTACTATAAAGAGTTGTGGTCTCAGGAAATGCTGACGGGTTTTGGTGGCAGTACAACAGAGTTGACTGTAGTAATTATTAGATTAGTTTAGTTTAGAGATACAGCATGGAAACAGGCCCTTCGGCCCACTGAGTCCACAACGTCCAGCGATCACTCCTACACCAGTTCTATCCTCCACACAAGGGACAATTTACAGAATCTAACTAACTTACAAACCTGCACCTCTTTGGAATGTGGGAGGAAACCGGAGGACCCGGAAACCGGAGGACCCGGAAACCGGAAAACCCACGCGGTCACAGGGAGATCGTACACACTCTGTACAGACAGCACCCATAGTCAGGACTGAACATGCGTCTCTGGCGCTGTAAGGCAGCAACGTTACCTCTGCACTACCCTGTGGCTATGCTGGTGATGCAAGGAACTTTTGTGCAAAACGAATCTGGGGCTCAAATGAATGAGCGATGATTGCATTGAAATGCATAAGATTCTGAAGGGGCTTAACAGGATGGATAACACGAGATTCTTTCCAATGCAGATATGAACTACAAGACAGTCTCACGGGTAAGGGACTGCACTGTCGGAAATCAGGTCAGAAAGAATTTATTTATTCAGAAGGTCATGAATAGTTAAGAGTTCTCCGATACAGAGGGCTGTGAATAAAAAGTCATCGTTAGACTGCTTGAAGAACTCAGCAGGTCAGGGCGGCACCTGTGGAGGCAATGGGCTGGTCCATGTCTCAGGGCGAGACCCTGCATCAGGTAAGGAATCCACGACTTGGAAGTGAGAGGGAGGGGTGAGACAGTGAGTGAGAGGCACAGGGGGGGGGCACAATTTCTTGGCGGCCGCGCGCGCATGCGCACACTCAACACACAGGCAAGGCTTCGGAGGCTTCAGCCGTGGGCCCTGTGGATGGTAATTAGTGATGGGTGCCGGCAGTTGCCGAAAAAAATCGTGTAAGTGGGACAGGCCCTTTAATTTCCCATCGAGTCTTCAGCTCCCACTGGTCGAGATGCAGGTGCTTTGTGATAAAAATGATGAACGACTCGAATCGTTCTGCCGAACACTACTCATTAAACCCGACACAATACCTTACAAAGCTTGTAATGTGGGGGGGGGGGACCGTCCCCCACCTCTGAAAACATGGAGGGGACACGCCCCCCCCCCCCCCCCTGGGATTTCTGCCCCTGGTGAGTGATAAGTGAAGCGTAGGATCAGGTGATGTGCAGATGATGATGGAGGTTGAGGGCCAGAATGGGGGTCGATAGTCAAAGGTGATATCAACACAAAATGCTGGAGTAACTCGGCGGGACAGGCGGCATCCCTGGAGAGAAGGAATGGGCGATGTTTCGGGGTCCAGGCCCTTCTTCAGACTGGTGATAGTGAATGGCGAGAGTGGGAAAACAGATGAATGCCGGGGAAAATGAAGCAGATGGACCGTGATTGGGGAGCGAAGGGGTGGGAGAGAGGGAGGGTAGAGACAGAGGCTGGCAGGTGATCAGTGGAGCCATATAAGGTTGCGGTGACGGGCAGGGATGGGACCAAGTGGGGAGAGAGATATGAAAGTCAAACCAAGGATGAAGCAACTTGTGTGGGATGGAACTGCAGATGCTGGTTTACACCGAAGATAGACACAAAGTGCTGGAGTGGATGGCGCCCAACCCAGGCGACTATTTGCGTGCTGGCCACAGAAGCAGATCTACAGTCACAGATTACAATCGGTCCGCACTCTTAAATCAATACTCCAACAGCAACATTGCTTCACTAAATGTTATTCCCTTCTCATGTATCTATGCACTGGAAATGGCTCAATTGTAATCACGTATTATCTTTTTTCCACCGACTGGATAGCGCGCAATAAAGGCTTTTCACTGTACCTCAGTAGACAATAGACAATAGATGCAGGAGTCGGCCATTCGAGCCAGCACTGCCATTCACTGTGATCATGGCTGATCATCCGCAATCAGTACACAATAAACTAAACTCACTCAGGGGACAGGCAGCATTTCTGGAGAGAAGAGCGGGTGACGTTATGGATCAAGACTGGCCTGAGTCACTGCAGCATTTTGTGTGTCTCTCTCCAATGAAGAAACCCATGGTGGAAAGGTATGCGTGCGATGGGACAGGTGGAATCAAGTAGGGGGAGGCTAATAAGTTTTTGTACAAAGGGGGGGTAGGAATGGTTACAGTGGAACAAAGGGAGAGAGAACATGGGTGGACAGGTGGGAATGAGAGGGAACACAGGGATGAAGCTGTCCTGAGGGATACCTTTTCCCAGATCAAGAGTGGTGCGTGTATGGATCGAGCTACCGGAGGGGGGTTGGTGGGGGGATAGTTGAGGCAGGTACAAGAAGAACCTTGAAAAGACATTGGGACAGGTACATGGATAGGACTGGTTTAGAGGGATAAGGGCCAAACGCAAGCAGCTGGGACTAGTGTAGACGGGGCATCTTGGTCGGCATGGACAAGTTGGGCCGAATGGCCTGTTTCCAAGCTGTATGACTCTATGACTCTATGGAGGGAGTCATAGAGTCATAGAGTCCTCTACCAACCTGCGGGAGAGCAGGTTGGTAGAGGACCACAGGTCTTGCAGGCGTTGCTGTAAGGACTGCATCTTATGTGCTTCAGTGAACAGAGGGAACAGCCCAGCGCAGGAACAGACTGTACTGTACTATGGACGAGTAGTTGATAATGGCTAGGAACTTTGCGAGCATCGGCTGGCTGCACATTGCAGCTTCAAATCAGCCTTACTTCCCGAGTGGAGTTGCCACAGGTCACACAATTCTCCGTTCATCGTGAGTTATAAAGAGAGACACAGAGTACTGGCGTAACTCAGCGGGTCAGGCGGCATCTCTGGAGAAGAACGATGGGGGAGTCTAAACGAGAGGGGATCCTATTGAAACATATAAGATTACTAAGGGTTTGGACAAGCTAGAGGCAGGAAACATGTTACAAACATAGAAACATAGAAAATAGGTGCAGGAGTAGGCCATTCAGCCCTTCGAGCCTGCACCGCCATTCAATATGATCATGGCTGATCATCCAACTCAGTATCCTGTACCTGCTTCTCTCCATACCCCCTGATCCCTTTAGCCACAAGGGCCACATCTAACTCCCTCTTAAATATAGCCATTGAACTGGCCTCAACTACCTTCTGTGGCAGAGAATTCTAGAGATTCATCACTCTCTGTGTGAAAAAATGTTTTTCTCATCTCGGTCCTAAAAGATTTCCCCTTATCCTTAAACTGTGACCCCTTGTTCTGGACTTCCCCAACATCGGGAACAATCTTCCTGCATCTAGCCTGTCCAACCCCTTAAGAATTTTGTAAGGTTCTATAAGATCCCCCCTCAATCTTCTAAATTCTAGCGAGTACAAGCCGAGTCTATCCAGTCTTTCTTCATATGAAAGTCCTGGCATCCCAGGAATCAGTCTGGTAAACCTTCTCTGTACTCCCTCTATGGCAAGAATGTATTTCCTCAGATTTGGAGACCAAATCTGTACGCAATACTCCAGGTGTGGTCTCACCAAGACCCTGTACAACTGCAGTAGAACCTCCCTGCTCCTATACTCAAAACCTTTTGCTATGAATGCTAACATACCATTCGCTTTCTTCACTGCCTGCTGCACCTGCATGCCTACTTTCAATGACTGGTGTACCATGACACCCAGGTCTCGTTGCATCTCCCCTTTTCCTAATCGGTCACCATTCAGATAATAGTCTACTTTCCTGTTTTTGCCACCAAAGTGGATAACCTCACATTTATCCACATTATACTGCATCTGCCATGCATTTGCCCACTCACCCAGCCTATCCAAGTCACCTTGCAGCCTCCTAGCATCCTCCTCACAGCTAACACTGCCCCCCAGCTTTGTGTCATCCGCAAACTTGGAGATGTTGCATTCAATTCCCTCGTCCAAATCATTAATATATATTGTAAAGAGCTGGGTCCCCACTAGTCACTGCCTGCCATTCTGAAAAGGACCCGTTTACTCCTACTCTTTGCTTCCTGTCTGCCAGCCAGTTCTCTATCCACATCAACATGTTCCCGATGTTGGGGGAGTCCAGAACCAGGGGCCACAGTTTAAGAATAAGGGGTAAGCCATTTAGAACGGAGATGAGGAAAACACTTTTTCACACAGAGAGTGGTGAATCTGTGGAATTCTTTGCCTCAGAGGGCGGTGGAGGCTGGTTCTCTGGATACTTTAAAGAGAGTGCTAGATAGGCTTAAAGATAGCGGAGTCAGGGGATATGGGGAGAAGGCAGGAACGGGGTACTGATTGTGGATGATCAGCCATGATCACATTGAATGGCGGTGCTGGCTCGAAGGGCAGTTATTGTCTATTGCCTATTGTGACAAATCTGTCTCCAGATCTCCCATAGAACAAAGATTTCCAAGACCCATGGAGCCCAACCAAGGCCCCATGGAGCTGTCTCAGCCACGGATCC
>CM075978.1:84020396-84185948 GCA_038087875.1 Malacoraja senta | reverse complement strand
ATGACACGGCAAATAAATGTACAACCATCAATAATACTATCAATTATTAGTTGTACTAGATAGATCATTACACTGCAGCTGAAGTGTGTGGCGCAAACAACAAAAGTTTCAGAGTAGTTTCTTGCTGAGGCAGGGTTGTGGTTAACAGGATGGCAGAATGCCAAAGAAAATCTGCTCCGGCGAGGATGTCGTTAGCCCGGAAAGGGTGCAGAGAATATTTGTGAGGATGCTGCCAGAATTCGAGAGCCTGAGCTATAGGGAGAGGTTGTGCAGGCTAGGACTTCATTCCTTGGAGCGTAGGAGGATTAGGGGTGATCTTATAGAGGTATGTAAAACACACAGAATGAATGCATAGTCTTTTACCCAGAGTAGGGGAATCAACAGCCAGAAGACAAAGGCTTATGGTGAGAGGGGCAAGATTTAATAGGAACCTAATGGCCATTTTTTTTTCACACAGAGTGTGGTGTGTATGGAATAAACTGCAAGCGGAGGCAGTTGAGGCAATTAGAGTTACAACATTTTAAAGACACTTGGACAAATACATAGAGTCATAGTCTTAAAGCATGGAAACAGGCTCATGCATGCCCACACCGGCCAACTTGGCCCATCTACACAAGTCCCACCTGCCTGCGTTCGGCCCAAATCCCTCCAAACCTGTCCTATCCATGTATCTGCCTAAATGTTTCCTAAACGTTGTGATAGTACCTGCCTCAACCACCTCGTACACATATCAACCTTTGCGTGAAAAAGTCACCCATCAGATTCCTATTAAATCACCCCCCCCCCCCGCCCAGGGCGGCACGGTGGCGCAGCGGTAGAGCTGCTGCCATACAGAGCTTACAGCTCCAGAGATGCGGGTTCGATCCCGACTACGGGTGCTGTCTGTACGGAGTTTGTACGTTCTCCCCGCGACTGCGTGGGTTTCTCCGAGATCTTCGGTTTCCACCCACACTCCAAAGACGCACAGGTTTGTCGGTTAATTAGCATGGATTTGTATACTTGGTATGTGTAAAATTGTCCCCAGTGTGGGTAGGATAATGTTATTAGACAGGGATTGCTGGCCGGCGCGGACTCGGGTGGGTCAAAGGGCCTGTTTCCGCGCTGTATCTCCAAACTCGCCATACACAAGAAGAAGATCTCCAAACTAAAGTAAACGAAACCTGAAACCTACGCCCTGTTTCTCAATTCCCCAACTCTGGGCGAGACGCTCTGTGCATCTACCCGATCTATTCCTCTCATGATTTTATACACCTCTATAAGATACGTGGTTAGAAAAGGATTAGAGGGACATGGGCCAAATGCGGGCAGGTGGGATTTGCGTAGATGGGGCATCTTGTTCGGCATGGCCAAGTTGGGATGAAGGGATGTTCCCATGGTGTACAACTTGATAAAACTCATGGATTAAAAAAATCTTATTAGGCAAGTTCCAGCGTCTGAAAGGCAATGTTCTGCCATCCTTGCTATGATGCTTAAAGTGTTTCTTCATGCCGATTTGAAGAACAGATTTCACATCAACCCATCCCAATCATTCGGTTCTTCGTGGAGATGCACGTGCCGTTGCATGTGTTCACGGGATTGTTTGTTGGTGCACGCAAGGATACGGAAAGAACCTACGCGATATGATTTGAGTTTTTGACGATGTGACCAAAGAGGTTTAAGAAAGAATGGGAGATGCTGGAAAAATCGAAGGCAGACAAAAATGCTGGAGAAACTCAGCGGGTGAGGCAGCATCTATGGAGTGAAGGAATAGGTGACGAGCTGTAGAGGCTCTACACCAAATGACAGCTGAAGTTTGGAGCTCTGCTTAGTTTAGTTTAGAGATACAGCGCAGACACAGACCCTTCGGCCCACCGAGTCTGCACCGACCAGCGATCCCCGCACACTAACACTACCCTACACACACACATTAGGGACAATATACGATATTTACCAAGCCAATTAACCTACAAAGCTGTACTTCTTTGGAGCGTTGGAGGAAACTGGAGATCCCAGAGAAAAACCACGCAGGTCACGGGGAGAACGTACAAACTCCGTACAGACAGCACCCCTAGTTGCAGATGAAAATATTAAGTTTGATCAAGACCTCCATGGGCCAGCACAGTGGGGCAGCAGTAGAGTTGCTGCCTAACGGCGCCAGAGACCCGGGTTCGATCCTGACTATCGGTGCTGCCTGTACGGAGTTTGAACGTTCTCCCTGTGACTGCGTGGGTTTTCCCCGGGTGCCTTGGTTTCCTCCCACGCGCAAAGACGTGCAGGTTTGTAGCATAATTGGCATCGGAAAAATTGTAAATTGTCCCTCGTGTGTAGAACAGTGCTAGTGATCGCTGGTCGGCGCGAATTTGGTGGGCCGAAGGGCCTGTTCACTGCATTTTAAATTGTTGTGTTAATCTTTAGTTTAGTTCCATTTGGAAATAGTATGAGAGCAGGCCCTTCGGCCCCCGATTCCGCGCCAACCAGCGACCCCCGTACACTAGTTCTGTCCTAGACATTGGGGACCATTTATAGAAGGCAATTAACCTACAAATCTGCACGTCTGTGGAGTGTGGGAGGAAACTGGAGCCCCCAGAGAATCACGCTATCACGCAGGGAGAACGTACAAACTGCATACAGACAGGATTGAACCAGAGTCTCTGGCGCTGTGAGGCAGCAACTCTACCGCTGCGCCACTGTGCTGCCCTCATTCTGACCTTAATTTCACTTTCTTAAATTTACGTGACACCGTGACTATATTTTAAGCTGTTGTGTCCACCTGGTGACTCAGAATGGATATTTTGATGCTAAGATCGATTAGAAAAATAATTTATTTCAGGAAGTGCCGTGTCATTTAATCTGTGTGCGCCGTGCGTATTAAGCTTCAATTTACTGCGGCTTAAAAAGAAAATAGATCAGCAGCTTGGAGAAGATCAACTGATACTAAAACACTCTCGACGGCCACCAAAATACCCCAGCAAATACTCCAGTGAGGGTGAACTGCCGAGGGACAACGCAGGCAGGCAGCAGCGGCACAGCGGCAGATACAGGCCCTTCGGCCCACCGAGCCGCGCCGACCGGCGATCCCCGCACACTAGCACTACCCTACACACACCAGGGACAATTTACAATTATACCAAGCCAATTAATCTACAAACATGTACGTCTTTGGAGTGTGTTAGGAAACTGCAGATCCCGGAATAAACGCACGTAGGTCACGGAGAGAACGTACAAACTCCGTACAAACAGCACCCGTAGTCGAGATCGAACCCAGGTCTCTGGCGCTGTAAGGCAGCAACTCTGCCACTGCTCCCATATAGCATAGATATAGGGTAGGAATGATTGAGAGGGCTCTAGACCAAATGCAGGACAATGGGGTGTAGGAGGCTGCTTCCTGATATAAGGCCTTTTAATAAATCAACATGTTCGATAGATTTACCACTGATCTAGTTTAGTTTTAGTTTAGAGATACAGCACGGAAACAGGCCCTTCGGCCCACTGGGTCCACGCCGACCAGCGATCCCCGCACATTAACACTTTCCAACACCCACTTGGGACAATTTTTACATTTACCAAGCCAATTAACCTACATACCTGCACGTCTTTGAGCTGTTTTATTTTGTGTCTGTGCCTATCTGAGTAAAGGCAGACACAAAATGCTGGAGTAACTCAGCGGGACAGACAGCATCTCTGGAGAGAAGGAATGGGTGACGTTTCAGGTCGAGACCCTTCTTCAGAATGATGTCAGGGGAGTGGGCGGGACAGAGATTGAATGTAGTCGGAGACAGTAAGACTGGTGGGAGAATTGGGAAGGGAGGGGATGGAGAGAGAGAGGAAAAGCAAGGGCTATTCGAAGTTAGAGAAGTCAATGTTCATACCCCGGTGGTGTAAGCTTCCCAAGCGAAATATGAGGTGCTGCTCATCCAATTTGCGCTGGGCCTCACTCTGACAGTGGAGCAGGCCCAGGACAGAAAGGTCAGATTGGGAATGGGAGGGGAAGTGTTTAGCAACCGGGAGATCAGGTAGGTTAAGTTGGTCTGAGCGGAGGTGTTCAGCGAAACGACCGCCGAGCCTGCGCTTGGTCTCGCCGATATACAGGAGTTGACACCTGGAACAGCGGATACAGTAAATGAGGTTGGAGGAGGTGCAAGTGAAACTCTGCCTCACCTGAAACGACTGTCGGGGTCCTTGAACGGAGTCGAGGGGGGAGGTAAAGGGACAGGGGTTGCATTTCCTGCGGTTACAGGGGAAAGTACCTGGGGGAGGGGGTGGTTTGGATGGTTTGAGTGGGAAGGGACAAGTTGACCAGGGAGTTGGGGAGGGAACGGTTTCTGCGGAAAGCAGAAAGGGGTGGTGATGGGAAGTAGTGGCCAGTAGTGGGATCTCGTTGGAGGTGGCGAAGATGATGGAGGATATATGGAGGATTATATGCTGTATGCGACGGCTGTTGAGATGGAAGGTGAGGACAAGAGGGACTGTTCTTGTTACGAATGGGGGAAGAGCAGAGCTGCGGGATATCGAGTACATCCTATTAAGAGCCTCATCTATAATGGAAGGTGGGAACCCCTGTTCCCTAAAGAATGAGGACATCTCCGATGACCTGGCATTGAAAACCTCATCCTGGGCGCAGATGGGATGTAGCCCGAGGAATTGAGAGTAGGGGATAGAATCTTTAAATCTCTCCTATCTGAGTAAAGTCAGATATAGGGTATGGGTAAAGTACAAAATTGCCTCCTACATAGGGCCAGCATGGTCTGCAAGGACAAGGTGGGCTGAAGGGCCTCTATGCTGAATAAGCTCTCTCTAGTAGGCCATTTGACCCTTCAGTTTCTCTGTCCTTCAGATTTCCTATCTCCATTTCCCGCCAAATGCAAATTTCATTTCATTCTTCCCTCACTCATAGCCTCAGAATTAAAGGACGTTCCTTTAGGAAGGAGACGAGGAGGAATTTATTTAATCAGAGGTTGGTGAATCTGTGGAATCCATTGCCACAGAAGGCTGTGGAGGCCAAGAATGGATATTTTTAAGGCAGAGATAGATAAATTCTTGATTAGTACGGGTGTCAGGGGTTAGAAACATATAAAATTCTTAAAAGACTGGACAGGCTAGATGCAGGAAAAATGTTCCCGATGTTGGGGGAATCCAGAACCAGGGGGTCACAGTTTAAGAATAAGGGGTCGGCCATTTAGGACTGAGATGAGGAAAAACGTTTTCACCCAGAGAGTTGTGAATCTGTGGAATTCTCTGCCACAGAAGGCAGTGGAGGCCAATTCACTGGATGTTTTCAAGAGAGAGTTAGATTTAGCTCTTAGGGCTAATGGAATCAAGGGATATGGGGAAAAAGCAGGAACGGGGTACTGATTTTAGATGACCAGCCATGGTCATATTGAATAGCGATGCTGGCTTGAAGGGCCGCACGGCCTACTCCTGCACCTATTTTTCTATGTTATGGGGAAAGGGCAGGAGAATGGGGTTAGGAGGGAGAGACAGATCAGCCATGATTGAACGGTGGAGTAGACTTGATGGGACGAATGGCCTAATGCTGTTCCTATCACATGAACTTATGAGCACTTGAAATCCAACATTTTTAGATCACTTGCAAACTTTTATGTGAATCTTAAGTAGAAAGTTAATTAATCTGCCCTTTCAGTGCTCCCTTTTAATAAAATCCCCTGTTCATGGCTGTAAGGAGCTTACATTTGTCTTTACTAATCATTTTCTCTTATCTATAGAAGCTTTTACAGTCAGTTCGTGTTTTCCGTAAGCTTACTTATATACTCTATTTTCTCTTCCCAACTAATCCCTTTGTCCTCCTCTGCTAGTCCTTGGATCCAACACCAGCCCTACTAGCTCCCTACCATGGAAAGCATTTTATCAGGATGCATCACAGCATGGTTTAGGAACAGCTCCATCCAAGTGCTAGAAATTGCAGAGAATTGTGGACGCAGCCCAGACCATCACACAAACAACCCTCCCTTCTATTGATTCCATTTATACCTTTTTCTCACAGAGAGTGGTGAGTCTGTGGAATTCTCTGCCTCAGAGGGCGGTGGAGGCAGGTTCTCTGGATGCTTTCAAGAGAGAGCTAGATAGGGCTCTTAAAAATAGCGGAGTCAGGGGATATGGGGAGAAGGCAGGAACGGGGTACTGATTGGGGATGATCAGCCATGATCACATTGAATGGCGGTGCTGGCTCGAAGGGCCGAATGGCCTACTCCTGCACCTATTGTCTATTGTCTATACCTCACGCTGCCTCGGCAAGGCCAGCAGCATAATCAAGGACGAGTCGCACCCTGGCTACTCCCTCTTCTCCCCTCTCCCATCGGGCAAAAGGTACAGAAGTGTGAAAACACACACCTCCAGATTCAGGGACAGTTTCTTCCCAGCTGTTATCAGGCAACTGAACCGTCCTACCACAACCAGAGAGCAGTCCTGAGCTACTATCTGCTTCATTGGAGACCATTGGAGAATTGGTTATTCTCTTCATCATGTATCTGTACATTGTAAATGGCTCGATTGTAATCATGTATTGTCTTTCCGCTGACGGTTGGCACGCAACAAAAGCTTTTCACGGTACCTCGGTACACGTGAAAATAAACTGAACTCAATAAACTGGTCTCAACTCAACCCACCCTGGTTTGGCCTCTGTAAAATGAAGTTGGAGATAATTAGAGATTTACTCTAATTGCAATATCCTGTTCAATGCCATCCTCTACATCACCGCTATAGTTTGTGGGTCTGGGTTCAAGTCCCACTGGTGTGTTACAGGGTTCACAGCGCCACAGATGCACGGTATCATGCGCTACTGGGCAGGCCACTCGATGATACGAATACACGAGGAATCCCAGAACCAACACCAATGGCTGGAAACAAAGCACTGGAGTAACTCAGTGGGTCAGGAAGCACCTCTGGAGAAATAGGGTGGGTGATGTTTCGGGTCGGGACCCTTCTTCAGACTGAGAGTGGAGGTGCGGGAACTGGAGGTAGGAAGAGGCCAGAACAAGGGAAGGCCTCGAAGGCAGCAACTCTACTGCTGCGCCACCGTGCCGCCCCAAAGCTCTTCCATTAAGAGAAAATGAAAGATAAATCACAGCACTATTTTGATCAAGCAACCTAAACTGCGGATTATTATTAAAGCAATCAAAGCGAAGTGCAGATGCTGGTTTAATACCAAAGATAGACACAAAGTGCTAGATCAACTTAGCGGGTCAGGCGGCTTCTCATAAGGTCATAACTCATAAGTGATAGGAGCAGAATTAGGCCATTCGGCCCGTCAAGTCTACTCCACCCTTGGATGAATCATGGCTGATCCATCTCTTCCTCATAATCACATTCTCCTGCCTTCTCCCCATAACCCCCGACACCCGTACTAATCTGGAATCTATCTATCTCTGCCGTAGAAATATCCAAGGGTCGGGTCCCTTCTTTAGATTCTTCTTCAGATCTTTAAAGCAATGCAGTCGGACATCTTTCAACAAAGGAATGGCTGTGGTTCACAAACAGAATCTCTGAAGCCCCTTTGAAGCCTGCAGGCCTCAGCATTGCCCGTTAGCTACTCAAACCTATTTCCAAGAAAGGAGAAAACAACAAAAGAGGGAGGTTTTTGTGTTTGATTTGTTCGCAGGGACTTCATTGGTGTTCTGATTCCGCCCGTTGCCAGACATCTGAGTGCTTGCAAAGTCCAGCTGGAGGCGCAGAGCAAAGAGGTGTGGAGGGGAATATTGGCATTCTTCCCCCTTTCGGAGGTCAGCTGATGCAGCATAGGGTAGGCCGAGGGACACTCCTGCGTGTTGAGAGATCAAGGGGAGCCTGGCATTGTACTCTAGCTGCCTGAAGTGACTTGGATCCCGTATTAGTGAAAAATCCTGTTCACATAACCGGTTTATTGGCAAAAGGATTGGGTTTAATGGAAATGTTATTGACAGTCATTTGGGGAAAAGAGGGAACGTGGACAAAGCAGCATTAAATGCATTGATTTTTTCAATCCTGCACGAACAGCATTGGAAATGGCCATGGCTTTGTTCCATTAACACAAGTTGCTGATCAATATGTACTCTATGTACTCTAATCAATATGTACCATGCAAAGCAAGGTTGTGGCGAGGCATAGGTCAATGCACTAACACACTGCATCATTTTCTATTTTGTAGTGCTGGGTTTGACGGCTAAAAATTGGAAGTTATGGAACTCTTCCACAGATACGCCGCAGAGGGCATTTTATCAGGAAGCGTCACAGAGTGGTTTGGGAACAGCTCCATCCAAGATCCCAAAGAAATTGCAGAGAGTTGTGGATGCAGCCCAGACTATCATGCAAACCAACCTCCCTTCCATTGACTCCATTTATAGTCAATGGCCTTGGTAAGGCCACCAACATAATCAAGGACCAGTCTCACCCCGGCCACTCCCTCTTCTCCCCTCTCCCATCGGACAAGAGGTACAGAAGTGTGAAAACGCACACCTCCAGATTCAGGGACAGTTGTGCCCAGCTGTTATCAAACAACTGAACCATCCTTTCAACAATTGATTGAGAACGGTCCTGAGCTATTATCTACCTCATTGTTCAGTTCGGTTTAGTTCATTGTCATGTGTATAGAAGATTTTGTTGTGAGCCATTTACAATTAGAGACCCTTGGACTAGAGTTGTGAATTTGTGGAATCACCCAGAGAGCTGTGAATTTGTGGAATTCCCTGCCACAGAAGGCAGTAGAGGCCAATTCACTGGATGAATTTAAAAGAGAGTTAGATAGAGCTCTAGGGGCTAGTGGAATCATGGGATATGGGGAGAAGGCAGGCAGGGGTTACTGTTTGTGGATGATCAGCCATAATCACAATGACAATAGATAATAGGTGCAGGAGTAGGCCATTCGCCCCTTCAAGTCAATGTGATCATGGCTGATCATCCACAATCAGTACCCCGTTCCTGCCTTCTCTCCATATCCCTTAACTCCGCTATCCCTAAGAGCTCTAACGATCTAATGAATGGCAGTACAGGCTCGAATGTCCAAAAGGCCTCCTCCTGCACCTATTTTCTATGTTTCTATGACTATATTTAATTGGACTTTATCTTGCAGTAAACGTTATTCCTTTTACCCTGTACCTTGATTGTAATCATGATTGTAATCATGTATAGTCTTTCCGACTGGATACCACGCAACAAAAGCTTTTCACAGTATCTCGGTACACGTGACAATAAACTAAACTAAAACAAAACGACACTTTTAAAGTGGTGATTTTGGCGCGGTAGTTGCAAGGGTTAACGGGCGCATTGGCCAGAATTGCATTCCTTGGAGGCCAGAAGGAAGGTCACAGGGTCATCTGTCGTTGAGGTATTTAAGGCGATTGAAGGATTTGACAGGAGAGCTTAAAACTATTTCCTCTGGTCCAGAGTGCAGAGAAAGAGAAAATACAAAAATTAGAACAGTGTTGTTTCTTCATAAAATGCACGGTGGAATTGTGGAATTTGTGGACCCAAAACGTCACCCATCCCTTCTCCCCATAGATGCTGCCTCACCCGCTGTGTTACTCCAGCAATTTGTGTCTACCTTCGACTTTATCCAGCATACCAGGGGCCCCAGTTTAAGAATAAGGGGTAAGCCATTTAGAATGGAGACGAGGAAACACTTTTTCTCACAGAGAGTTGTGCGTCTGGAATTCTCTGCCTCAGAGGGTGGTGGAGGCCGGTTCTCTGGATACTTTCAAGAGAGAGCTAGATAGGGCTCTTAAAGATAGCGGAGTCAGGGGATATGGGGAGAAGGCAGGAACGGGGTACTGATTGTGGATGATCAGCCATGATCACATTGAATGGCAGTGCTGGCTCGAAGGGCCGAATGGCCTACTCCTGCACCTATTGTCTATTGTATCTATGGAGAGAAGGAATGGGTGACGCTTACGGGTCCCTTACGGGTTTCGACCCGAAACGTCACCCATTCCTTCTCTCCACAGATGCTGCCTCACCCACTGAGTTACTCCAGCATTTTGTGTCTACCTTCGATTTTATCCAGCATCTGCAGTTCTTCCTTACACCAAGACCCATGGAATCTTGGTGGGTAAACAATGTTAAATCCAGTCATGATTCAATTGAAAGGTTGTACAGGTTAAACGGCGAACAGTGCTCTTTGTATCTCAGCTACTGAAATATCGCAACATTGCATTAAAAATGCAGCCAGGGAGTGAAAGGCAAGTTTGGATTTAGTGCACAATTGTGGAAAATCGCATGGACTTACAAGTGAGTTAGCAAGTGTTAGCAATAAGTAAGAAATAAAAATAACTTAACAGAATCTTTAGAAGGATGAGGGGAGACCTTTTTGAAACCATGTGCGGCGGCATGCAGAGAAGACTGTTTGGTGACGTTTTCGTTTAGTTTAGATTAGTTTAGTTTAGAGATACAGCGCGGAAACAGGCCCTTCGTACCACCGAGTCCGCGCCGACCTTAACACTATCCTACACCCACCAGGGACAATTTTTACATTTACCAAGCCAATTAACCAACAACCTACAAACGTCTTTGGAGTGTGGGAGGAAACCGAAGATCTCGGAGAAAACCCAGGCTGGTCATGGGGAGAACGCACAAACTCCGTACAGAGAGCACCCGTAGTCGGGTTGGAACCCGGGTCTCCGGCGCTGCATTCGCTGTAAGGCAGCAACTCTACCGCTGCGCCACCGTGACCGCTTTTATAACTCTGTCGGAGCCAAAATGTGGCGACACGTGTGTATTGCCGAGGTGTGTTTAGTTTAGTTTAATTTCGTTTTAGAGATACAGCGTGGAAGCAGGCCCTTCGGCCTACCGAGTCCAAACCGACCAGCGATCCCTGCACATTAACACAAGCCTACACACACTGGGGACAATTTAGACTGATACCAAGTTTATAAACCTAAGCCAATCAACCTACAAACCTGTACGTCTTTGGGGTGTGGGAGGAAACCGAAGATCTCGGAGAAAACCCACGCGGTCACGGGGAGGACCTACAAACTCCGTACAGACAGCACCTGTTGTCGGGATAGAACCCGGATCTCTGGCTCTGCAAGCGCTGTAAGGTAGCAACTCTACCGCTGCGCCACCGTGACCGTCCATTGCTACATGGTTTTATCAGGTTGTACACAGAACAAAGCCTTTTGCTGTACCTAGGTATGTGTGACAATAACGTTTCATTGAATTGAATTGAATCATTGATGGTCTTGACTGCAAGCACGAATGATCAGGAAGGCAGCACCTTGGCGCAGCTGGTAGAGCTGGTGCCTCACAGCACCAGGGTTCGATCCTCCCCTCGGCTGGTGATTGAGTGGAGTTTGCGTGTTCTCCTGTGACCGTGTGGGTTTATTCCGGGTGCTCTTGTTTCCACGGTGCTGGTTCGTAGGTTAATTGGTCTCTGTAAATGTTCCCAGGGTGTGTAGGGAAAGTTGGATAACATAGCTATACAGTGGCACAGCTGGTCGCGTTGCTGCCTTACAGCACCAGAGACCCCGGTTCGATCCTGACCATGGGTGCTGTCTGTACGGAGTTTGTACGCTCTCCCCGTGACCTGCGTGGGTTTCCTCCGGGTGCTCCGGATTCCGCCCACATCTCAATGACGTGCGGGGTTGTAGGGAGTGGATGAGAAAGTGGGATAATGTGGAATTAGTGTATCATGGGCGATCAGTGGTTAGCGTGGACTGTGGGCCGAAGGGCCTGCTCCCATGCTATATCTTTAAACTAAATAGAGGAACATCCCAATATCCTAGCCTCCTCTGCCCTTCCCTATTGGACCTCATCATAACCTTTAACCCCTCTATCTGGCCCCTTTGCCTTCTCTTTTCTCCTTAACAGGAGACACAAGTTTGTTCAGTTTTTCTTTATAGTACAACTATGCCATGCACGGTGGCGCAGTGGTAAAGTTGCTGTCTTACAGCGCCAGAGACCCGGGTTCGATCCAAACTACGGGTGCTGTCTTTACGGAGTTTCTACGTTCTCCCCATGACCTGCGAGGGTTTTCTCCCAGGTCTTCGGTTTCGTCTCACACGCCATGCGGGTTTGCAGGTGAATTGGCTTGGTATAAATGTAAATTGTCACTGATATGTGAACACACAAGAGTGTGTTCTTCCGTTCCGACGTCGGAGCTCCGATACTCCCGGCGAGAGGGCCTGTACATCAGGCCGTCCGTAGCGGCGACTGCGGAGGGTTCAAAGGCCCCGACCACGGATGAACAAAGAGGAAGATGACTGAACTTTATTGCCTTCCCTCACAGTGGGAAACGTTGATTCCGCTGTGTGGGGGATGTTCATGTTCAACTCTATCGTTTATTGTGTTATTTTTATTCGTATGGCTGTATGGTAACTCAAATCTCACTGTACCAATTGGTGCATGGGACAATAAATGTAACTTGAACTTGACTTGAACTAGTACGTGTGTGTGTGTAGGATAGTGTTAGTGTGCGGGGGGGGGGGGGGGGGGATCGCTGGTCGGTGCAGACCCGTGGGCAGAAGGGCCTGTTTCTGTGCTGTATCTCTAAAACTAAGCCACTTGTATCACTGAATCCACACTTCCCAGCACTGAGCCATTCAGCTACAAGCCGCGGGGGAGCGATTTGTGCAGCTCCATGCTGATGAAAAGCTGAATTGTTTTTACATGAGGCGTAAGAGACTGGAGCGGTCCCTCGAGGCAGACAAATTACCTTGCGTTCCTCTTTAAAGTGGTCGGCAGCTGTTGTGAAATGCGGGATGGTGTTCTTACAGTGAGGACACCCTAGAATGAAAAATAATGAAAGAGCTGTTCAAATATCACATTGGTCACAATCTGAGAGCTTGATCTGTGAGGTTAGATAAAGCCATTGAAGGAAAGTGACGGAGATAATAAAAAAAAATTAAGCTTGCATTGGTGGCGCAGCGGTAGAGTTGCTGCCTTACAGTGCCAGAGACCCGCATTCAATCCGCACTCCTGCTGCCTTTAGTTCATGTTCATAAGGTATAGGAGCAGAATTAGGTCATTCGGCCCATCAAGTCTACACTGCCATACAATCATGGCTGATCTATCTTTTCCTCTCAACCCCATTCTCCTGCCTTCTCCCCATTACTCCCGACACTCTGACTAATGAAGAATCTGTCAATCTGTGCCTCAAAAATACCCAATGACGTGGCCTCCACAGCCATCTGTGGTGATGAATTCCACAGATTCACCACCCTCTGACTAAAGAAATTCCTCCATTTCCTTTCTAAAGGTATGTCCTTGCATCCGGAGGCTCTGGCCTCGGGTCCTAGACTCTCCCACAAGTGGAAACATCCTCTCCACATCCACTCTATCCACTCCAGGCCTTTCGTTATTTGGTAAGTTTCAATGAGGCCCCCATCATCCTTCTATACTCCAGTGAGTCCAGGCCCAGTGCTGTCAAACGTTCATCATAAGTTAACCCATTCTTTCCTGGAATTATTCTTGTAAATCTCTTCTGGACTCTCTCCATCAATAGCACATCCTTCCTCAGATATGGGGCCCAAAACTGCTCACCATACTCCAAATGCCATTTGACCAGTGCCTTTCAGGCCTCAGCATTACATTCCTGTTTTTATATTCTAGTCTTTGCTTCTATATTCTCCCCGTGACCGCGTATATTTTCTTCGGCTGCTCCGGTTTCCTCCCACACTCCACAGACTTACAGATATGTAGGTTAATTGGCATCAGTGGGGTGGGAGATTGCAACCTTCACATGGTCCGCCCTGTTTCGATGAATGCAATCAACCCGGCGTGCACAATCAAATAAGATCAAATAGAACAAGTTGTCCTACAACTTTAGGCTGTGCACGCCATACACAAAAGGAAGAAGATTGGCATCAGTAAAAAAAACTGTGAATTGTCCTTAGTGTGTAGAATACTGCTAGTGTATGGGGTGATCGCTGGTCGCAAATTCACAAGTTATAGAAGTAGAATTAGGCCATTTGGCCCATCCAGTGCCATTCAATCATCACTGATCTCTGCCTCCTGATCCAAATTTCCTGCCTTCTCCCCATAAACCTTAACACCTGTTCTAATCAAGAATTTGTCTCTCTGCCTCAAAAAAGGCAGACTCGATGGGCCGAAGGGCCTGTTTCCGTGTTGCATGTCTAAAGCCTAGAGTTCTCTCTTCCCAAGCTAGTGACATTACAAAGGAACAAATATACAACTGCATTTGTTCTTTCAATGTTCTTCTTCTTCTTCTTCTTCTTCTTCTTGTGTATGGCGTGCATAGCCTAAAGTTGTACGACAACTTGTTCTATTTGATCTTATTTGATTGTGCACGCCGGGTTGATTGCATTGGTTGAAACGGGGCGGACCAGGTGAGGGTTGCAATCTCCCACCCCCTTTCAATGTTAATGTGATCAGATTGCTTCAAGCATAATCCTCTTGGGAGCTACTTATCCCAACCATTTATGCATGGGAATAATTCCGATGTGACATTTCTGAAACAAGTCATTTTCAGTCCCTGGCACTGTGTGTGTGGCATTAGCAGAATTAATCGGATGTGACGTTGATCCTGTCTGTACACAAGATCTTCAGAATCCATAATTGTGGACATCAAGATAGACACAAAATGCTGGAGTAACTCAACAGGGCAGGCAGCATCTCTGGATAGAAGGAATGGGTGACGTTTCGGGTTGAGACCCTTCTTCAGACTGAGAGTCAGGGGAGAGGGTAACGAGAGATATGGAAGGGTGAGGCGTGAAAACGAGAGATCAAAGGGGACGAAGTTCAAGGAAAATGTAGAATAGATCGTTGATAGCGAGGAGAAGTTGACAACGAGGCGTTCAAAGCAAAATGTAATCAGGAGGACAGCCGGACTGGTCGGGGAACAAGGATTCGGGTGTGTTGGACAGAGGGTCTCGACCGGAAACGTCACCCATTCCTTCTATCCAGAGATGCTGCCTGCCCTGCTGAGTTACTCCAGCATTTTGTGTCTACCTGAACCAGCATCCACAGTTCCTTCCTACACGTTTCGGGTTAGGACCCTTCTTTGATCTGAGGAACGGTCCCGACCTGAATCGCCACCTGTCTGTGTTCTCCACAGATGCTGCTTGACCTGCTGAGTTAATCCGACTCTTTGCATCCTTTTGTGTAAACCAGCATCTGCGGTTCTTTGTTTCTGCATAGTGCAGTACATCACAGAAATAGGTCCTTTGGCCCACAGGTTTAGAGGCCCCTGTAATTTTGCCCAGAGTGCGTAGAGAGTGGATGAGAAAGTGGGATAATGTACGAATGTTGTGAATGAATGATCAATGATTGGTGTGAACGGTGGCCTGTTTCCATGCTGTATCCCTCAAGCTAAATTTGAAAACTGGCAAACGTCCACTTACAGGCCCTTCGGCCCGCAATATCTGTGCCAAACATAATGCTTCGGACGAGGCTTATATGCCTCCACATAATCCATATCCCTCCTTTCCCTGCATGTCCATGTGCTTTTCCAAAAGTCTCTTAAATGACAACAGACAATAGGTGTAGGAGGAGGCCATTCGGCCCCTCGAGCCAGTTCACTGTGATCATGGCTGATCATCCACTATCAGTACCCCGTTCCTGCCTTCTCCCCATTTCCCTTGACTCCGCTATCTTTAAGAGCTCTATCTAACTCTCTCTTGAAAGCATTCAGAGAATTGGCCTCCACTGCCTTCTGAGGCAGAGAATTCCACAGATTCACAACTCTCATCCATTCTCTACGCACTCTCGTATTTGCCTCCACCATCACCCCAGGCAGCGTGTTCCAGGCACTCGCCACCCAGTGAATGATCCCAGGAATGAGTGGGTTAACATATGATGAGCGTTTGACGGCACTGGGCCTGTACTCGCTGGAGTTTAGAAGGTTGAGGGGGGGAACTCATTGAAACTTACAGAATAATGAAAGGCATGGATAGAGTGGATGTGGAAAGGATGAACAGAGGTCATGGCCTCAGAATTAAAGGGCTGTCTTTTAGAAAGAGGGTAGTTAATCTGTGGAACTCATTGCCACAGAGGGTGGTGGAGGCCAAGTCAGTGGATATTTTTAAGGCAGAGATAATAAACTTTTAGACAAATTCTTGATTAGAACGGGTGTCAAGGGTTATGGGGAGAAGGCAGGATAATGGGATTAGGAGGCAGAGATTAGCCATGATTGAATGGTGGAGTAGACTCGATGGGCTGAATGGCATAATTCTACTTCTATAACTCAATGGGTCAGGCAGCATCTCTGGAGAGCATGAATAGGTGACATTTCTGGGCGGGAACCTTCTTCAGACTATAAAGTCGCATCAAGCCATTTAAACTTCACCCCAAGCTTCATGGTGGCCAGATGTAATGTTAAGATTGAACCTTTGAAGATGTCTCTTGACCTTTCCAAAAAAACAGAAGCTTAAACATTCAATAATTGAAGAGAAACAATAGACTGTCAAAGTATCAAATACATTTAAGCCAATTCTGTTAGAAAATAAAAGGAAACTTACTTGTACTTATCCTACTGCCTACAGCTGTTTATTGCAGCAAAAATAAATGGGCCTGTTGGACTTATGACTGGCATTCAGTGGGTTGATCTCCCTATTGCCCTCCATGAGGTGTCTGAGTCGGCTGCCTGCCCCTTTTCCTGGGGTTACGCCCGTGCCCGGGTTGTGTTAGAAAGGGACTACGCGCTGTCCACGGGCACCCTGGGTGTTTCCGGGACCGCTGGGCACCGCGGGGGGGTCGAATGCATCCTTGACAAGGAGTGTAAAGGGCCTGTCCCACTTTCATGACCTAATTCACGACCTCTGCCGAGTTTGCCCTTGACTCATACTCGCAGCATGGTCGTCACGAGGTCGTAGGTAGGTTGTAGCAGGCCGTGATGCTAGTCGTAGGTACTCGTGGCATCAAGTAGGACGCGGTGTTTTTTTAAGCCTGATGAAAAATGTCCACGAGTAAAAAAGGTCGTGAATTAGGTCGTGAAAATGGGACAGGCCCTTAAGGTAGTTGTATAATAGTTTATCGTTTGTCGTGTTTTATGGTGGTGGGTTCTGTTTTGTTTTTTACTATACTGTATATATCATTTTAAAATTTGAATAAATATTTTTGATTAATAAAAAAAAAAAAAGAGGTATTTGAGGTATCCAAATGTTCTCCGAGCAGATACTAAGCCTTTCCTTGGAGGTGCCAAACTTCCACCCGCGAATACAGCAGAACTACAGCCTTTAACTGGAAACCCGATGCCGAGTTTATTTTCGTTTAGAGATACCGTGTGGAAACAGGCCCTTCGGCCCACCCAGTCCGTGCCGACCATCGATCACCTGTACGCTAGTTCTATGTTAGCCCAGTCTCGCACCTACAAACCAGGGGCAAGCTACAGAGGCCAATTAACCTTGAAACCCGCACGTCTTTGGAATGTGGAAGGAAACCAGCGCACCCGGAGAAAACCCACAGCGGTCGCAGGGAGAACGTGCAAACTCCACACACAGACTCCAAACTCCTCCCCAAGGTCAGGATCGAACCCTGGGTCTCCAGCGCTATGAAGCAGCAATGTTGCCGTAGAGCCGCAGTGTGGCCCTGCTTTATTTTAAGACAGATATTGCATTGTAAAGCAAATTTTTTTTTTAACCAAGTACAATTGTCAACAATGGATATCCATATCAGGACATTAACAGACATCATAGATTGTTTGTCTGAATATGGTGCAAATCAAATGTCGTGCTCCCCTTTGTTCAGACGATGTGAGTCAACAAAGCCCGAGCATAAACAACGATTTGATTCAGACCAGATTTGCACTCGCTGGGAAACTGTGTCTTTGTGCCACTAATGCACGCAATGCCTGAAAGCTCCTTCCATATGTTGCTCACTCGTAACATAGAATACAGAACAGGAACCAAACTTGATGCCAAGTTAATCTGATCGGATCTGCCTGTACATGATCCATCTCCCTTTATCCCTTGGTAGTCACAAAATGCTGGAGTAACTCAGCGGGTGAGGCAGCATCTCTGGAGAGAAGGAATGGGAAACGTCGCCCATTCCTTCTCTCTAGAGATGCTGCCTCACCCGCTGAGTTACTCTAGCATTTTGTGTCTACCTTCGATTTAAACCAGCATCTGCAGTTCTCTCTTGCACATATTCCTTGCTCTTCCTTGTGCCTATCTAAAAGCTCTTGAACATCACCATCGTGTCTGCCTCCACCACCATCCCCTGGCAGTGCGTTCCAGGTTCCTATGAATTCCAGGTTCAGTGTAAAAAGCTTGCCCCGCACATCTCCATTAAACTATTCCCCTGTCACCTATGAACTTGATGCATGCAGTAGCAATCCTTTACTTGAATGCATCAATGTCCATAGCATGGTTCATTGAACATGTTCAGGATTAATTGATCTATCCCAGTGAACCAATGTCTGGTTGCTCACTTAATCATAGAAACACAGAAAAAACAGGTGCAGGAGTGGGCCATTCGGCCCTTCGAGCCAGCACTGTCTTTCAATATGATCATGGCTGATCATCTAAAAATCAGTACCCCGTTCCTGCTTTCTCCCCATATCCTTTGATTCCTTTAGCCCAAAGAGCTAAATCTAACTCGCTCTTGAATACATCCAGTGAATTGGCCTCCACTGCCTTCTATGGCAGAGAATTCCACAGATTCACAACTCTCTGGGTGAAGAAGTTTTTCCTCATCTCCTAAATGGCCTACCCCTTATTCCTAAACTGTGACCCCCTGGTTCTGGACTCCCCCAACATTGCCACTTGGGATCAGGGTCATGGCCCTTCAATGCATCATTGCTTGGGCTGAAATGCTCTCCTCATGCCTCTATAACCATAAATGAATGCAGCATCCTGTTACAGCCTGACCCCAATGGTTTCAGATGGCTTTTACGAGGAGGTTGCCAGGACTAGAGGTTGTGAGCAATTGGGAGAGGTTGAGTAGGCTGGGTCTCTATTCCATGGAGCGCAGGAGGATGAGGGGAGCTATTACAGAAGTATCAAAATCATGAGAGGAATAGATCGGGTAGATGCACAGAGTCTTTTACCCAGAGTAAGGGAATTGAGGACCGGAGGACGTAGGTTCAAGGTGAAGGGAAAAATATTTAATAGGAATCAGAGGGGTAACTTTTTCACACAGAGGGTGGTGGGTGTATGGAACAAGCTGCCAGAGGAGGTAGTTGAGGCTGGAACTATCCCATCGTTTAAGAAACAGTTAGACAGGTACATGGATAGGACAGGTTTGGAGGGTTATGGACCAAGCGCAGTCAAGTGGGACTAGGGTAGCTGGGACATTGTTGGCCGGCGTGGGCGAGTTGGGCTGAAGGGCCTGTTTCCACATTGTATTACTCTATATCATGGGGTTAGGAGGGAGAGATAGATCAGCCATGATTGAATGGCAGAGTAGACGATGGGCCGAGTGGCCTAATTCTGCTCCTATCACTTATCTTCCTACGATTCTCCAGCCTTCTCCCCATAACCCCTGACGCCCGTATTAATCAAGAATCTATCTCTGCCTTAAAAAAAATCCATAGGCGGCCTCCACAGCCATCTGCGGCAATGAATTCCGCAGATTTACCACCCTCCGACTAAAGAAATTCCTCCTCAACTCCTTCCTAAAGGGGTGTCCTTTTATTCTGAGCCTCCACATCCGCTCTGTCCAAGGCTTTCACTGTTGCGATGTCTGAGACTCAGCTGAATCAGCGAGTAAATCGTCACAAACAATGGCGACGACTGAGTGGTGGGGACTTCTTCACTTGTCAAGTGTAGCACAGCACCAAACAGAAGCGCAAAGAGGAATTTGGATCACTTCTGATGGGAGCTGCCAACCTGAATAATCCTGGCCGATATGCAATAGTCTGAATTATCCGTTCACGCGTTGTTTTACATTCATGTTCCAACTATCCAGACCGTAGAAACCAGCCCACGGGTGCCAGTGGAAGCTTTTCGTCTTCAAACCCTTTGGACCACGTGCCAAGTGTCTGTGTTGTGTTGAGCTGTAATCCCTACAATTTGCACTCTCTATACATCCATGGTGATGAAAGACAGAAAATGGTGCTGCTCTCTGCTCCACATGGAGTCTTAGAATCATAGAAATTCATGGCATAGGAAAGGGACTGGACAGCAATCCAAGCTGTCGGGGAAAGACAGGAGCTGTTTATGCACAGTCAGACAGCCGAGGCAGATCCCAGATTTGACTGATAATTAGTCACCTCAGGGAGGCAGCACCATATCTGCTCAGATTTAGTGAGGAATAGTCAGACTTTGGGTGAGGGAGCATCTATGGAGCGAAGGAATAGGTGACGATTCGGGTCGAGACCCTTCGTCTGACGATTATTTTCGGCGACTGCCAGCATCATTGACTGACGTATCAGGTCACCGAAAAATAGGTGACGAAGGGTCTTGACCCGAAACATCACCTATTCCTTCGCTCCATAGATGCTGCCTCACCCGCTGAGTTTCTCCAGCATTTTTATCTACCTTCGATTTTTCCAGCATCTGCAGTTCTTTCTTAAACAATAGTCAGACTTTAATTGTTTCTGAAAGATAGAGTCTAAAGGGACTTGTCCCACTTGGCGATTTTTTTCGGCGACTGCCGGTGTCATATCAGGGTCGCCAAAAGATTTTGAACATTTCAAAATCCAGCGGCGACAACAAAAATGTTGCGACACTTGAGAAAACACCGCGCGTCAATACGTCATCACGCCGCGTCGCCGCCAGATCACGCCAGAAATTTTTCGGTGACCTGATACGTCAGTCAATGATGCTGGCAGTCGCCAAAAATAATCGCCGAGTGGGACAGGGCCTTTACAGTGTGGAAACAGGCCCTTCGGCCCAACTTGCCCACACCAGCCAACATGTCCCATCTACTGGACACTTCTCCGGATACTTTCAAGAGAGAGCTAGATAAGGCTCTTAAAGATAGCGGAGTCAGGGGATATGGGGAGAAGGCAGGAACGGGGTACTGATTGGGGATGATCAGCTATGATCACATTGAATGGTGGTGCTGGCTCGAAGGTCCGAATGGCCTACTGCACCTATTGTCTATTGTCTACGTTAGTCAAACCTGCCTGCGTTTGGCTCACATCCCTCTAAACCTGTCCGATCCATGTACCTGTCTATATGTTTCTTAACCGTACAAGGACCTGTCTAAATGTTCTACAGTCACATGAGCCTTCGAGGATAAATGCTGGCTCAGAATAAGATGAGTATTTCATGTGCCGTTTAAACAGGTTGAAAATGCACTGGCTATTTTCATTTAGAAGGCAGTCATAGAGTGGGAAACAGGCCCTTCAGTGCAACTCATTCATACCGACAAGGATGCCCCATCTAACCTAGTCCAATTGACCCATATCCTTTGACACCTTTCCTATTCATGTACCTGTTCAATGTCTTTGAAATTATATTACAGTACTAGCCTCAGCTACCTCCTCTGGCAGCTCGTTCCATATACCCATCACCCACTGTGCCCCTCAGGTTCTTATTCAATCTTGGCCCTTTCACCAGGATGTTTCCACTAGTGGGAGAGTCCAGGACCTGAGGCCATGGCCTCAGAATAAAAGGTCGTACCTTTAGAAAGGAGATGAGGAGGAATTTCTTTAGTCAGAAGGTGGTGAATCTGTGGAATTTAATGCCACAGACGGCAGTGGAGGCCGTCATTGGATAATTTTAAGGTGGAGTTTGACAGATTCTTGATTAGTACAGGTGTCTGAGGTTAAGGGGACGAGGCAGGAGAATGGATAGGGTTAAGGGGACAAGGCAGGAGAGGGAAACAGATCAGCTATAATTGAATGGCATAATGGGCCAAATAGCTTAATTCTGACCCGCTGAGTTACTCCAAAACCTTATGTCCTTTTGTGCAGTATCTGCGGTTCTTTGTTTCTACCTCCTCTGGCGGTTGCTCCATATTCTCACCACCTCTGAGTGAATTGTCTCACGTTCCTATTAAATAGTCATAGAGTGATACAGTAAAGAAACAGGCCCTTCTAACTGTTTCTTAAATGCTGGGATAGTCCCAGCCTCAACTGCCTCCTCTGACAGCTTGTTCCATACACCCACCACCCTCTGTGTGAAAACCTCAGATTCCTATTAAATCTTTTTCCCTTCACAATGAACCTATGTCCTCAAGTCCTCGATTCCCCTATGCTGGGCAAGAGATTCTGCGCATTTACCCGACCTATTCCTCTCATGATTTTATACACTTCTCTAAGATCACCCCTCATCCTCCTGCGCTCCAAGGAATAGAGACCCACCCTACTCAACCTCTCCCTATAGTTCAGACCCTCTAGTTCTGGCAACATCCTCGTAAATCTTCTCTGAACTCTTTCAAGCTTGACAATATCTTTCTTATAACATGGTGCCCAGAACTGAACACAATACTTTAAATGTGCTCTCACCAACGTTTTATTCAACTGCAACATGACCTCCCAACTTCTATACTCAATACTCTGACTGATGAAGGCCAATGTGCCAAAAGCCTTTTTGACCACCTTATCTACCTGCGACTCGACCTTCAAGGAATCATGCACCTGCACTCCTAGATCCCTCTGCTCTACAACACTCCCCAGAGGCCAACCATTCACTGTTAAGGTCCTGCTCTTGTTAGACATCCCAAAATGCAACACCTCACATTTCTCTGTATTAGATCCCATCCATCAACCTTTCCTCAGCCCACCAGGCCAATCGATCCAGATCCTGCTGCAATCGTTCACAATCATCTTCATCATCTGCAAAACCACCAACTTTTGTGTCATCAACAAACCTGCTAATCTTGCCCTGTATGTTCTCATCCAAATCATTAATGTGGATGAAAATCAATAACGGGCCCGGCACCAAACCATGAGGCACACCACTAGTCACAGGCCTCCAGTTCGAGTAGCAACCTTCCACCATAATCCTCTGCTTTCTTCCATGAAACCAATTTGCTATCCATTCAGCTATCTCTCCTTGGATCCCATGAGGTAAATATAACTTCTCTCACTATAAACCTATTTCCTCTGGTTCTTGATTCCCCTACTCTGGGTAAAAAACTGTGCATCTGCCCTAACTATTCCCCTTCATGATCTCACTACCCTGGGTGAAAGAATGTATGAATAATGGAGAATGCTTGCAGTTGTCTTATAATGGAAGAGAGTGCAGAGAGGGTTCAGGTTCCAGCTTTCTCCCCACAACCCCCCTACAATGAGCCTGAAGAAAGGTCCCGACCCGAAACGTCAACTCTCCACGTTGTCCAGAGATGCTGCCTGAGCCGCTGAGTTACTCCAGCACTTTGTGTCTTAAAAAATATATATATATAAACCAGCATCTGCTGCAGGAATGAACTGCAGATGCATGTTTTACACTGAAGATAGACAACAAAATGCTGCAGTAACTAAGCGGGACAGGTAGCATCTCTGGATAGAAGGAATGGGTGACGTTGTGGGTCGAGACCTTTCTCCAGACTGAGAGTCAGGGGAGAGCGAGACGCAGAGAAAGAGAAAGAAGAGCGCGGTGTGAAAACGGGAGATCAAAGGGGACAAACATTTGCTGGTCCTTGTTTCAACTTCGTTCAATATCAAGCTCACTATCTGGTCACGAGTCAGCAACAAAAACAGTATCTAGCACCTTGTTCAGCATTGAGATGCTAATTACTGGAGCGCAGTGCTCGGCACAGATCACCGGGTCAAACACAAAAGCAACCTTCTCTGCCCTCCGAAGGTCAGTTGGATTGGAGCCACTGAGCCGTAGAAGAAAATAATAACTGTGTCTTTGAGTGAACACGGTGTCTCTGAACTAGCACACCGCTATGGCTGGAGACAATGCATTTGGTGTACCACATACGGTCATAAGTGATAGGATCAGAATTAGGCCATTCAGCCCATCAAGTCTACTCCATCATTCAATCATGGCTGTTCTATCTCTCCCTCCTAACCCCATTCTCCCACCTTCTCCCCATAGCCCCCGACGCCCATACTAGCCAAGAATCTGTCCATCTCTGCCTTAAAAATATCCACTGACTTGGCCCCCCACAGCCTTATGTGGCAATGAGTTCCACAGATTCACCACCCTCTGACTAAAGAAATTCCTCCTCATCTCCTTCTTAAAGTAACATCCTTTAATTCTGAGGCTGTGATCTCCAGTCCTAGACACTTCCACTAGTGGAAACATCCTCTCCGCATCCACTCTATCACAGCCTTTCACTATTTGGTACGTCATCTCCAGTAGACATCTCAAAAGCAGCGGCACATGTCAAAAATATTAGCTCAGTTTGCCAAAGGTTTATTCCTTAAAAACATAACGTGCACAGTGTACAGCTATTTGCAGCCCACCATCTCAGCTCGGAGTAGTCCCCCTTACCTGCACCCTCCTATCACTCAGTGGGCCAGGCAGCATCTAAGGAGGGCATGGGCAGGCGGCGTTTCGGGTCGGGACCCTTCCTCCTATTCCAACATCTGCTGTTTTTTGTGTATCTACCTATCACTTGCCCGGCTTTGTCGAGCGCCCACCTCTCCCCAGCTCTCTCCCCCCCCCCCCCCCCCACTACAAAAAGTGTAAAAAAGGATCCTGACCCAAATCTTTGCCTGTCCATTTCCTCTCAGAGACCTTGCCTGACCCGCCGAGTTACTCCAGCATTTTATGTTTACCCCAGTATATATCGCCTGCATGTGTATTATAGATCCACATTGCTTTGCATTTCACGGCAGCACAGTGGCGCAGCGGTAGAGTTGCTGTCTTAAAGCGCTAGAGACCCGGGTTCGATCCTGACTACGGGTGCTGTCTGTGTGGAGTTCTCCTCATGAAAGCTTGGGTTTTCTCCGGGTGCTCCGGTTTCCTCCCACACTCCAAAGACATGCAGGTTTCTTCTTCGGTCAGAGATGGGTCTGGACCCTTCTTCAGATTCATTGTAGTCTAGGTCTGTGAGGCGTCATCCTGTTCTCCATGGTATTCCACAGTCAGGTTTGTTCATTGTCTTCCACATGACATAGTCGATCGTGACAATAAATAGTAAGGGGGATAGAAGGCAACCTTGTCCTACCCCTGTGACAATGTCAAAGAACTTTGTGTTTCCTGAATCAACCTTGACGCAACAATAGATCCCTCGTAAAGGTTCTTGAAGATGTGGATGAAAGCCTCTAGGATGCCATACCCTTTAAGAATTCGCCACAGGGTGTCTCTATGTACACTATTGAATGTAGTGGGGGGGGGGGGGGGGCGGGGGGAGAAAGCTAGAAAAGGGTTAGGGGCAGGACAAAGTCTGGCAAGTGATAGGCACATTTATACCAAGTCAATTAACCTACAAACCTGGGAGGAAACCGAAGATCTTGGAGAAAACTGATACACAGGAACAGCAGATGCTGGAATGTGGCTTCTGTAAATTGTCCTTAATGCCTAGACAAGTGTACGGAGACCGCTGGTCGACGCGGACTCAGTGGGCCGAAGGGCCCGTTTCCGCACTGCATCTCTAAACTAAACTAAAACTAATTTCCTCCACATGCCCGACTTTGTGCCGTGAAGTAGTTTAGTTTAAATTAGTTTTGTTTAGTTTAGATACTGTACAGAATCAGGCCCTTTGGCCCACCGAGTCCGTCACGACCAGCGATCCCCGCACATTAACGCTATCCTACGCACACGAGGGACAATTTACATTTATACCAAGTCAATTAACCTACAAACCTGGGAGGAAACCGAAGATCTCGGAGAAAACTGCCACTGGTCACGGGGAGAAGGTACAAACTCCGTACAGACAGCACCCGTGGTCAGGATCGAACCCGGGTCTCTGGTGCTGCGAGCGGGCAACAACTCTACCGCTGTGCCACCATTCCGCCGCTAATTATCAAGTCACAGTACAGGGCAAACCACCCGGATTTTACCCATGGAGATAAAACGCGCTGTAGAATGGGTGACTCTGCACTGCCCAGCTTTGTGGCGAGCTAGAAACCGGGCATCTGCCGGATCAACAGCTCTGGGCTTGCTGATCGACGCACCCGTGTGGGCATCTGAGCAAACCAAAATTGACCTGACACTCTGCTGGAAGAACGCCAGAGCCTGCAGAGCTGATGAGTGCTCACATTATACTGTCCGCAATCATAGTCGCTGGCCGCAGATTGCGCTGCCTGGGAGGTCAAACAGCCCAGGCATTGTTTTGCGACAACAATTACCCTTTTTTAAAAAAGGGCATCGCTGACGACAGGGCCCCGGGCTCTCCTGTGCGGCACTAAATGAACGAATGGACTCATCCAGGATCCGTTATTCCCATCCAGAAAATCCCAACCACTTTCGGGGGTATTCTCATAACCTCCTGTTAACCTGCCATGCCCCGCAATGCTCTGGTTTCAGAAGCTGGGGCCGCATTCTCCTGCTATGGACTGAAACAATGAGGCGACTGTGAAAGCAAACAACACAAGCACACTTGTGGCAGGCAAGTGACCCAGTTCTAATAACAAGCGGCCGAACACAACCTCAATGACCACAGCCAATTACCATTGAATTAAACATAGAAAGATAGAAAATGGGCGCGGGAGTGGGCCATTCGGCTCTTCCAGCCAGCACCGCCACTCAATATGATCATGGCTGATCATACAAAATCAGTACCCTCGATTCCATTAGTCTTAAGAGCTGAATCTAACTCTCTCTTGAAAACATCTAGTGAATTGGCCTCCACTGCCTACTGCAGCAGAGAATTCCACAGATTCACAACTCTCTGGGTGAAAAAGTGTTTCCTCATCTCAGTCCTAAATGGCCTTATTCTCAAACTGTGACCCCCGGTTCTGGACTCCCCTCAACTTCGGGAACATTAAATCGGAATTAAAGAAGATAGATTCAAAAAGCTGGAGTCACTCAGCGGGACAGGCAGCATCTCTGCAGAGAAGGAATGGGTGACGTTTCTTCGGACTAGTCATGGGAAAGGGAAATGAGAGATATAGACGATGATGATAGACCTGTCCCGCTGAGTTACTCCAGCTTTTTGTGTCTATCTTCGCCTATATCTCTCATTTCCCTTTCCCCATACTTTGCCCAGAGTAGGAGAATCGAGAGTAGACACAAAATGCTGAAGTAACTCATCGGGACAGGCAGCATCTCTGGAGAGAAGGAATGGGTTTCAGGTCTTGCCTGCGCCTCCATATATCCAGAGATACTGCCTGTCCCGCTGAGTTACTCCAGCATTTTGTGTCTACCTTCGATTTAAACCAGCATCTACAGTTCCTTCCTACACACTAGGAGAATCGAGAACAAGAGGGCAAAGGTTTAAGGTTTCAAAAGCGAGTCTAAAGAAGGGTTTCGACCCGAAACGTCATCCATTCTTCTCTCCAGAGATGCTGCCTGTCCCGCTGAGTTACCCCGGCTTTTTGTGTCTATCTTCGGTTTAAACCAGCATCTGCAGTTTCTTCCTATCATTGAATTATCTTGTGTATGCAAAATATAAAGTTTGCTCTTTGCACAAAGTAGTAATTGGGACTAGAGCAGCGAACTAGTCGCCTCCGTACTTAACTAGACTGTCGTGGGATCAAGATTCAACCTCAACCCCTGGAACATAGGTTCAGTTTAGAGATACAGAATGAAAACAGGCCCTTCGGCCAACACTGACCATAGATCGCCCGTTCACACAGTCTGAAGGGTCTCGACCCGAAAAGTCACCCATTCCTTCTCTCCAGAGATGCTGCCTGGCCCGCTGAGTTACTCCAGCTTTTTGTGTCTACCGCCCGTTCACACTATCTCTGTGTTATCCTATTTTTGCAATTTATAGTGGACAATCGACCTGCAAACCCGCACGGTCGTTGGGATGAGGGTGGGAACCGGAGCACCAGGAGGTGCGCATGTGGTCAGAGGGAGAACGTGCAAACTTTAAGGCCAACAGGCCTTCATGGTCAGATCAAGATCCCTGCACTTACAACAACTGGGACTTGAAACTGGCCTCAAACAGGCGACTCTGTACACTGACTCAGTGTACTACTGCTATACACCTGTACTGTATCTGAGGTGCTTATCTAGTATGTATCTAAGTGCTTATGTATAGTGATACTTGTACTGAACTGTATACAAAAATTAATTTCACTGCACCTCAGTACAATAAAGTCCCATACCACGCCAAACTCCACACAGATGGCACCCGATGTCAGGAATGAACCCGTGTCTCTGGCGCTCTGATGGAAGCAACTCTACCAGCTGCGCCACTGTGACATCCTGTACTCAGGAGTAATGGGCCTGCCCCACTTAAACTCTTTAGACGACTGTCAGGGACTAATTTTCATGGAATTCACCTACGACACATTTGCACTTTATCTGTTTATTTATTGATGTGTGTATATATCTATATAATGGTATATGGACACACTGATCTGTTCTGTATTCATGCCTACCATATTCTGTTGTGCTGAAGCAAAGCAAGAATTTCATTGTCCTATCTGGGACGCATGACAATAAACTCTCTTGAATCTTGAATCTCTTGACACCTGGTGACAACCTATTACAGCAAAAATTGTCGCCACTGTCACCGAAAACGTTTCAACATGTTGAAAATTTTATGGCAGTCCCGTCGCCCCAAAAATCGCCTAAGTGGGACAGGCCCATAAAGCTCCAAGATCTAGTGGCACCACTGGATAACATAGAACTAGAATGAACGGGTGATCAGTGGTCAGTTTGGGCTTGGTGGGCCGAAGGGCCTCATTCCATGGTGTATATTTCAATGCTGGTGCGTAATTATAACCTCATGCCTCTGGAATGGACCTTGAGCCCACATCCTATCCTTTTATCAGTGACGCTTTCTTGGAGCAAACAAAGAACTGCTCATGTAGTGGCCTGTCCGCAGGAAGCAAGCACTGGGTTTCCAGATTACAAGACTAGATTAGAAGGCTGAGTGTGAAAGTGAGAATGAGTTAGTTTAGTTTAGTTTAGAGATACAGTGCGTAACAGGCCCTTCGGCCCACCAAGTCCGCGCCGACCAGCGATCCCCGCACACTAACACTATCCGACACACACTAGGGACAATTTATAATTATACCAAGCCAATTAAGCTGCAAACCTGTTCGTCTTTGGAGTGTGGGAGGAAACCGGAGCTCCCGGAGGAAACCCACGCAGGTCACGGGGAGAACGTACAAACTCCGTAAGGACAGCACCCGTAGTCAGGATCGAACTCGGGGCTCTGGCGCTGTAAGGCAGCAACTACTGCTGCGCCGCCAAAATTATTTACCTCAGCTCTACTTCATACCCGTCAGTCACTTACTGTCTTAAATTCTATGACATTAATTTTTAATATAATCAATGGATGAGCATTCACAACTCTAAGAAGGGAATTACAAAGATTTATCATCCTCTGACTTCAGGAATATTGGTCCCATATGGCCAATCCTTTACTCTGTGGACATGCCCTGTTCCTGGACTCTCTCCAGCCTGAGGGATAAGCCCTAGGCAGCCGACCTCATTCATCAGATGTCCCGCGTTTATAGGTGAACCTTCCTCAATTACTCCTTAGAGGACAACCAGCCCAGCATATTAAATCTAAGCAGCATCTAAGCATCTAAGCTAGTGTGCCCTTCGGTTTATTAGAGGAGACACAAAGTGCTGGAGTAACTCAGCGGGTCAGGCAGCATCACTGGAGAACGCAGATAGGTGACGCTTTGGGTCAATAGACAATAGGCGCAGAACTTACAAATTCGAAGGAGAAAATGGAGTTGGATTGGACACACCCACAGGAAACCTGCCAGAAACATCACCTGGCAGGCCCTGAAATGGAACCCCCAAGGAAAAAGGAAAAGAGGTCGCCCCAGGAACAGCTGGAGAAGTAGTGGCCAGACAGAAATGTCTGACAGTGGGCTTAACTGGGGAGATCTCGAAAGAACTGCCAACAACCGAGTGAGGTGGAGGACATTTGTCAATGGTCTTTGCTCCCTAAAGCAGCAAAGGGCTTAAGAAGAAGAATAGGTGCAGTAGTAGGCCATTTGGCCCTTCGAGCCAGCAACGCCATTCAATGATCATGGCTGATACGACCTTGGTAAAGCCATCAAAAAGGCCAAAAGGGACTTCTGCTCCAAACTGGAGGAAGAGACAGATGTTCGGCGGCTGTGGCAGGGCCTGAATGCAGTCACCTCTTACAAGGCGAAATCAGGAGGCAGCTCGAATGTCGGCGAAACATCACTCCCTGATGAGCTCAATGCGTTTTACGCACGCTTTGATAGGGAGAACACCGATGTGCCTTGCCGAGCCCCCATTCGCTGTGATGGTATTTCAGTCTCAGTCACAGAGGCCGACATCAGGAAATCCTTCAGAGGGGTGAACCCTCGAAAAGCGCCTGGACCTGATGGTATACCTGGTCATGTTCTAAAAACCTGTGCGGACCAACTGGCTGGAGTTTTTACGGATATTTTCAACCTCTCACTTCTGAGGTCTGAGGTTCCCACCTGCTTCAAAAGGGCATCAATTATACCAGTGCCCAAGAAGAGTAAGGTGACGTGCCTCAATGACTAACGACCTGTGGCACTAACGCCTGTGGTGATGAAGTGCTTTGAGAGGTTGATCATGACGCAGATCAACTCCTATCTCGACAAAAACCTGGACCCACTGCAGTTCGCTTACCGCCACAACAGATCAACGGTGGATGCGATCTCGCTGGCCCTCCACTCCGCTCTGGACCACTTGGACAACAAAAACTCATATGTCAGGCTGTTATTCATCGATTACAGCTCGGCATTTAACACAATCATCCCCTCCAAGCTGGTTACCAAACTCGCAGAACTAGGTCTCTGCGCATCCCTCTGCAATTGGATCCTCGACTTCCTCACTCTCAGACCACAGTCTGTTCATATTGGTGGAAATGTGTCAGACTCTATAACAATTAGCACGGGAGCACCTCAAGGCTGCGTGCTCAGTCCCCTGCTGTACTCACTCTATACTCATGACTGCGTAGCCGGACATAGTGTGAACTCCATCATCAAGTTCGCTGATGACACCACTGTTGTGGGACGTATCACTGATGGGGATGAGTCAGAGTATAGAAGAGAGATCGAGCAACTGTCCATATGGTGCCAGCACAACAACATGGCCCTCAACACCAGCAAAACCAAGGAACTGATTGTGGACTTTGGAAGGAGTAGGATGGGGACCCACAGTCCCGTTTATATCAACGGGTCGATGGTTGAAAGGGTCAAGAGCTTCAAATTCCTGGGCGTGCACATCTCTGAAGATCTTTCCTGGTCCGAGAACACTGATGCCATTATTAAGAAAGCACATCAGCGCCTCTACTTCCTGAGAAGATTACGGAGAGTCGGTTTGTCAAGGAGGACTCTCTTTAACTTCTACAGGTGCACAGTAGAGAGCATGCTGACCGGTTGCATCGTGGCTTGGTTCGGCAACTTGAGCGCCCTGGAGAGGAAAAGACTACAAAAAGTAGTAAACACTGCCCAGTCCATCATCGGCTCTGACCTCCCTTCCATCGAGGGGATCTATCACAGTCGCTGCCTCAAAAAGGCTGGCAGTATCATCAAGGACCCACACCATCCTGGCCACACACTCATCTCCCTGCTACCTTCAGGTAGAAGGTGCAGGAGCCTGAAGACTGCAACGACCAGGTTCAGGAACAGCTACTTCCCCACAGTCATCAGGCTATTAAACCTGGCTCGGACATAACACAGAACTTTATTAGCCAATACTGTTATTTGCACTTTATCAGTATATTGATTCATGTGTGTATATATTTATAGAATGCCTTGTAGTCAATGCCTACTATGTTCTGTTGTGCTGAAGCAAAGCAAGAATTTCATTGTCCTATCAGGGACACATGACAATAAACTCACTTGACACTTGACACTTGATCATCCACATTCAGTACCCCGTTCCTGGCTTCTCACCATATCCCCTGACTCCGCTAGCTTTAAGAGCTCTTTCCAACTCTTTCTTGAAAGCATCCAGGGTCCCTTCTTCAGTATGTTGGGATGGGGGGGGGGGTGGGGGGGTGGGAAGAAGAAAGCTGGAAGAAAGGAGGGGCAGGACAAAGCCTGGCAGGTAATATGCCAACACGGGTTGGAGGGTCGTTTGATACGCAGATTGGTTTATAAGCATTGACCAAAACAGCTGCTGCTTCACAGCCCTGAACAAGGTGCTGTATCTGATATAAGGTAGACACAAAATGCTGGAGTAACTCAGCGGGATAATCAGCATCTCTGGAGAGAAGGAATGGGTGACGTTTCGGGTCGAGACCCTTCTTCAAACTTCAGTCACCCATTTCTTCTCTCCAGACATGCTGCCTGTCCCTCTGAGTTACTCCAGCATTTTGTGTCTAACTTCGATTTAAACCAGCATATGCAGTTCTTTCCTACACACGCTGTATCTGATATATTAGTCATTAAAAGCTACATGGACAAGTACATGGATCGGAAAGGTTTATGTTCATAAGTGATAGGAGCTGAATTAGGCCATTCGGCCCAATGTCTACTCCGCCATTCAATCACGGCTGATCTATCTTTCCCTCTCAGCCCCATTCATCAGCCTTCTCACCATAACCCCTGACACCCTGGGCCAAAGGCGGGCAGGTGGGACTATGTAGATGGGGCATCTTGGTCGGCATGAGCAAGTTGGGCCGAAGGGACTGTTTCTGTGCTGTATGACTCTGTTAATATAAATTAATCATTAGTGGCAATCACTCGAAGCAAAATTAAAAAACAAAACAGTGGGTGGTGGGTGTTTGTAAAACGCAGCAAGGGGCGGTGGTGGAGGCAGATACGATAGTGCCGTTTGAGAGGTTTTTGGATAGGCACATGGATATGCAGGGAATGGAGGAATATGGATCATGTGCAGGCAGAGGAGATTAGTTAGTCCTGGCATCATGTTTGGCATGGCCATTCTGGGTCGAAGGGCTGGTTCCTGCCCTGTACTGTTCTCATAAGGTCATCAGGAATAGGAGTAGAATTAGGCCACTCGGCCCATCAAGTCTACTCTGCCATTCAATCGTGACTGATCTATCTCTCCCTCCTAACCCCATTCTCCTCATAACCACTAATATCCTTACTAATCAAGAATCTATTTATCTCTGCCTCAAAAATATCCACTGACTAGGCCTCCATGGCCTTCTGTGGCAAAGAATTCCACAGATTCACCACCCTCTGACTAAATAAATTTCTTCTCATCTCCTTCCTAAACGAACGTCCTTTAATTCTGAGGCTATGACCTCTAGTCTTAGACTCTCCCGCTAGTGGAAACATCCTCTCCACATCCACTCTATCCAAGCCTTTCACTATTCTCTGTTCAAAGTAGAAAAGATGCCAGGACAGATGGGCTACATCTAGATTATCATGAGAAGGGTGGAAACAGAGACCCTGGCTGTAATCTTCTATCCTTACATTCAGAGCGTGAAAAATTGTCACAAACTTTAAGTGAATGGATAAGAGCGATAAATTGGCAATTGATAAACATCCTCTCTACATACTGTAGCTCTGTATATGCTTTTCATTATTTGGTAACTCCAGCAGGCAGTGAATCTGTGGAATTCTCTGCCTCAGAAGGCAGTGGAGGACAAATCTCTGGAGGCTTTCAAGAGAGAGTTAGATAGAGCTCTGAAAGACAGAGGAGTGAAGGGATATGGGGAGAAGGGGTACTGATTGGGGATGATCAGCCCTGGTCACAGTGAATGGCGGTGCTGGCTCGAAGGGCCAAATGGCCTACTCCTGCACCTATTGTCTATTGTCTAAAATGAAAGGTAACAATGGCAATTGCAAGCTTGCCGAGCTTCATGACTGTTTAGGGCAATGTGTGGAGACAATCAAGAGGAAAAGAAAATGCTTTATTTGGCACTTGGGAAATAATGGGTTAATAATTGAAAGTAAAAAAAACAAGTTAACGGCACATCAGGTGGGATTAACAATTGAGTTCTTTGAGGATGTAAGAGGTAGAGTTGACGAGCATTGTGCGGCTGATGTTTTCTGTATATCTTTCAAAAGGCATTTGTCAAAATACACTATAAAGGATGTTAACAAAACGGAAGTCCTTGGAATTAAGAGGACAGTAATAGTGTGTGAATAACACTGGCTAAGGGACAGAAAGCCGAGTGCAGTGTTCCCACACTGACCTTTCTGTCCTGGGCCTCCTCCGCTGACAAGAGTGAGGCCCAGCGCAAATTGGTGGAACAGCACCTCATATTTCGCTCGGGCCGCTTACACCCCTGCGGCATGAACATTGACCTCTAATTTCAAGTAACCCTTGCATCCCCTCTCTGGCTGTTCCTCCCCCACCCAGTCATCGTACTAGTCTCACTGTCATCCTGTTGAGTTTCATTGACTGCATTACTCGTTATTACCCACCCCACAGCCAACAATAGACCATAGTGGGCTCCACCTTTCCTTGATCATTGTTGCTTTTTGCATATCTTTGATTAATTTGCACTATTTATCTTCTACCTCTCGATTCCCTCTCCCCTGACTCTCTGTGTGAAGAAGGGTTTCGACCTGAAACGCCATCTATTCCCGTTCTCCAGAGATGCTGCCTGACCCACTGAATTACTCCAGCTTTTTGTGTCTATCTTCCGTAGTGCTCTAGAGTTCGTTAATCAGACAGGTTGTGTGGTTGGAAGGTTGGTGACTGGGGGCCGTGGCCTGTAGAGGGAGCCGCCGAGCCAGCCCCCGCTCGTCCCATGAGAATCGGAGAGGAGGACGTGGGGAGGAGTTGGCAATGGCGGAAGCAAGAGGAAGAGCTGATACGAGAGTGAAGGTAACAGCACTGTGGCTCAGCGGTAGAGTTGCTGCCTTACAGCGCTTGCAGCGCCGGAGACCCGGGTTCGATCCCGGCTACGGGTGCTGTCTGTACGGAGTTTGTACGTTCCACCCGTGACCTGCGTGGGTTTTCTCCGAGATCTTCGGTTTCCTCCCACACTCAAAAGACGTGCAGGTTTGTAGGTTAATTGGCTTGGTAAATGTAAAAAAAAATTGTCCCTAGTGTGTGTAGGAAAGTGCTAATGCGCGGGGATCGCTGGTCGGCGCGGGCTCAGTGGGCCGAAGGGCCTGTTTCCGCGCTGTATCTCAAAACTAAAAGTGAACCGAGGTCTTGCCTTCCGTGCCCTCAAGATCGGCTGCGGGAGGGGCCCCTGGAGCACAAAAGCTGAAGGTGGCCGGGTGCGCGTGGAGAGGAGAGGGACGATGGTTCGCTGGACGATGCGGATGGAGGCGACGGCTGGAGGCCCTGCAGCAGCCTGGGGCTCGCCTAGATCGGGGCGTCGAGACCCTTGCATGCGGCCCCAGTGGAATATCTCCATGGTCTTTGTGATACTGCGGATTGTGTTTAGGTATGGCAACACTTTACTGAACTGCATGCAAATAAAATGATTTCCACCGTACATCTGTAAACGTGATAATAAATGAGCATCGATGGAGTAGAGCGGACACGTACAGTCTCTGGAGTAGCTGTTTGGACCACTTCTTTCTCTCTGTCGGAGGAAAGGTGGCGCAGTGGGCGGCAGGGTGGCGCAGCGGTAGAGTTGCGGCCTCACAGCGCCAGAGACCCGGGTTCGATCCCGGCTACGGGTGCTGTCGGTATGGAATTTGTACGTTCTCCTCGTGACCACGTGGGTTTTCTCCAAGATCTTTGGTTTCTTCCCACACTCCAAAGACGCATAGGTTTGTAGATTAATTGGCTCTGGTATAAATGTAGGATAGTGTAAGTGTGCGGGGGTTGCTGGTCGGTGTGGCCTCGGTGGGCCGATGGGCTTGTTTCCACGCTGTATCTACACACTCTGAACATATTTGCGATCTTTTCTTGGACATTCTGGACATAATTCGAAAGTTTGTCATTAACACCAAACTCAAAAGGTCAATGAATGAGAGAGGCAGTATCAGATTTCAGGAGGCAATTAGCTGGTGATAATCGAGCCTATTGGGCTATTCTTAGCTTTAAGATGAACAGGAAATTGCTTTGGAACAGGTTCATTTAAGTGTGAAGGACAAATGGTTCTCTCCAGAAAAGGGGTCAGTTCTTTTAAGGTGCAGAACTAAAAGACACTTGGACAGGTAAGGTTTACAGGGATAAGGGCCAAACATGGGCAAACGGGACTAACTTTTTGGTGTCCGTTAGGGAGTGGATGGGAAGGTGAGATAATATACAATAGTGTGAAGGGGCGATCGATGGTCAGCGTGGGACTCAGTTGGGCTGTTTCCATGCTGCATCGCCAAAATAAAAGAGTTGTAACACTTTTGTGGTCCAAAGAGCAATTCCAGAGACCCGAGTTCGATCCCGGCTACGGGTGCTGTAGAAACCTTTCCCAGCTCCAGTTAAAAAGTTGATACTTTAGTTTAGTTTAGAGGTACAGCATTGAAACATGCCTTTGGCCCACCGAGTCCATGCCGACCATCGATCGTCCATTCACACTCACAGAGTGATTTTGATTTTCAGGAGGACCCACACTATTTTGCTTTTGTAGTGACCTCCTGCTATGCTGCAAGGTTCTACATGATAGGACAATACATAATCCACATAGCATTCACTGTAGCATACAAACCTTTCTGCAACATTTATCAAGTGTTTGAATCCTAGTCATAGAGCATGGAAACAGGCCCTTCGGCCCAACTAATCCACACGTTGCAAGTAAGGTTGCCAACTGTCCCATATTAGCCGGCACATCCCGTATTTTGGGCTAAATTGGTTTGTCCCATATGGGACCGTCCTTGTCCCGTATTTGACTGCTACTACTCGGGTCGAGGGACTGTCGGGTCGGAGCGCCACGTCCGGCCCCGCCTCAACCGTCCCGACGTAGTGCAGCCCATGGACTGCAGCAGCAGCAGCGCCTCGCCCGTGGCCCCGTCGGTCGGCAGCCCGGCCAGCTGTCCGACCTTCAGACCTTCGCTTACTGCCGACGCCACCACCACCCCTCCTTCTCGTGGCCGATCATCGATTCATGAGATGGATGGGCGCCGGACTTTGCATGCGACCCGGGCCAAAACTCCTCAGCTGGCCCGCCGGCTGGGCTTTGTGTGCAGTCCAGCACCCGGGCCAACTCATCATTCACCCAGCCACGGCCGAGTCGGTCAACGAATTGCCGTCGGGAATTTGTCCCCGTATTTTGATCTTTTGTCCCTTGTTTGGGAGTGAGAAAGTTGGCAACCCTAGTTGGATTCATATTTCTAAGTTAAGCCCATCTAAGTTAACATCATTTGCCAATACACAAGGATTTGGAGTGAATCCTTATACAGAGTATGCGTTACAGTCCATCAATAGAAAATATGGAACTCAAACCTCGATTGTTTGAGACAGAATACCATACAAAAATGTAAAGGTGAGAGAGAAAAATACAAATGGGAGAAAATGTTTAAAATCATCAGATGAGGCAAAGCTTGTCAAAGCATAAACACTTACATGGACATATTGTGCATCAAGATTCTATTTAATACTAAATTTCTAATGATAGAACGCAATGTAGGCAACCTGTCAGACTGAAAGCGGCCAAACCACAAACTGACATCCCAAACTGACAAGTGGGCACAGACTCTATAAATGGGGATGCTCTGGGAATAGGCACTATCTCATGTGAAAATAGGAAATATGAATCGAGGCATCCAGACCAGAAGATATCAGACTTGACCAGCTGGCTTTGTCAATCCAGCATCAGTGGTGCTATCAGGGATTAAATTGCCCTCAGTAGTTTGAGTGGTCAAATGAACAAATATGATGGTTTCCCATTCAGTGTAGACATACAGGTTTGTAGACATACGTGATTTCACTTCGGAGTCACGTGAAGACCCCGCCAGCACGCATGCGCGTCATATCGTCTCTCGCATTGCGCAACGACGGGCTGGTGGCGCGCTGCTCCACCAGCTCAAACCTGAAGGTAAGTATTTTCAACTTTTCCAGGTTTATTTTCCAATTGCAGGAAGCTCTTGCAGAGTTCCTGCTGGAAGACGTCCCGGGGTCGAAATCCAGGCTCCTCCCGGCGGGGGAATCCCTCTCACAGGGACCGCGGGAGGGGGGGGGGGGATCCCTGGCTGTGAAAACAACGGGGATACCCCCCCCCCCCACTATGGATCGCGGGATCCCTTTTACGGGACCATGGGGAAATCCTGGCCGGGAAAACAACGAGGATTGCCCCGACTATGGATATCGCGGGGGATACCCAGCCCGGTGGGGGGAAACCCGACGGGGAACAACGCGGGGAAGCCACCCACGGACCACGGGAACCCGCTACAGAGACTATGGTTCTTGCGGGGATCCCCTTTACAGGGACCGCGGGGGAATCCCGACTGCAACGACGGCAGGGGGAGGAGCGTTGCCCCCGCAGCGGTAGGTTTAAAAACAGGACCTGCAGGTAAGCACTTTACTCTGAGGTCGTTTTTTGTTCTGTTTTCTGTGCGAATTCTGTTGCAGGAAAGGAACTATGGACAAGTCCAAGACTAAGTCCAAATGGACCGCATTCAGACTGACTGCGGAGGACCGCGGAAGGGCGGGCAGTCAGCAGCGGCCGATTGCACCTGGATCGTTATCTATGCGATCAGCAGTCTCCGACCTGGCACCTGCACAGTCCGAATCGACACCACGGACTGGCGGGAAGGGCAAGCAGAAGTCGGACAGGCCCGTAGGCTTGGACGAGTCGGTCCGTGAAGTCACCGCCAGCGGGCAGCGACCGTGATCGCATATCCCGCATGGAGCGGTTGATGGAGCAGAGCTCTAACGTGACATGCTCCGGGATATAGAGACTTGTCACCATGGGTCTCCTAGGACACCCATGGCAGCACCTTATAGAGGGCTGCATAATGCATCTCCCTCGACAGAGGGGAGCATTGGGAGTCACTTCTGGGCTGACTCCGAAGACAGGTGTTTGGCTGAAGATGCCACAAGTGTGCTAGGGGTGCAGGAACAACCAGCTGCAGGAACAGGCTGTGAATGAAACAACTGCCAAATACCTAGCACCAGAGAACTGTGTTTCCCTCAATGTTTCCTGCGGTGAACAGATCGATCTGGGGGTATATCGGTGCAGGCATCAAATCCCAGGAGGTCAAGCTGCAAAAGATCCTCTGCTGGCTTCAGGGATAACGGTGTTTGCCCGATCAGAGACCAGTAACACACACCACCGATACTGCCATTTGGGGCAACCTATCGAAACAGGTCAAGGAGCTCGACTAGGAGGCAAAAGCCGTTGGGCTCATGAAGGCAACATCATCGGGCAAGACCTCACAACTCCGGCGGCAGCACCCCTAAGCATCCACCAGCAACCCAATACATTGAAGCTGGTGAAAGCTCAAAGGCCGTACGACCAGGACAAAAGTCTTTTTTAGACCACAGCCCAGAATGGCCTTCGTGGTAGATGCGCCAACCCCGTACTCCAGCTCCTCTACCTCCCAGGGTGACAGCGCCGGCCTATTGGAGAGGCCGTGCCCGCAGCACCTGGGACAGGGCTGCTTTGTGTCTCCCTCTTGGAGGAGGAGAGCATGCCGGGTCAGTGTAATTCTGACGCCGAGTCTGAGGGTATAGCCGTGGAGCATACCCCACGTGTCAGAGGTAGCGTTCCTGACAACAAATTTGCCATCCCAACAGATGTTCCATCCTGGTATAGGTCCATTGGAGGGGCCATATCAGCGCAGGTATCCCCAGGGGCCTGCGGCAGCACCTGTTCAGGGCTGCCTACGAACCGCCCTCTCTGAGGAGGGGAGTGCGAAAGGTCGGATGGAACTGACTCCAGATTTAAGATGTTGACATACTGGAGCACATGCGTGCCGGCAGTGAACAACGCTATCAGGGGGATGAGAGCCAGCCGCTGAATCTTCTGTTCAGGTAAAGCCTATTCAACAGGGAAAACCTGGCGGACGAAGCTAAAGAGGCCAACGGCAGGCAAAGTTTCATCGTTTCAGCAACAACGTACCCCATGCCTTCATCGGCAGTGAGCGGTTCACTGAAGTTGGTGGCAGCATGACAGCTGGGCACAGGTTCTACGCAACCTACCAGTCCTACTCAACAAGGTGGGTTTGGCACTTCCAAAACATGGGTAAGTGGACCACTCACAAGTTGGTAATATTTACACTTGTTTGTACAGCACACAAAGGATAAAGGCATTGTCATCGGCTTAGAGGCATCTAACCATGTAAAACTGCAGTACTAGCAAAACTGGGCTTCATCATCCATCCAGATAGATCTAAGTTGACGCCTTCTACAAGAATGGATTATTTAGGGTTCACTATTGATTCAGTCACATGTCTGTGACTTTGCCAAGGGCCAAGGCAGCAACTTAATGGAGGCCTGTAACAGCCTTGTTGTCATCAGTCAACCATCTATTCGACAAGCAGTAGGGTGATTGGTAAGCTTGTGGCGGCTTTTCCAGCCACACAGTTTGGACCTTTGCATTATCAAAATTTACAGAGAGCAAAGGTGCAAGCACTCAAACATCATGCTGGTCATTTCGACATACCAATGCAACTACCAGCTAAGCAGTTTTGGAATTACAATGGTGGAGGCAAAACATTCGGCTTTGCTCCAGCCCCATCATTGTCAACAACCCTTCAGTTGTGTTACAAATTGATGCCAGCACTCACGGATGGGGTGCTACCAATATCATCTCCAGCTGCGGTGGCAGATGGGATGTACATGGGCCTTTACTTCAGACACTTGGTATAAACTATTTAGAGATGTTGGGTGCGTTCTATGGGCTAAAGGCGTACTGCTCAATAATGCACCACCTGCATGTTCGCCTACAGATTGATAATACCACAGTGGTGGCATATACTAATCATATGGGTGGAATCAAATCGATATCATGTGAGGCCGGATTTGTTGGTCCATCCTGTGACGGGCGAAAGTCACCCATGCCATGACAGGTCTGTTGATTTGCAAAATTTGAAAAGACCTCTTCTGGATCTTGGGCTGACGGACCGAACCATGAATATGATCACGGCGGCACACAGGGAATCCACCAGAAATCAATATCTGTCATATATCAGGAAATGGGAGATATATTGTGTCAGGACCAACATCACGTACAACACGGCTACTGTGACAAATGTAGTGGAATTCTTGGCTAGCCTTCACTTTGATGAAGGTCTCAGCTACAGTACCATTAACTACGCCAGGAGTGCCCTATCAGCTTACTTGTGGCAGGGTCTGTTGGATCTCACCCTCTGGTATCAAAACTAATGAGGGGTATCTTCTACACCAATCCCCTAGGGCAAGGTACTCCCAGGGTTGGGATGTGAGTGTTGTCCTAACGTTGCTATGGGGTTGATCACCAGCAACGTACCTGTCCCTGGGGGAAACACTAACACATAGAATAGCCATGTTGATGGCACTAGTCTCGACACAACGGGTCCAGTCACTGCACAAATTAAGGCTGGACACGATTGCCATATCGACCAATAAAATAACTCCTTACATCTATGAATTAGAGAAGCAAAAAGGCCTGGATCATCAGGCCTCAAATTGGAGTTCCGAGCATACCCTATAGATGGTCGCCTATGCATTATGATGCATCTATTACATTATATAAATCACAAAACATCTTAGAGGCAAGGACATGGCGTTGTTGCTCAGCCATAGACAGCCTCATACTAGGGTATCCGTGCAAACCATATCAAGGTGTCTTAGACAGGTTTTGGGGGCTGCAGAGGTGGATACTGGTGTTTTTAAGTCTCATTCCACCAGGGCTGCAGCAACATCGGCAGCAAGGGAGTTGGAAGTCCCATGGACCACATCCTGGGTACAGCAGGATGGTCTAAGAGAGAGGACCTCTCAGCAATTTTATAACAAACCGGTTGCCAATCCTGCGGTGTTTACAGACTCATTTTAAGTTCTGTATTATAATTTACCCTGAATGAAAGGGGTTATTATTGTATGTTAACAAATTTATCATTGTTTTGAACAACTGATTCATGTCTGAATATGTTAACATACTTCCTCCTTTGGTCAATTACGACAGTGTGTGACGCATGGACCCGTTCCACGGCATGATATCACAGAGCTTTAAAATCTTCACGTAGTCACTCACGTGACTCCGAAGTAAAATAGTAAGATTAAACGAGAACTTACCAGTTTGAAGTTTGATCTTTATTTTATGAGGAGTAACGTTAAGGGATTACGTGCCCTCCACACCCACCCTCTATCATAAAGGTCAACTGGCATTCTAGTTCTCTTATCTTACTATGTTCACTTCAACTACTGTTATCTGTGATTTCACACCGCTGCTTTGAAGTTGACGTGCATGCGTGCTGGCGGGGTCTTCACGTAATCCCTCAACGTTACTCCTCATAAAATAAAGATCAAACTTCAAACTGGTAAGTTCTCGTTAAAATCTTACTATTAAATTGCCCTCAGTAGTTTGAGTGCTCAAATGAACAAATATGATGGTTTCCCATTCATTGTAGACATACAGGTTTGTAGGTTGATTGGCTTGATAAAATGGTAAATTGTCCCTCGTGTGCGTACGACAGTGTTAGTGTGCGGGGATCGGTGGTCGGCGTGGACGCGGTGGGCCGAAGGGCCTGCGTCCGCGCTGTATCTCTAAACTAAATAACCTGTTCGCTCTTTCCTCAAAGCGAGTTATTTCTGGGTGCTTCACACACCCACACCAATGGCAGTTTCCACCACCAGCATACTTTCTTGAGCGGAGCTTGCAAGTAAGGGATATTTGAAAGAGTTGTTTAGGGCGGCACGGTGGCGCAGCGGTAGAGCTGCTGCCTCAGAGTGCCAGAGACCCGGGTTCGATCCTGTCTATGGGGGCTGTCTGATGGTGATTGTGCATTCTCCCCGTGGGTTTTCTCCGGGTGCTCTAGTTTCCTCCCACATTCCAAATATAGCGCAGGTTTGTAGGTTGACACAAAATGTAGCTGCGACTCTGCGGGTCAGGCAGAATCTCTGGAGATGCCGAGTCTGTCTGAAGAAGGGTTCCGACCCGAAGTGTCACCTGTTCGTTTTCTCCAGAGATGGTGTCTGACCCGTTGAGTTACACCAGCAGTTTGCACCTATCTTCGGTATTGACCAGCATCCGCAGTTCCTTCCGACAGATGCCCAGATTCTTGATTAGTACAGGTGTCAGAGGAGAAGAAACATATAACATTATAAAAGGACTGGACGAGCTAGATGCAGGAAAAATGTTCCAAATGTTGGGCGAGTCCAGAACCAGGGGCCACAGCCTGAGAATAAAGGGGAGGCCATTTAAGACGGAGGTGAGAAAAAACGTTTTCACCCAGAGAGTTGTGAATTTGTGGAATTCCCTGCCACAGAGGGCAGTGGAGGCCAAATCACTGGATGGATTTAAGAGAGAGTTAGACAGAGCTCGAGGGGCTAGTGGAATCAAGGGATATGGGGAGAAGGCAGGCACGGGTTATTGATTGGGGATGATCAGCCATGATCACAATGAATGGCGGTGCTGGTTCGAAGGGCCGAATGGCCTCCTCCTGCACCTATTTTCTATGGCTGGAGAATGGGGTTAGGCGGGAGAGATAGATCAGCCATGATTGAATGGCGGAGTGGACGCGATGGGTCGAAGGGCTTAATTCTACTCCTATTCCTTATGACCTTACGACAGATTTGTAGGTTATTGGCTTCTGTAAATTGCCGCTGGTGCGTACAATAGAGCCAGTGTACGGGTGACCGATGGTCAGCGTGGTCTCGGTGGGCTGAAGGGCCTGTTTCCATGCTATATCTTTCAACTGAAACATCACGTGTACCTGGTGCCCATAGATCGCACTCGTCCAAGTACAGGAAGCGTAGAGATAACTGGAAGACCAAGCTGTGAAATTCACAGTGCTACTTATTTCTCCCTGCTATAAAAGTATAAACTCTCAAGAGCTACATCTCTGCCTCCAACAACTCTTCAAATATCCACAACTATCAAAATAAGGACCAGGAGACAGTGGCCTAGTTTCTGTTGCCATGCCAACTTTCTCCCCCCCCCTCTTTTCGATCACATTTAGACTTGACTATTGTGCAATAGAGAATGTATTCCATTGTACTGCTCCAGAAGCCTGCAATTATAGAAGAGAAAGCTTGTCAGAGTAACGTTGGGAAGAAGAAACAGGAGCAGAAAGTAGTGGAACTACTCGGGTGGAAAGGAGAAACAAAATTAACACTGGTTGACGAACCCCCGTCGTGTCTTGAGACGTAAAAATAAATGATCAGGGGGGTGGGGCACCATCACACAGTTGCTGCCTCTCAGCACCAAAGACCCTGGCTTGATTCTGACCTTGGGTTTTTGTCTGTGTGGGGTTTGCACGTTCTCCCTATGACCGCATGGGTTTCCTCCGGGTGCTCTGGCTTTTTCCCACATGACAGAGACGTGCGGGTTTGTAGTTAAAATGGCCTCTGAAGAAAATCATTCATTCATTCCTCATCGTTGAAAACACTAGCAACGCAGTGGTGCTGGTTTCCAACGGGAACGGTGATGCACATCTCTGTCCTCCAGTTCCTGCGGACTTCCGCCGCTGGAAGCATAGGATTTTGGTGTGTGTGTGTGAACTTTATCATCATTCCTTACAATGCTACGTACGACAGAGATTGCAACTTCTACTGAAGTGTGGATGGGCGTTGGCTCGCTTGAAGCTCATCCGCCCTTTGACAGGTCTTGCTTTGGGTTGGGGGTTCCACAGCCCACTCCTCACCTGGCAAACCTAGAAAGATTGCCCCTAAAGTGCAGGGAGTGGATGAGAAAGTGGGATAAGGTAGAATCCGTGTGAACGGGTGATCGACGGTCAGCGCGGGACTCGGTGGGCTGAAGGGCCTATTTCTATGCTGCGTCGCTGAAATGAAAGAGCTTTAAATTCTGGAGAAATGGTGGCACTGCGGAGAAAGAACGAAAGTGTTCTTTGATAGGGTGGAGTTCAGGAGCGGACCATTGACACAAATTCTGATGGTGTTGGCTGAAAGATGGTGGAGATGATGTGTTTGGAGCAGGCACAAATACGAGGAGATGAATGTGAAATATCAGAACTGCAGGGAGAAGGTGAATCTGAACACTTGAAATCTGACGCACCGAATCAAAAAGGCCGATTCTCGGAAACGGTTGATTTTAATTTACTTTTGAGTTCTGCGCGCTGTAATGCGACAACGTGGAACTCTGAAGACGAGATGTGTAGAAAAGAACTGCAGATGCTGGTTTAAATCAAAGATAGACACAAAATGCTGGAGTAACTGTGACCGCCCCACGAACATCTATGTTCTGCAGAGATGCTGCCTGACCTGCTGAGTTACTCTAGCACTGTGTTTCTTTTTTTCTGTTGTAAAGCAGCATCTGCAGTTACTTGTTTTTTTTCCATGTACCTGAGGACTTTGTCCTCCTCGAAGATATAGACACAAAATGCTGGAGTAACTCAGCGGGACAGGCAGCATCTCTGGAGAGAAGGAATGGGTGACGTTTCGGGTCGAGGCCGTTCTTCAGACGGAGATGCTGTGCCTACAACTCTCATTGACTTTCATTGGGACAGTGTGTGGAGAGCAGTGCTGAACTCCTAGCTACCTCTCTGGTGACCCTCGGACTATCGTTGATCGGAATTTGCTGGCTTTACCTTGCACTGAACGTTACTCCCTCCATCATGCATCTGCACACTGTGAATGGATCGATTGTAATCAAGTATTGTCTTTCCGCTGTTTAGCCGCAACTGTGGCGCAGCGGTAGAGTTGCTGCCTTACATTGAATGCAGCGCCGGAGACCCGGGTTCGATCCTGACTACGGGTGCTGTCGGTACGGAGTTTATATGTTCTCCCCGTGACCTGCATGGGTTTTCTCCGAGATCTTGGGTTTTCTCCGAGATCTTTGGTTTCCTCCCACGCTCCAAAGTCGTACAGGTTTGTGGGTTAATTGGCTTAATAAATGTAAATTGTCCCTAGTGGGTAATAGGATAATGTTAATGTGCGGGGATCGCTACTCGGCGCGGACCTGGTGGGCCAAGGGGCCTGTTTCCACGCTGTATCTCTAAACTAAACTAAGGTACACGTGACAATAAACTAAACTGAAACTCGGGTGATCGCTGGTCGGCGCAAACTTGGTGGGCCAAAGGGTCTGTTTCCACACTGCCTTTAATGTCCAAAGTAAAGTCTAAAGGAAGCTATGGAAGTGGATGCAATCTCTATAATACTAAAACTCTGTCTTGTTTGTGGCTGTGTGTATGTGTGTGTCTCAATATCTGGTGAATTCCTATTTTCTTCCAAACGCTAGGCCACAGACTTCCCATTTTAGCACATTCTACTCACATTTTCCCCGTCGAGGCAATAAACATCTTCCCGTCACATTCCCACCTTTATTTCTGAAGTTTTTAAATCGTTTAAAGTTTTAAAAACAGCCCGAAAACTCACCCTTTTCGGAAAGAAAAACCCGAGTAACGTCACAATGCACTCGCAAGGCAGGACGGGACACTCCGGGAGGGAGGGGCACTCCAGCGTTCGCGTGGTGGCTGCTGGCGCCCGGTGGGGAGGGTGGTGCCACGGGTCCTGGCTGGAGCCGAGCCTGGAGCTGGAGTGAGGGCCGAGACCGGGGCTTGGGATGGGGCCGTGACCGGGGCCGAGAAAGAAGCTGCTGCTGGAACCAAGGACGAGCCTGGGTCCGGGGTCAGGAACGAGCACGGAGATGAAGTCGGGGCCTGGAGCCAGTCTACAGCCAGGGCCGGGCCGAGTACAAGAACCGAGTTCTAGGCCCTGTCGCTGCTCTACGACCTGGGTAGGTCCTGAGGCAGGGAATGGGAGTGATGGGACGAGGAGAGGAGGAGGAAGGAAATGAGGAGGAGGGAGATGGGGTGGGGAGTGAGGTGGTAGAGGGAGATGTGGGGGGGTGGTGTGGAGGAGGGAGATGCCCCCTCCCTATCTACCCTCACTCCCAACCTCTACCCCCTTCCCTCTCCATTTCTTTACCCCCTCCCTCTTCCTCTACCCCTCCCTCCCTCCCTCACTCCCTGCCCCTCTCCCTCTCTACCCTCCCTCTCTACTCCCCCTCCCCCTCCCTCTCTACCCGGCCTTCTCTCTCTACCACCCCTCCCTCTCTACCCCCATCCCTCTCTACCCCCCCTCCCTCTCTAGGGATTGAAGAGGGAGGGTGAAGAGGAGGGGAGGGAGTGCTGGAGATGAGGAGAAATGAGCCGCGCCTGCGCAGTTGGGGGCTATGCGTGAGTGGTGCAATATTGCGTTGGGGGAACGGCTTGCGTTGGGGGAACGGGTGAGTGGTGGAATCTTGCGTTGGGGAGCAGATCCAACGGGTCTGCATTTGATCTATATAAATACATCGTGAGTGGTCCGATAAAATACATCCAAGACATTATACATTTGAAAGACAAATACGTGGATAATTTGGAACAGTGGAGGCTGAAGGCAGAGGTTAGAATGGGAAGGAAAATTATAGTGACAGGTAAATGGAAACTCAGGATCATCCTTAAATACTCCGTCCTGAACCTGGGATAAATGACCACTAACAAAAACATCCTGCATTATTGTCCTACATCATTTTTGTATAGGGTCTGACTGTTTTAGGGCACATGCCAGAGACGCGCCGGTCTCTTTTAGGGCAAAGCAATAATGATATCGGGAACCAGGAGATGCAGGAGAGTTGAGTCACCGGGCAGTAATTAGCAGCAATGGATTTTGTGTCATGGGATCATCCAGCATGGAAACAGGCCCTTTGGCCCAACATCCATGCTAACCAAGATGCCCAGCTAAGCTCGTTCCATTTGCCTGCATTAGTCCAATCCTCAAAACTTTCCCTATCCATGTACCTGTCCAAATGTCTTTTAAATGTTGTTTTTGCAAGCCAAGGTTTTCCATTGTGTCTCGGACAATGTTTATAAATAAGACCAATCCTTGAACAGAGGATATATACTTAACATTCAAGAGAGGAAATGGTTCAGCCAGCAAAGGAAGGGATCAAATCAATGAAGGTCGGGGAAGAAATAAATCATAAAGTCTTTCTTACAAGCTGGGGATTGAGTTATATACCAAACATGTAATCCACAAGTTAGAAGGTGGATTACTGCATGTGAATTGAATTTTAAATTGTGATTATCCAAATCTTTTACAGTCAAGTTGTTCTGTGCAGATTTCTACATCTAATGTAGAGCAGTACAGCACAGGATACAGTATCGCTGAGAAACTCCAGCATTTTGAGGACCTGCTGAGTTACTTCAGCATTTTTTGTCTATTAAAAAAATGTTTTAATTTAATTTTAGAGATACAGCGCGGAAACAGGCCCTTCGGCCCACCGTGTCCGCATCGACCAGCGATCCCCGCACATTAACACTATCCTACACACATTAGGGACAATTTACACATACACCAAGCCAATTAACCTACACACCTGTACGTCTTTGGAGTGTGGAAGGAAACCGAAGATCTCAGAGAAAACCCACGGGGAGAACATCCAAACTCCATACAGACAGCACCCGTAGTCGGGATGGAACCTGGGTCTCTGGTGCTGCAAGCGCTGTAAGGCAGCAACTCTGGCCGCCCTGGTATAGACCAACATCTGCAGTTCCTTTTTATTACAGGAACAGGCCCTCTGGCCCACATTATCTACGCTGAACATGATGCCGTGAAACTAATCTCTTCTGCCTGCAGCTGATCCATATCCCACCTTCTCCCTGTATATCCATAAGTATTTCTCCATTCCTTCAATTATCAAATGTAGATACAAGGAACTGCAGATGCTGGTTATCAACAAAAAGGGTGTCAAGATAGGTCCCAACCCAAAGCGTGACCTACCCACGTTCTCCAGAGATACTGCCTGACCTGCTAAGTTACTCCAGCATTTTGCATTCATGCTCACTTCTGCTGTGCCATTGCCCCAGCAGTCGAAGACTCCACTATCATTTACAAAACAAATATGAAATAAAGGCATTTTATACAGTAATCTTTACACTCGCAGGATATCCCAAAGTGCCGCGGCACGGGCGGCTCCGCGGTAAAGTTGCTGCCTCTCAGCGCCAGAGACCCAAGTTCTATCCTGACCACGGGTGTTGTCTGTACGGAGTTTGTACGTTCTCCCCGTGACCTGCGTGGGTCGTTTTCGGGATCTCCTGTTTCCTCCCACACTCCAAAGACGCACAGGTTTTATAGGTTAATTGGTTTGGTTTAACTGGAAATTGTCCCTAGTGCATGTGGGACAGTGTTAGTGTGTGGGGGTCGCTGGTCGGCACGGACATGGTGGGCCGAAGGGCCTGTTTCCGCTCTGTAAGTCTAGACTGCTACAGAATGCATGAAGTAATGATCACGCATTCAATATGATCAGCCATGATCACATTGAGTGGCGGTGCTGGCTCGAGGGGCCGAGTGGCCTACTCCTGCACCTATTGTCCATTGTAAACAAAGCTCCCAATATGAACGAGGAAAGCTACTGTAAATATTATTATGATCTGCCTTTTTGATGGTGAGTAAGAAGTAAATATTGACCCAGGACACCGGGGAAACCTCACTGGGCTTTTAAAGTGATAGATTGGACTTTAATGCCAGATTTAGGTTCCTCAGCAAGATTTAAACCCTCATCTATCTGTCTCCAAGTCGATGCTATTGCCTACAGAATCGTGACTGATACAGGACCCAGTATCAATGCCCACACCAGCCACTGCTGCCCCTACTAGTGTAATGCTCACACTGGGAATGCTCGATGGCCAACCTGTTGAATGCATCCTATCTAATAGACAGAATTATGTGTCCATATAGACATACTTTCAAGGACTCTGCTACTTTGGGGAGATAGTGCTGTGCACAAAGCATATTTAGACCTCCACCACCAGGTCCACAGGGTGTCATTGTTCAGCACAGAATCGTGGTTTTTGGTTCTTCACACTTGGCGTAGCTCTTCAAACAAGCTACCCAACAGCCTGCCACATTCATCCCTTTTCAAGTATTTATTTATACTGCTTTTGGAACTTTCAGCTAAAATTGTTTTTACAAGTCTTCCAGGGGATGCATTCCTCATCGTAACTCAAAATAAACAACAACAACAAAATATTGTATCTCCTCTTTGATTTTAGTTTAGATTTAGTTTAATTTGGAGATACACCGAGTCTGCGCCGACCGGCGATCCCCGCACATTAACACTACCCGACACACACCAGGGACGATCTTACCTTTATACCAAGCCAATTAATCTTCAAACCTGTACGTCTTTGGAGTGTGGGCGGAAACATAATATCTCGGAGAAAACCCACCACACAGGTCACGGGGAGAACGTACAAACTGCGTACAGACAGCACCCACGGTCGGGATCGAACCCCTGGTTTTTTGGCGCTGTAAGGCAGCAACTCTACCGCTGCGCCTCCTTGCTGCCGCTATCTTTCTCCAATCTCTTGATCTTGCTCCACATTATCTTAAATCTATGTTCACACATCATTGTTCTTCCAGCATCGTTTTGAACACATCATTAATTATCCATTTAATCTTTGCTCAAGGAGGAACATTCCCAGTTTCATTTATATTTCAACATACTGTATTTCAGGCAATTAATCATTTTTCTCTTTAACTAAATTAGCCCTCCAGTGTATTAGTATGGCAAGGATAATTGCTGCAAAATATCTAGAAAGTTAATTGCACTATATATCAGAATCCAATCATCGTTTAGTTTAGTTTAGAGATACAGTGCGGAAACAGGCCCTTCGTCCCATCGAGTCCGTGCCAAACGGCGACCCTCGCACATTAACTCTATCCTACACACACGAGGGACAATTTACAGAGATACTAAGCCAATTAACCTGTTCATCACTGGAGTGTGGGAGGAAACCAAAGATGTGCAAACTCTGTACAGACAGCACCTGGAGTCTGGATCAAACCCGGGTCTCTGGCGCTGTAAGGCAGCAACTCTGCGCCACCGTTATTGCTAAAGAGCGTGTAGAAACGGGGCACAGCAGCATCACTGGGGCAACAATACAGGTCCTTTCAATTGCAATGAAGTTCATACTGCTGGGGTGCAGGCTGCTGCCCAAGCAAAATATGAGGTGCTGTTCCTCCAATTTGCAAGGGCAGGAAGGTCAATGTGGGAATGGGAGGGGGAGTTAAACTGTTCAGCAACCGGGAGATCAGGTGGGGTTTGGCGGACTGAGCGGAGGTGTTCAACGAAATGATCGCCGAGCCTGCGCTTGGTCTCGCCGATATACAGGAGTCCACACCTGGAACAGCGTGTTCCAGGCCCCCAACACTCTATGTGTAAAAACAGCCCTGCACATCTCCTTGAAAACATTGGCCCTCTCAGCTTAAAACTATGCCCTCTAGTCTTTGTCATCCCTGCCTGAGAGAAAAAAATTCTGACTCCTAATTATATAAATTTCTTAAGAGTCATACAGCACAGAACAGGCCCTTCGGCCCAACTTGTCCATGCCACCCTAAATATTCACTCCCCACCAGCAAACTGGGGCTGCTTTGTGAACCAAACACTAAATGCACTGCAGTTATTCATCAAAACTCCCAATTACTCCTAAATCACCCACCCCATTTACTCCTTCACTCAATCACTCCTCAACCAACCCCTCAATCACCGCCTCCCTCCCTCCTCACACTCACTCCCCCACTCCCTCCCTCAATCATCCACTCCCTCCTAAAACAAGGCCTTAAGAAGGGTCTCAACCTGCAACGTCACCCATTCCTTCTCTCCAGAGATGCTGCCTGACCCGCCGAATTACTCCAGCATTTTGTGTCTATCTCCGGTGTAAACCAGCATCTGCAGTTCCTTCCTACACAGGATCTTCACCTGCAAGATCACCTCCAAGTCCCCACACACCATCTCCCATATCTGACAATTATTAGTATTTCTCATTGCTTTTTTCCTCATTGGTTCCAAATCTGGAAACTTAATTAATCAACGACACCAGCCCCAGTCGTGGTTTAGGAAGGTGTTGGACACAAAATGCTGGAGTAACTCAGGCGGAGAACTCAGATCTCAGCAGAAGGAATAGGTGAATGTTTGGGTCCAGGCACCTTCTGTGAAGAAGGGTCTGGTCCCAAAACTTCACCTATTCCTTTTCTGCAGAGATGCTGCCTGTCCCGCTGAGTTACTCCAGCATTCTGTGTCTATCCTCAGTGTAAACCAGCGTTTGCAGTTCCTTCCTACACATTTAGGTAGGTGCTACACCATTAAGGATGGACATCCACTCACGACTATTAATGAATGAATGAAACAATGCATCCGATCTGTGCAACTGATCATTTCTCAACTCATTCTTCAGAAGTCTCGACGCAGATAAAATAATACGTTCAGCAATCCGCTTTAGGTTGTACAAATGCAAAACTTACAAGGGGCGTAGAACATGACCAAAGCTTGTTTCTTTTTCTTGAGGAATTCTTTAAAATCTTCCACACCAAGATGGGCGACACTGGTCTGCTGTTCATCCCAGGACTGTTCGGGTGCTGGAGGAGCTTGAGGACTGGTGGGAAGGAAGGAAGGAAGGAAAAAATGAAAAAGAGCATTCGTACAATATAGTACACAGCCGATCGCAAGTGACCTCCTCCAACTACATGTTTAAGAAGGAACTGCAGATGCTGGAAAATCGAAGGTAAGACAAAAATGCTGGTGAAACTCAGCGGGTGCAGCAGCATCTATGGAGCGAAGGAAATAGGCAACGTTTCAGCCCGAAACCCTTCGGTCTGAAGAAGGGTTTCGGCCCGAAACGTTGCCTATTTCCTTCGCTCCATAGATGCTGCTACACCCGCTGAGTTTCTCCTCCAACTACATGTACGTTCCAGTCCTACTAAACACAGATGGCCCTTCATCCTTACAATGACATGGGTAGACTGTTTTAAATCTTTCTTTATGTCCACAATAGTTTCTCCACAATCACATTTTCCCTTTAACTTTTAGTGTCAGTCCCCAGCTCGTTTCCCCACTGTTCCATTCACTCATCATCCCATAATCAAGGACCAGTCTCACCCCCGGTCATTCCATCTTCTCTGGACACTCCCCTCGGGCAAGAGGCACAGAAGCGTGAAGACACACACCTCCAGATTTAGGCACAGTTTCTTCCCAGCTGTTATCAGGCAACGGAACCTGAGCTACTAAGTGACAGGAGCAGAATTAGGCTATTCGGCCCATCAACTCTACTCCGCCATTCAATCGTGGCTGATCTACCTCTCCCTCCTGACCCCATTCTCCTGCCTTCTCCCCATCACCCCCAACACCAGTACTAATCAAGAAATAATCATTGGAGGCGCTCGGACTAACTTTAATTGGACTTTATCTTGCACTAAACGTTATTCCCTTTATCTGTACACTGTGGGTGTCTTGATTGTAATCCTGAAGTTTCCGAAGGCTGGATAGCAGGCAACAAAAAAGCATTTCACTGTACCTCGGTGCACGTGACAATAAACTAAACAATAGAGAGACATAAAAAGCTGGAGTAACTCAGCATCTCTGGAGAGAAGGAATGGGTGACATTTCGTGTCGAGACCCTTTTTCAGACTTCACAAACTAAATCATACTTGTCCTCTGCAAAGCATTCTCCAGAGGTCAAGTAGGCTCTGGAAAACTAATCTGCTGTCATCCATCTGAGTAGAACCTTCCTGAGCAAGCACAGGTATTACACAATCGCCATTTATAATAAATAACATTTGTGCCAGATGCGAGGATAATGTTCAAACCTGCATTTATTTATTATCAAAGCTGCCAGCCTTGGCCACATGATCCCACCCCAATTATTTTTGCTGGGTTTAGGGATGAAGATTGGGAGGTTAATGGGCGAGGTGACGACAGTTGTATCCTCCGGCGTTCCTGCTGAGAGACGGGTCAATACACTACATCCCATCACACCAGCTGTCTTCACCAATCGACATCCTGGCGTTGCAGTATTAGCTCCTTGGGAAAGGGCAATGACTGCCACTCATCTTGGGAACGGAGTCATTAGGAATTACAATATCCTCGATTTTGCACGAAGCCCGCAAAGACCTCATTATTTTTTCACACACACACACACACACACACATACATACATATATATATATATATATATATATATATATATATATATATATATATATATATATATATATATATATACATACATACATATACTCGGCATCTACAGGTTGATCACATGTCTAAGGGGGGTGGGAGATTGCAACCTTCACGTGGTTCACCCTGTTTCGACGAATGCAATCAACCGGGAGTGCACAAACAGAAGATGAAACAGAACAAGCGGCGTAGCTATGAGCACCCGCATGGGCCCTAGCTACGCCTGCCTCTTTGTAGGGTACGTCGAACAATCCTTGTTCGAGGCGTACCGTGGCCCTATCCCCGAACTCTAGCTCCGCTACATCGACGACTGCATTGGTGCTACCTCCTGCACCCACACACAACTCGCTGTCTTCATCCATTTCACCACAAACTTCCATCCGGCACTCAAATACACCTGGACCATTTCCGACATTTCCCTACCATTTCTTGACCTCACTATCTCCATCGCAGGTGATAGACTTCTGACCGACATCCACTATAAACCCACTGATTCCCATGGCTATCTGGGCTACACTTCTTCCCACCCTGCTTCCTGTAAGGAATCCATCCCCTACTCCCAATTCCTCCGTCTGCGCCGCATCTGCACCCAGGATGAGGTGTTCCACACCAGGGCATCGGAGATGTCCTCATTCTTCAGGGAACGGGGGTTCCCCTCTTCTACTATAGATGAGCCTCTCACCAGGGTCTCTTCTGTACACCATAACTCTGCTCTCACTCCCCATCCCCCCACTCGTAACAAGGGCAGAGTCCCCCTTGTCCTCACCTTCCACCCTACCAGCCGTCACATACAACAAATAATCCTCCAACATTTTCGCCACCTCCAACGTGATCTCACCACTCGCCACCTCTTCCCATCTCCCCCCCTGTCTGCTTTCCGCAGAGACCGCTCCCTCCTTAACTCCCTGGTCAATTTGTCCCTTCCCACCTGAACCACCCCCTCTCCGGGCACTTTCCCTTGCAACCGCAGGAAATGCTACACATGTCGCTTCACCTCCCCGTCTAACGTTCACACGTCAAAGTAGAAATGAATGGTTTAACGTGAACAAACGGACCCAACTTAAATCATTCACGTTCCATCAGCAAACATCTTCCTCTGTTTAATCCTGCATGGATCATGCCCCACACTCGCAGAAGCTTAAGAGCGCAGGAGGTGAACATTTGAATAGAGGAACTGTAGACACCGCCTCCCGCCCTCCCTCCACCTAGACCAGGGCTGGGGAACCTGCAGCCTTAATGCCGCATGCGGCCTTCTGGGCCATTAAGTGTGGCCTTATGAATGAATCCAAATTTTGTAGAACAAATCCTTTTATTTTTATTAATATGTTCGTCTTTTATTATTTTTATTTTAATCTTAAAATGAATGTATTTAAAATACCAAAGAGTAAAAGAAGATTCAACGAAATTAGCATTTTTTAGCATTCAAATTAGCATTTCAACCTCACCCAGTTGATGTCTCCAAGGCTCCTAAAGAACTACAGATCGAATTGATTGAGCTCTCAGAAGATGGCATTTTAAAGTCCGTATTTGACGCTAAGAAAGATCCGATTGAAATATGGAAAAATGCAGTTGAATACCCACATCTTCGGCAACATGCACGAAAAATGCTTTATTGCTTCTGAACCACTTATTGCTGCGAATCGACATGCTCCTACCTAACCCAAATCAAGGCGCCCTCACAAAGTCATTAAAAGGTTAGTTAACTTTAAAATGAACAACATTTTTTCATTTTCTTGAAGTTAGTACATAGTAGTTAGATTTTTACAAAATAACGTGCATTTTGAAGTATATCTAATTGAAGTTTCTTGGATGCGGCCTTATTAGATTACAGCTAACTTAATGCGGCATTCCAACATGAAAAGGTTCCCCACCCCTGACCTAGACTCACACCTATTTACCCTCCCCCGACACCTATTTCCACCGACATTCCTTCTTTTAGCCTCACAATTGGCATCATTACACTTTCCAGATACAGCGCAGAAACAGGCCCTTCAGCCCTCGGGGTCCGTGCAGACCAGCGATCACCCCGTCCACCAGCACTATCCTACGCACTGGGAACAATTTACAGGACCCAATTAAACTACACACCTTCTCGGCTTTGGAGTGCGGGAGGAAACCGGAGCCACCGGAGAAAACGCACGCGGTCACAGGGAGAACGTACTAATCGTGCAGACAGCACCCGTAGTCAGGATCGAACCCGGGTCTCTGCCGCTGTGAGGCAGCAACTCTAATACGTCACTACTGTGCTGCCCAACACTCTTAAGTGTGCAACAAAATAGCAGGAGTCAGTCATACAGCCCCTTTGCTTGCTATGTCATTCAATACAATCATGGCTGAATTTCTGCCTTGGTACAATTTCCCTGCACTAATACTATCTTTCCTGATTCCCTTACTACCTAAAAATCTATTGATCTTTGTGTTAAATACAAAGTCAAAGTCTCAACACCCAACACCCTCTCCCAGTCACCCTAATCCTTTCCTCTCCTCACACACTCATCCCCCATCTCGAGTCCCCATCTCCCTTTTATAAGACCATAGGACATGGGAGCAGAGTTAGGCCATTTGGCCCATTGAGTCTGCACTGCCATTCAATGATAGCTGATCTATATTTCCTTCTCAACCCCATTTTCCTGCCTTCTCCCCATAACCCTTGACAAGCATGCTAATCAAGAACCAGTCAATCTCCACTTTAAAAATACCCAATGTCTTGGCCTCCACAGCCGTCTGTGGCAATGAATTCCACAGATTCACTACCCTCTGACTTTCAAGTAATTCCATCTCATCGCCATTCTAAAGGTACGTCGTTTTATTCAAAGGCTGTGCCCTCTGGTCCTAGTATTTCCCACACTGGAAACTTCCTCTCCACATCCACTCTATCCAGGCTTACCATTATTTGGTAGGTTTCAATGAGATTTCCCTGACCCCCGTCATCCTAAACTCCAACGAGTACAGGCGCAGAGCCATCAAAAGCTATTCATACATTAACCCAATCATCCCTGGGATCATTCTCGTAAACCTCCACTGGACCCTCTCCAACGTCCCCAGATTCCAACACATTTACAGCAGCCAATTCGCCTACTAAAGTGCACTTTTGGACGGAGGAGGAAACCCTTGCGGTCACAGGGAGAATGTGCAAACTTCACACAAACGGCACTGGAGTGAACCTGGGTCTGTTGAGGTTACCTGGCAAATTGTCTGAAAATGAAATACAGACCAAAATACATAAACGTGGACTCTTCCAGGGATAAATATGAACTTCTCCCTGATTAGGTTCCTCCTTAAATTGGTTTCATTGTATATTCAATGTCTGGTCCCATGAGAATGATAAAAAGCTTCCCATGTTTAGCAGCAGAGGAGGAAAATATCAGGGGTAGGATGTTTGATTACCTGCTTGCAGCGGCTCTGGGAATTCAGTGGAACAATTCTACAAGCCAGCTGCAGCTTATGGTTGTATTTTCGACAGATCTGAAAAAAAAAATATTTCTACGCATCTGCAAGATTTGTATTAATATTGCTGAGGTGTATAAAATCATGAGCGGAATAGGTCAGAGTCTCTTGCCCAGAGTGGGTGAACCGAGGCCCAGTGGACATAGGTTGAAGGTGAAGGCGAAAAGATTGAATTGGAATCTGAGGGGTAACTTTTTCACACAAAGGGTGGTGGGTTTATAGAACAAGCTGCCAGAGGAGGTAGTTGAGGCAGGGACTATCCCAACGTTTACGAAACAGTTAGACGGGTACATGGGTAGGTAGACACAAAATGCTGGAGTAACTCAGCGGGTGAGGCAGCATCTCTGGAGAGAAGGAATGTGCAACGTTTCGGGTCGAGACCCTGCTTCAAACTGATGTCAGGGGAGGGGGCAGGATGTCAGGAGAGGTCCCGCCCCCTCCCCTGACATCAGAGTGAAGAAGGATCTCGACCCGAAACGTCACCTGTTCCTTCTCTCCAGAGATGCTGCCTCACCCGCTGAGTTACTCCAGCATTTTGTGTCTACCTTTGACTTAAACCAGCATCCGCAGTTCTTTCTTACAAAGGTACATGGGTAGGACAGGTTTGGAGCGGCTGGGCTTGTACACTCTGGAGTTTAGAAGATGAGAGGGGATCTTATTGAAACATATAAGATTATTATGGGTTTGGACACGCTAGAGGCAGGAAACATGTTCCCGATGTTGGGGGTGTCCAGAACCAGGGGCTACAGTTTAAGAATAAGGAGTAAGCCATTTAGAACGGAGATGAGGGAACACTTTTTCTCACAGAGAGTTGTGAGTCTGTGGAATTCTCAGCCTCAGAGGGCGGTGGAGGCCAGTTCTCTGGATACTTTCAAGAGAGAGCTTGATAGGGCTCTTAAAGATAGCGGAGTCAGGGGATATGGGGAGAAGGCAGGAACATGGTTCTGATTGGGGATGATCAGCCATGATCACATTGAATGGCGGTGCTGGCTCGAAGGGCCAAATGGCCTGCTCCTGCACCTATTGTCTATTGTCTATTGATATGGACCAAACGTGGGCAGGTGGGACTAGTGTAGCTGGGGCATGTTGGCCCGTGTGGGCAAGTTGGGCCTGTTTCCATGCTGAATCACTCTATGACGCTAAGATTTCTCGACAGGGTGAGACTACTTAACTGCAGGATACCAAGAGAACAAAATTTTCCCGCACGGCCCACGACTGGATTCGAGTCTCCTTCCGATCCAGGAAAGCAATTTAATTAAACATTGTCACGCTGAGGATTGACTTGCCATCCTTTGCCTTCCAAATGTCAAATCAAAAGTAATTAGTTTCTCTGTGACACTAGGGGAGTGACACTGAGGCTGACAAGAGTGCAGTCCAGCATGGCTGTGTTACTGCGGAGTGATCTCATCGGCACCAACCAATTAATGATCAAGCACTAGGGACAGCAGGCGACATTTCATCCTGAAAACTTTGCAGAGCTAACCAGCGATGGAGCTGCGAGTTCAGAGAATGCAGAGCAATACTTTGTTTAGAAAATACATATTTTCAAGAGAGTCAAGTGTTTTATTGTCACGTGTCCCAGGTAGAACAATGAACAATGATTTTTTTTCTACGGGTGCAGAAATATTTACGAGGATACTGCCAGGGCTCGAAGGCCTGAGCCATATGGAGAGGTTGGGCAGGCTAGGGTTCCTCGGCGCCAAGGAGAATGAGGAGGTGAGCTTATAGAGGTGTACAAAATCATGAGGGGAATAGATGGGGTAAATGCACAGAGTCTTCGAGGGAGTCCAGAACCAGGGGCACAGTTTAAGAAGAAGGGGGAAGCCATTTAGAATGGAGATGAGGAAAACCTTTTTTCACACAGAGGGATGTGAATCTGTGGAATTCTCTGCCTCAGAAGGCAGTGGAGGCTGATTCTCTGGATGCTATCAAGAGAGTTAGATGGTGCTCTTAAAGATAGCGTAGTCAGGGGATATGGGAAAAAGCTGGAAAAGGGTACTGATTGTGGATGATCAGCCATGATCACAGTGAATGGCAGTGCTGGCTCGAAGGGCCAAATGGCCTACTCCTGCACCTATTGTCTATTGTCTTTTATCCACAGGAGGGGGAATCGAGACATATATTTATAGTGAGGGGGGGGCGGAGGTGATATAAACCAGAGGAGGTTTACGAGAATGATCCCAGGAATTATTTGGTTAACATATGATGAGCGTTTGACGTCTAGGACCAGTGGCCATAGCCTCAGAATAAAAGGACGTACCTTTAGAAAGGAGATGAGGAGGAATTTCTTTAGTCAGATGGTGGTGAGTCTGTGGAATTCATTGGAGGCCAAGTCAATGGGTATTTTTAAGGTGCTGATTGGCAGGTTCTTGATTAGTATGTGTGACAAGAGGTTATGGGGAGAAGGCAGGAGAATGGGGTTCGGAGGGAGAGATACATCAGCCATGATTGAATGGCAGAGTAGACTTGATGGGCCAAATGGACTAATTCTGCTCCTAGAAGTTATGAACTAAGAACATGAGTCCACACCAACCATCGATCACTAGTTGTCACTAGTTCCATATTGCCAAACTTTCTAAATTCTGCTCCTATTACTGATAGACACAAAAAGCTGAACTCAGCAGGACAGGCAGCCTCTCTGGAGAGAAGGAATGGGTGTGTTTCGGGTCGAGACCCTTCTTCAGACCTGAAGATAGACACAAAAAGTTGGAGTAACTCAGCAGGACAGGCAGCATCTCTGGAGAGAAGGAATGGGTGACATTACTCCAGCATTTTATGTCTATCTTCGTGTTAAACCAACATCTGCAGTTCCTTCCCACATCTACAACTGATGAACCTATTTAGAATCACTGATTGTAATGTTTAGCTGGCAACAGCACGTACTTGTGAAGCCACTCGATGATTTTGTCTTTGGTCCGCAGGTGGGGCAGTGTCCACTTCTCTTCTGTATTTTCAAAGTACTTGAGTGTTGGGAATCCAGTGATTTGATACCTTTCCCCCACGTTCTTGTGAGTTGTTACATCCACTGCCGCCAACACACCTGGGCTCTAGGATAACAATGGAAAACAGTGACTGGAAAGGAAGACAGGGCAAAGGCAGAAAGGGAAGAAACAAAGGGGTAAAATTCAAAAAAACGCCTTACATTATGAACGAGAGGTAGAAGTCAGGGTGGCACGTTGGCACAGCAGTGGAGTTGCTGCCTTACAGCACCAGAGACTCGGGTTCAATCCTGACTACGGGTGCTGTCTGTACAGAGTTTGCATGCTCTCCCCATGACCTGCGTGGGTTTTCTCCGGGAGCTCTGGTTTCCTCCCACACTCCAAACACGTACAGGTTTGTGGGTTAAGTGGTTTGGTGAAATTGTAAATTGTCCCTAGTGCGTGTTGGATACTGTTAGTGTGCGGGGGTTGCTTGTTAGCACGAACTCGGTGGGCCGAAGGGCCTGTTTCTGCAGTGTATCTCTGGACTAAACTAAACTAAAGTTAGGGGATAACTATTTCTCCTTTCTCAGTTCTCAGCAGTTTCAATTCCGACAAGTCTGGCAATAGTGTGTAAGAAAGAATATAAACATTTCCTTACATTACTGTCACTATTTAGCAATTCAGCAGCTTCTTCATAGTCTGGCTTCATCTTCTTACAATGTCCACACCCTGTGTTGCAGATGGAACAAAAATTAGAAATGCAAACATCCATGGGCGGCACGGTGGCGCAGCGGTAGAGTCGCTGCCTTGCAGCGCTTGCAGCGCCCGAGACGCGGGTTCAATCCTGACAACGAGTGCTGCCTGTACGGAGTTTTACGTTCTCCCCGTGGCCGCGTGGGTTTTCTCCGAGATCTTCGATTTCCTCCCACATTCTAAAGAGGTTCAGGTTTGTAGGTTAATTGGCTCGGTATAAAATGTAAAATTGTCCCTAGTGTGTGTCAGGTAGTGTTAATGTGCGGGGATCGCCGGTCGGCGCGGACTCGGTGGGCTGAAGGGCCTGTTTCCGCACTATATCACTAAACTAAACCAAACCTGGAGAACTCATGTGGGCAGAAGATGAACGTGTGAACTCTACATAGACAGCAGCCGAGGGCAGGATCGAACCCTGGACTCTGTGAGGCAGCAGCTCGACCAGCTTTTCTCAGGTGGTGAATTCCAGATATTCACTTGAGTCAATATCTCCTGGTTATTATCCACCTTACGAAGAGAAATCGATCCTTCCTTTATTCACAATCTAAGTTCTTATAGATCAGGCTGAAGAAGGGTCTCGACCCAAAACGTCTCTCCCATTCCTTCTCTCCATAGATACTGCCTGTCCTGCTGGGTTACTCCAGCATTTTGTGTCTATCTCAGTTCTATAGAGTTCAATTACAAGCATTAAGGCTCTGGGCCTGTTCTTGCTGGAGTTTATAAGCAATGAGGGGGGGTCTAATTGAAACCTACCGTATAATGAAAGGCCTAGATAGAATGGACGTGGAAGGGATGTTTCCAATAGTGGGAGAGTCCAGAGGGCGTGGCCTCACTAAAAAAGGACGTACCTTTAGAATGGAGATGAGGAGGAATCTCTTTCAGCAAAGGGTGGTGAATCTGTGGAATTCATTGCCACAGATGGCTGTGGAGGCCGACATTGGGATTAATGCGGAGTTTGGGGGTGTTCTTGATTGGAACGGGCGTCAAAGATTTCGGGGAGGAGGCAGAAGAATGGGTTTGAGAGTGAAAAATGAGGGAATGACGGAGTAAACTCGATGGACCGAATGGCTAAATTCTGCTTCTGAGTCTTATGGTCTTACGCTAATTTTAGACTTTAGAGATACAGCGCGGAAACGGGCCCAACGGGCCACTGGGTGCACGCCGACCAGCGATCACCCCGTACACTAGCACTATCCTACACACAGTGGGTACAAATGTATAATTTTACCGAAGCCAGTTAACCTACAAACTTGTACGTCTTTGGCGTGTGGGAGGAAACCGGAGCGCCCGGAGAAAGTCAACGTGGTCACGGGGAGAACGTACACGCTCCGTGCAGGCAGCACCCGTGGTCAGGATGGAACCCGGGTCTCTGGCGCGGTGAGGCAGCAACTCTACCGCTGCGCCACCTAAACCGCACCCAGCTCATCATCCGCCCTCTGTAATGGACAATACGGATTAAGGACGATTGGTTATCTAAACCACGACATAATTTGAGGTATAATTTCATTTCCAGCTGCCGGTGCCACCAAACATGACCAAACGGCTCTGCCTGAGCGATAAGTAGACAGGACATGACAGGGTTATTATTTTCATGTTTAATAACTTCCCGTCGTTGTGACTGCTACCAGCTGCTGCCTCAGCAATGAGTACAGCTTTACTAATGCACACCTGTCAACTGTTCAAATGCAGTCAAGAGAATCTGTATGAAAACCTCTTTAAGGAGGACAAGGGTTGAAGTATTTTTATCTCGACTGCACTTCATTGGGTCTAAAATATATTCAGCCAACTAGTTAGCAGATTAGAAAAACCCATTACAAATAGCAACCAAAAGGCTACTGCTGCTTCCCTGAAAGCTATCCATTTGGACCCACTTTTTACTGCCACCCACTCTCTGCACTATAGACAATAGGTGCAGGAGTAGGCCATTCGGCCCTTTGAGCCAGCACCGTCATTCACTGTGATCATGGCTGATCATCCACAATCAGTACCCCATTCCTGCCTTCTCCTCATATCCCTATCCCTATCTTTAAGAGCTCTATCCAACTCTCTCTCGAAAGCACCCAGAGAATTGGCCTCCACTGCCTTCTGAGGCAGAGAATTCCACAGATTCACAACTCTCTGGGTGAAAACGTTTTTCCTCATCTCCGTTCTAAATGGCCAACCCCTTATTCTTAAACTGTGGCCCCTGGTTCTGGACTCCCCCAACATTGGGACCAGTTTTCCCCATACCCATACAAAATACCATACAGTTCTTAGAGTCCTTGTTCAATTTCCATTATGAAATTATTAATGAATCTTTTTCAATTATGTCTTCACATTCATGGGGCCGCACGATGGCGCAGCGGTAGAGTTGCTGCCTCACAGCGTCAGAAACCCAGGTTCAATCCCGACTACGGGTACTGTCTGCATAGAGTTTGTATGTTCTCCCCGTGACTGCGTGGGTTTTCTCCGGGTGCTCCAGTTTTCTCCCACACTCCAAAGACGTACAGGTTTGTGGGTAATTTGTCTTCGGTATAATTGTCCCTAGTGTTGGATAGTGTTAGCGTACAAGGTGATTGCCGTTCGGCGCTGACATGGTGGGTGGAAGGGCCTGCTTCTGTGCTGTATCTCTAAAGTGTAACGTTGTACATTTAGGACACCACTTGCTACACCCCAGGAAGGGGATAATGGACTGGGTCATGTCTTGGGTTGGGACCCTCCTTCGGTCCCGCCACAAAACAGCTCCTATCCATGTGTAAGAAAGAACTGCAGATGCTGGATAAAATTGAAGGTAGACACAAAATGCTGTAGTAACTTAGCGGGTGAGGCGGCATCTATGGAGAGAAGGAATGGGCGATGTTTCGGGTCGAGACCCTTCTTCAGACTGATGTCGGGGAAGGGGGCGGGACAAAGATAGAAAGTAGGCGGAGACAGTGGTAATAGTAATAGTAATAGTAGACGCTCAGTCCGTCGTAACCTACCTGATCTCCCAGTTGCTCAACACGTCAACTCCCCCTCCCATTCCCAATTTGACCTTTCTGTCGTGGGCCTCCTCCATTGTTAGAGTGAGGCCCAGCGCAAATTGGAGGCACAGCACCTCATATTTCGCTTGGGCAGCTCACACCCCAGCGGTATCAACATTGACTCTAACTTCAGATAACCCTAGATTTCTCTCTCCTTCCCCTCCCTCCCCTTCCCAGTTCTCCTACGTCTCCGCCCACTGTCTATCTTTGTCCCGCCCCTCCCCGGCATCAGTCTGAAGAAGGGACTCGAACCGAAACGTCACCCATTCCTTCTCTCCATAGATGCTGCCTCACCCACTGAGTTACTCCAGCATTTTATGTCTACCTTCAGCTTCTATCCATGTTCTCCAGAGACGCTGCCTGAGCCGCTGAGTTACTCCAGCACTTTGCGTCCATTTTTGTAAATCAGTATCTGCAGTTCCTTGTTTCTACACCCCATCAGGTGTTGCTCACCGCCTACTGTTACATAATGCAGGTATGAAATGCTCCTCCTATCCTTTACGCCCAATAACAAATGTAGCTGCATCACACCCTCCATGCAACTGAATTTTTTTCGTGGCACATTCCTTTTACTTGGAATGTAATCAAAAATTAATAAAAAAGCATTGCAGACACTTGGCTATACCAAAGAGAGACAGAAAATGATGGAGTAGCTCAGCGGGTCAGGCAGCATCTCTGGAGAAAATGGATGGGTGACGTTTCTGGTCAGGAGTGATGAAAGTCTGAAGGTTCCCGACCCGAAACGTCACCTCTCCATTTTCTCCAGAGATGCTGCCTGACCCATTTATTTTATGAAAAGATTCAATAGTAACCTGCGGGGCTACTTTTTCCACACAGAGTTTGGTGGGTGTATGGCCGAGCTGCTGTAGGAGGTAGTTGAGGCAGGTACTATAACCACATGTAAAAGATATTTGGACAGATACATGGGTTGGAAATGTTTGGAGGGATATGGGCCAAATATGGACAGGTGGAACTAGTGCATTTGGGACACCTTGGTCTGCATGGGCAAGTTAGGTTGAAGGGCCTGTTATTGTGACTATGACGATATTACTATTACTTTATGTAGTTTAATTTAAAGGAAAGAGGACCTTAAACCCACCAAATTCATGCCGAAAATTGATCACCCATTCATACTAGTTCTATGTTATCCCATTTTCCCCATCCACTCCCAACACATTAGAGGCAATTTACTGTGGCCAATTAACCTACAAAACTGCACACCTTTGGGATGAGAGAAAAGCCTGGAGAATATGCAAACCTTCCACAGGTCAGGATCGAACCCGGGACTTGCTCTGCGAGGCAGCAGTTCTACCAGCAGCGCCACCCTAGTTTCTCATTTTATAATAATGTTACGGTATTTGAATGATTGAATTTTTGGTTATTATATATTTTCTATGTGCATGGTAAGGTCGGGGGGAGTTCCCCCCCCGCCACGGGTACCATGTAATCCCGTGCTACCTGCTCCATGGTCGGATAGTCGGCGACTAAACCGTCTCCCCCACCTAGTTTGCGAGGTGAGGAGGGGGCTGTGGACCCCCAGCTTGACCAAAAACAAGACCTGTCAAAGGGCAGATGAGCTCCTAGCGAGCCAACGGCCATCCACACTTCATTAGAAGTTGCGATCACTGTCGTACATAGCATTGTAAGGCACCGTGCCCGATGATGTTTTCAACTATGATGACGATGATGATATGTGCATTAGTCATATAGTCATACAGCACGGAAACAGGCCCTTTGGCCCAACTTGCCCATACCGATCAACATGCCCCATCAACTAGTCCCACCTGTTTGTATTTGGCCCATATCCCTCTAAACCTGTCCTATCCATGTATCTGTCTAATTGTTTCATTAATGTTGTGATAGTCCCTGCCTCAACTACCACCTCTGGCAGTTCGTTTCATGCACCCGCCACCCTTTGTGTGAAAAAGTCACCCCTCAGATTACTATTCAATCTTTCCCCCATCACCTTGAACTTATTTCCTCTGGTTCCCGATTCCCCTACTCTGGGCAAGAGACTCTGGGCGTCCATGCGATTTATTCCTCTCATGGTTTTATACACCTCTGATGTTTTACACACCTCTATTGTGATCCAGGCCCGTTATGCTGCTACAAGTAAGAATTGTATCGCTTGGTACATACGACAACTAAACACTCTTGTCTCTTCCGAACTCAAACAGATTCGGTCTCCTTCAGGCCAGAGAAAACAAAACCAACCTATCCTATCTTTCCACAGAACTAAAATCTTCCTATCGATGCAACATCCTGATGAATATTCTCTGCACCTTTGCCAGAACAATCACTGAAGGGGAAGTGCCAAAAAATATATATAATCTGCCATTTTTTTTAAAAGAGAGATTCATCGGTTCTTCTTCGGTGACCAAGTTACAAGTGATTGCAATTTCTCCGTTGATGAGCTGTTTTCAACAATAGGTTGATTTTTCCCACTTGCTACTACATAAACGGCTGTTGATAGTCAATCATTTGAGTGTATTCGTGATTAAAATCAAAGAGATTTTTTTTAGACTGTGTAACAAAGTGATTGCGGAATAATTTAGTGAAAGCTGGCGTTTCTATTACATACAATCAACACCTGTTGCGGTGGAGACTGTAACATTTCCAGTAAAATGCACAGAGTCTCTTGCCTTGAATTGGTGAATCGAGGACCAGAGAACATTGGTTTAAGGTGAAGAGGAAAAGACTTAATAGGAATCTGAGGGGTAACTTTTTCCACACAAAGGGTGGTGCGTGTATGGAACAAGCTGCCAGGGAAGGTAGTTGATGCAGGGGCTATCCCAACATCCCTATGGGCGGTCATGGTGGCGCAGCCTAAGAGCGAACGCAGCGCCGGAGACCCGGGTTCGATCCTGACTACGGGTGCTCTCTGTACGGAGTTTTACGTTCTCCCCGTAAACTGCGTGGGTTTTCTCCGAGATCTTCGGTTTCCTCCCACACTCCAAAGATGTACAGGTATGGTAAATGTAAAAATTGTTCCTAGTGCGTGTGGGATAGTGTTAATGTGCGGGGATCGCTGGTCGGTGCGGACCCGGTGGGCCGAGTGGCCTGTTTCCGCACTGTGGTTCTAAAACAAAATTTAAGAAACAGTTAGACAAGTACATGGATAAGATGGGTTTGGGGGGATAGGATCCAAACGCAGGCAGGTGGGACTAATGTAGCTGGGACATTTTGGCCGATGTGGGCAAGTTGGGCTGAAGGGCCTGTTTCCACGATGTATCACTCCATGAGTCTATTTTCACAGCCACAGTTGGGATGGAAGGAGGTTTTGTGCAATGTTCTTGCACTGACTGCCTTCCTGAGCAGCCCAAAACTCACTTCACTGGGCAACCACAATGAGCAGAACTTATTAAAAGTGGAAAGAATAGCTGGCGGAGACTAACTGTCACATTTTATCAGCTCCTCGCTGAGGCAGTGGCTTGGCTTGGGTTTGATGTCTCTTCTGCTGTAAATGAGATTAAGCCACAAACTGTGTTGCCGTTTAGCTCCTATTGTCCTTGATTCAAGTACTGTCAACAATGAGTGTTGTATTGATTAACAACAGGATTTAGTGGCCGACTTGGTTTAGTTTACTGGCACATCTACAAGACACTGAGGATCACTGCTGCCCTGTCTTTCTCTCTCTCTTCTCGCTGAAAAGGGCCCAGTAATAGAGTCTCCGAGTCATACGGCAGACTCCTCGGCCCAAACGGGCATCTTGTCCACGATGGACAAGATGCCCGTCTATGCTGGTTTTTCCAATGCTGAAACTAGACAACCTGCCTTGCTTCAGTCGGAAGAAGGGTCTCGACCCGAAACATCACCCATTCCTTCTCTCTAGAGATACTGCCTGTCCCGCTGAGTTACTCCAGCTTTTTGTGTCTATCTTCGGTTTAAACCAGCATCTGCAGTTCCTTCCTACACGTATCATTTGGGATGTGGGACAAAACCAGAGAACTGGGACGGCACGGTGGCGCAGCGGTAGAGTTGCTGCCTTACAGGGCCAGAGACCCAGGTTCGATCCTGACTATGGGTGCCTCTCTGTACAGAGTTTGTATGTTCTCCCCGTGAACTGAGTGGGTTTTCTCCAAGATCTTCGGTCCAAAGACATACAGGTTTGTAGGTCAATTGGCTTGGTAAAATTTAAATTGTCCCTCGTGTGTGTGGGATAGTGTTAGGGTACAGGGATCACAGGTTGGCGTGGACTCAGTGGGCTGAGGGGCCTGTTTCCGCGCTGTATCTCTAAGAAATAAAACCTGAAGAAATCCACGCGGTCATGGGAAGAATATGCACACTCAGCAGACTGTTCTTCAGAAGGTTTCACAGTGGCTCGCCCAGTTGATTTTTTTCAGTCAGTGGTGGCAAACAATGACTATGCAGTGGTGATGTTTTAGTTTAGTTTAGAGAGACAGCGCGGAAACAGGCCCTTCGGCCCACCGAGTCCGCATCGACCAGCGATCCCCGCACATTAACACTATCCTACACACACTAGGGACAATTTTTCACACATACACCAAGCCAATTAACCTACAAACCTGTACGTCTTTGGAGTGTGGGAGGAAACCAAAGATCTCAGAGAAAGCCCATGCGGTCACGGGGAGAACGTACAAACTCCGTACAGACAGCACCCATAGTCGGGATCGAACCCGGATCTCCGGCGCTGCAAGCGCTGTAAGGCAGCAACTTTACCACTGCGCCACCGTGCTAAACCAAAGTTCCTAACGGATAAATAAAGTTCATTGAATAATTGAAAGTCAAGGATAGGTGATTACTTTAGTTTTGATACTGCGTGAAAACAGGCCCACCAAGTCCATGCTGACCGTCGATCACCCGTAAACTTGTTCTGCGTTATCCCAATTTTGCATCCTTTCTAAAGTTTTCTAAAAATAATGCTCATACTGTTAGGTTGTAAGGAACAGCAGAATGAGGTGCTGTTCTGCCTGTTTGTGCATGCTCTCACTCTGGCAATGGAGGATGCCCATGACAGAAAGTTCAGTTCGGGAATGGGCAGAGGAGTTAAAATGGTTAGCAACTGGGAGATCCAGTAGACCGAGGACTGAGTGTTCTGCGAAACGGCGCCGAGTCTACACTTGGTCTTGCTGACGTAGAGGAGGCCACATTGGGAACACCGGAAGGCAGCAGATGTTATACGGTCTAAATGATAGGAGCAGAATTAGGCCATTCGGCCCATCAAGTCCACTCTGCCATTCAATCATGGCTGATCTATCTCTCCCTCCTAAACCAATTCTCCTGCCTTCTCAATTTCCCTCCTGGGATAAAGTTCTATCGTATCGTTTCTCCCCATAACCCCTGACACCCGTACTAATCAAGAATCTACCTATCTCCGCCTTAACATTATCAATTGACGGCCTCCACAACCTTCTGTGGCAAGATATGGTTCGAGGAGTAGCACATGAACCTCTGCCTCACTTGGAAAGACTGCATATAAGCCTATATATATTCTCCTCTCTCCCAAACGGCAAAAGGTATAGAAGTGTGTAAACGCACACCTCCAGATTCAGGGACAGTTTCTTCCCAGCTGTTATCAGGCACCTGAATCATCAGACCACCAACTAGAGAGTAGTCCTGAACTACTATCTACCTCATTGGTGACCCTTGGACTATCCTTGATCGGACTTTGCTGGCTTTACCTCGCACTGAATGTTATTCCCTTTCTCATGTATATGTACACTGTAAATGGCTCAATAGACAATAGGTGCCGGAGTAGGCCATTCGGCCCTTCGAGCCAGCACCGCCATTCTATGTGATCATGGCTGATCATCCTCAATCAGTACCCCATTCCTGCCTTCTCCCCATATCCCCTGACTCCGCTATTTTTAAGAGCCCTATCTAGCACTCTCTTGAAAGCATCCAGAGAACCTGCCTCCACCGCCCTCTGAGGCAGAGAATTCCACAGACTCACCACTCTCTGTGAGAAAAAGTGTTTCCTCGTCTCCGTTCTAAATGGCTTACTCCTTATTCTTAAACTGTGGCCCCTGGTTCTGGTCTCCCCCAACATCGGGAACATGTTTCCTGCCTCTAGCGTGTCCAAGCCCTTAACAATCTTATGTGTTTCAATGAGATACCCTCTCATCCTTCCAAACTCCAGAGTGTACAAGCCCAGCTGCTCCATTCTCTCAGCATATGACAGTCCCGCCATCCCGGGAATTAACCTTGTAAACCTATGCTGCACTCCCTCAATAGCAAGAATGTCCTTCCTCAAATTAGGGGACCAAAACTGCATACAATACTCCAGGTGTGGTCTCACTAGGGCTCTGTACAACTGCAGAAGGACCTCTTTGCTCCTATATTCGATTCCTCTTGTTATAAAGGCCAACATGCCATTCGCTTTCTTCACTGCCTGCTGTACCTGCATGTTTACTTTCATAGACTGATGTACAAGGACCCCCAGATCCCGTTGTACTTCCCCTTTTCCCAACTTGACGCCATTTAGATAATAATAATAATAATAATAATGGATAGTAATCGATTGTAATTGTGTACTGTCTTTCCGCTGACTGGACTGCACGCAACAGAAGCTTTTCACTGTACGTCGGTTAACGTGACAATAAACTAAAGTATACAGGTGTCAGCAAAAGGGCTACTCTTGAGCTGTAACTTACAGGGGGCGTAAAACATGACAAGCGCTGATGAATGTTCTCTCAGGAATTCATCGAAGCCATCGTCTGTCAAATGGTACACCGCGGAGTCTTGCTCTGCCCACGAAACCTCAGAGGCCTTTGGTTGTGGAGCCTGTGGGCTGGTGGTAAAAGTAAATGCAAGGGCATTAACCATACAAGTGCAGAAGATAAATTACAGTCTAATGTTGCAGTTTTGATTTAGTTTTTTGTCCCGTGTACCGAGGTACAATGAAAGGCTTTTGTTGTGTGCTAACCAACCAGCGGATCGACAATACAAGATTACAATCGAGCCATTCGCAGTGTACAGATACATGACAAGGGAAGATAGACACAAAAAACTGGAGAAACTCAGCGGGACAGGCAGCTTCTCTGGAGAGAAGGAATGGCCGATGTTTCGGGACGAGACCCTTCTTTGAACCTGGGTCTTGGTCTTGACCCTTCCTTCTCTCCCGCTGAGTTCCTCCAGCTTTTTCTGTCTATATTCGGTTTAAACCAGCATCTGCAGTTCCTTCCTACACATGATAAGGGAATCACTTTTAGTGCGAGGTAAAGCCAGTAAAGTCCAATCAAAGATAGTCCGAGGTTCCCCGATGAGGTAGATAGTAGTTCAGGACTGCTCTCTGGTTGTGGTCGGATGGAGGAAGAGCCGGCGTACTTTGTAACTTTGTCAGCGCCGCTATTTGTGCACCTTGGGTGCACAAGCAAAGAGTGTCACTGTGCCTTGTCACATGTGACAATAAAGTATTCCATTCCATTTCCACAGACAATGTCTGCAATGGGGTAGAGGTGAACGAAACAGTACCCGAGCTTGTGGAAGGACCGTTCAGAGGCCTGATAACAGTGGGGAGGAAGCTGTGGGGAGGTTCTGGTGGTGCGCATTTTCAAGCTTCTGTAAATTCTGCCCGACAAAATGGGGGCTGGGAGGAGGAATGACCGGGGTGGGACAAGCCTTTTTGATTACGTCGGCTGCTTATTCCGGGGCAAGGTGGTGTCAACAGTGGGCAGTCTGGTCTGTTGTGATGGACTTGGCTACATCCACGACTCTCTGAGATTTCTTGCGGTCTCGGGCAGAGCTGTTCCAGAACCAAGCTGTGATGCAAAGTAACAGAATGCTTTCTATGGTGCATCTACAACAGAACGTAGACCACCATCCTCAACCTCGAGGGATAGCCACAACGAAGACCATTATAGTTTGGAAGAGTCATTGGAGACATTTCAAATGTCTTCAGTTTCTCAAGGAAGTAGAAGTTGGTGTGTGTCTAGTTGCATCAAAGTGGTTGGTCCACAAAAGATACTTATTCATCTTAGGCCCCCTTCGGTCATGGCTGACCATGGGTGTCTCCAGGGTTGGAGGACGCCAGTGCGTGACTTTGTTTAACGTGGGGAGACTGGTTCACAGACAGCCACCCTGCGGTCCTTGACAGATCTGGGTCAAGATCTAGTGGCATGGAGTCCAAGACGACCGGGGACCCTTTTCTGCTGCAGCCTTCATCCGCCTTCCCAGCCGTTGTGACGCTCCACTAAGGTCAGCCATCGTCCTCCGCCTGTTCCACCGTTGAGGTCTTGGTTGGATTGCTCTTTGTCAGAGACCTCCCCCTCGACCTCACCGTCATGGGTGGCCCTACCAGGAGCATAGCTCCAGACGGCATCGCTCTCAGTATCTCAGGTCCACACAAGCTTCTCCACCACGACAAGGTGACAATCCACGGAGAAAAGAACGTTAGTAATATTAATGCTGAGGAGCTTGAAGGTAAGTACAAGGTAAAGAATGTGGTCAAAATATTTTGAAGCAATTAAACATTTTTGTTGCTCATCCTTTAGAAGGCTGCGGTGAAACTAGAGAGCGGTCCCGAGCTACCATCTACCTCATTGGAGACCTTCAAACTATCTTTTAATCGGACTTCACCTCGCATTAAACATTATTCCCTTTATCCTGCATCTGTACACTGGGGATGTCTTGATTGTAATCATCTCTAGTCTTATCGCAACACAAAAAGCTTTTCACTGCACCTCAGTATACGACGATAAAAACGAAACAAAGCCTTCGATAATATAGTCATGTAGATCCAGGACTAGTGCATAACAATGAGCTATGAATAAAATTTTGCTCGGATCAAAGGGAAATTAAATGACAGTACTGCAATTAAGCATCTTTGCATTATGAAATATAGTTAAGCTGACAGCAACGTAGGTTTGTAATTTTAAAGCAGTGAAGCATTTACATTGTTAATGTGCTGAACAAAAAGCTTCTGCAAGGGTGTGAAAAAGTTCCATTCTTTGCAGCCATGACTGCGGGATCAGCAAGGTATGGAACATGTAATTTTGCCCGAAAATCCAACGCTTCAACTTACTTTTCCATCCACTCGACAAAATCTTGGTCTGTGGCTCCGTAGTTTTCAAAATTAAATAGGAACTTCCCCTTCCTTTGAAAGAAGACAGAGAATAAGAAAATCAATGGTCACATTCAGTGTTCACTCAATGGCGCTGTAAGATGGGCCGAATGGCCTAATTCTGCTCCTACCACTTATGAATTTACAACCTCACAAGCTCTTCTTAATAAAGAGCAGGACATGTTTGGTTAAGGAATTAGTATTTCTGCAAACAAAGCAATAAAGAAACTGAAGCAGTTATTATAGACTGATATCAACTCAACAATAGACAATAGGTGCAGGAGTAGGCCATTCGGCCCTTGGAGCCAGCACCCCTATTCACTGTGATCATGGCTGATGTTGCTTAATCTAAACACAACCCACTATCATCTTCCACGTATAACTACTTTTGGCGTTACATTTCATTCCTCTTCTCTAGCTTCAGAATAAAAGGACGTACCTTTAGAAAGATGAGGAGGAACTTATTTAGTCAAAGGGTGGTGAATCTGTGGAATTCATTGCCACAGAGGGCTGTGCAGGCTGTCAATGGATATTTTTAAGGCAGAGATTGATAGATTCTCGATTAGTGCGGGTGTCAGGGGTTATGGGGAGAAGGCAGGAGAATGGGGTTAGGAGGGAGAGATAGATCAGCCATGATTGAATGGCGGACTAGACGTGATGGGCAGAATGGCCTAATTCTGCTCCTATAACTTATGAACTCCTTAATTGATACCACTTTATCTCCTTTTCATCTCTAGACATTGTCCTCGCATCCGCCAGTCACCCCCCCCCCCTGTATCCACCTATCACTCTCCAGGCTTTGACCCTCCCCAACCGTTTTTCCAGCTATCTCCCCCCGACTACAATCAGTTCGAAGAAGGAGCCTGACCATTTCCCTTCACAGATGCTGCATGACCCATTGAGTTACTCCAGCACTTTGCACTTTGTTCAATCTTCCGGCATCTGCAGTTCCTTGTGTCTCCAAGATTTTATCTATTTATCAGTTTAAAAGATTTCAGTGTATTACACACAGATTGCATTCTGATAATGTAGTGCAAATGGGAGCAAATACATTAAAAACTAATTACTTAAGAGTGCTTTTTAAAAGTAAATTGTATTTTGGCTGGAAGTCTGGAAGAAACAAAAAGAAAGACTTGTAGAGTCATAGAGTGATACAGTGTGGAAACAGGCCCTTCGGCGCAACTTGCCCACATCAGCCAACATGTCCCAGCTACACTAATCACACCTGCCTGCGTTTGCTCCATATCCTTCCAAACTTGTCCTATCCATGTACCTGTCTAACTGTTTCTTAAATGTTGGGATAGTCCCTGCCTCAACTACCTCCTCCGGCAGCTTGTTCCATACATCCACCACCCTTTGTGTGAAAAGGTTACCCCTCATATTCCTATTAAATCTTTTCCCCTTCACCTTGAACCTATGTCCTCTGGTCCTCGATTCCCCCAATCTGGGCAAGAGATTCTGTGCATCTACTTAAAGATATTTTAATTTATATAATTTAGCAGTCAAGTGGAATGATCTGATTACTTGCTGAAAAAAAATTATAAAAGGGTGGAAGGAAGCTTTTTAACAGAAATCAGCTGAAAACTAAACAGTCAACAACAGGGCTGCACGGTGGCGCAGCAGTAGAGTTGCTGCCTGACTGCTCCAGAGACCCAGGTTCAATCCCGACTACGGGTGCTATCTGTACGGAGTTTGTACGTTCTCCCCGTGACCGCGCGGGGTTTTTTCCCGGGTTCTCCCGCATTTCCTCCCACATTCCAAAGACGTACAGGTTTGTAGGCTAATTGGCTTGGTATTAATGTAAATTGTCCCCAATGTGTGCAGGATAGTGTCATTGCGCGGGGATAGCTGGTCGGCGGGCACACTGTGGGCCGAAGGGCCTGTTTCTGCATTGTATCTCTAAACTAAACTAAATTTTGTACATATATTTTAAACATTTTAAAATCTTTCTATTTTTTGTCAAACTACGGGTCAGTCTGGGCACAATTCCAATCAAGTTCATCCAAATTCTCCAACGGATCAGGTTTCTCAACTCTAAGTACTATTTTTAACTTTGAAAAAATGTTATTTTCCAGTCAAATAGTTACATGCATTTCATTTCTTCCCTTAGTCTTCATCTTAAAACCATGTGTTGCTTTGCGACAGAAAATGGATGGTGAGCAGTTAGATTAGGAAACAGTTTACCAGGGAGTACAAATACCATGGAGTTTACCTGGACAGTAAACTGGACTGGTCCAGGAACGCCGAGGCCCTGTACAAGAAGGGACGGAGCCGGCTGTACTTTCTGAGGAGGCTCCGCTCTTTCAACATCTGCAGTAAGATGCTGCAGATGTTCTATCAATCGGGTGGTAGCCAGTGCCATCTTCTACGCTGTCATGTGCTGGGGCAGTAGGGCGAAGGCCGCCGACACCAATGGGATCAACAAACTCATCAGAAACGCCGGCTCTGTCCTGGGGGCGGAATTGGATTCACGGGAGGTAGTCTTGGAGGGGAGGATGTTCCTCAAACTGCGGAGCATCCTTGACAATACAGCTCACCCCCTCCATGACACACTGGTCAACCTGAGGAGCACCTTCAGCAACAGACTGGTTCCACCAAGATGCAGGACAGGACGCCACAGGAGATCCTTCTTCCCTGTGGCTGTCAAACTATACAACTCTCCCTTCAGTCGTGGGGTAGACTGAGACTGACTCTCTCCCCCCCCCACCCCCATCCCCACACATCCCCCAAGCCTTTCCACTTGTCACTTTAATTTCATGTTTGATGTATTTTGTGTATTTTCTGTTTTTATGACTGTTGGCAGATCAATTTCCTCCTGGGATAAATAAAGTTCTATCGTCTTGTTTCTCCTCCAAAGCATTTTAACATGCCTCTACAATCTGTACAGATAGAGTACATACCATTGATTATTCCTATTGTCTATTGTTTTTCCTATTCCCAGTGTATCTTTGCCTTCATAAATGAATCCGAAGAATCCAAAGTCAAGGTATTTGCAATCATAACTTTTAGGCATAACACTTACGGAAAGATGACAACGTTTTAGAAAGCTCCAAAGTCTTCCTAATATGGTGCATGGAACATGGCACTTTAGTTTAAATGGATGGTTTATTTTTAGAGCAGGGGCAATTAAGAAGTTATACAGAGGTGTTCAAAGTTATGATGGGTCTTGAATAATCAAAAATAACTGTTTCCGTCGCAAAAGTATAAATAATACTAGGGGTCGAGTATAAACAATGAGGTAGAGTTGTTGCCTCACAGCGCCGGAGACCCGGGTTCGATCCTGACTGTGCGGAGTTTGAACTTTCTCCCCGTGACCAGTGTGGGTTTTCTCCTGGTGGTCTGGCTTCCTCCCACACTCCAAAGGCGTACAGGTTTGTAGGTTAATTGGCTTCTGTGAATTGGAGATTGTCCCTGGTGTGTAGTTAGCGTGTCAGGGGTGATCGCTGGTTGGCGCGACTCGATGGGCCGATGGAGCTGCATCTCGAGTCTAAAATCAGGTGACATAGACTTAAGATATTTGTTAAGATGTTTGGCTAAAACACTTAAGGGACGGCACACATGTGCAGTTGGTCGAGCTGCTGCCTCGCCAGAGACCCGGGTTCGATCTTGCCCTCGGGTGCGGTTCGCACACGTGACCACGTGGGTTTCCTCCCACATCCCAAAGACGTGCGGGGTTGTAGGTTAATCGACCTCTGTACATTGCCCCTAGCCCGTAGGATGAGAAAGTGGGATAACAGAGAACTGGTGTGAACGGGTCATCGCTGGTCGACATGGACTGTGTTTCCAAGCTGTATCGCTAAACTAAAAAATTAAATACACTTAAGGGTGGGTGGGGGGGGGGGGGGGGGGAAGATGAAAATACTTATTTTTTAAATGCAGCAAATTGCAATTAAGAATTCGCTGCCTGTGAGGATGTGGGAAGCAAACTCGATAACAATTTGCAAATGGGAATTGAAAAAATACTTTAAAAAGAGAAAACTTGCAGGGTTATTGGGAAAGACTAGGCGGTCTGGGCTAATTGGCAGCTCCTTCAAAGACACGGGCACGATAGGAGAAACAGCCTCCCCAGTACCATAGGATTCTATTAAAAAAATAATTAATTCCCAAGACCACGCTACTTTGAAGTGATGCTATTGGTCTGAATTCTCAGGGAGGGATGTGCAGTGGAGGCCAAAAATTGTGATTGCATAAATAGAATGGAAAAATGCACATTTACCAACAGGCAGAGCAGGAGATGATAAAGTTTGTCTGTGGTGCAGAGTCAATAATGTAGGAAGGAACTGCAGATGCTGGTTTAAACCGAAGATATACACAAAATGCTGGAGTAACTCAGCGGGACAGACAGCGTCTCTGGAGAGAAGAAATGGGTGACGTTTCGGGTCGAGATCCTTCTTCAGTCTGAGAGTCAGGGTCTCGATTGGACACGCTAGAGGCAGGAAACATGTTCCCGATGTTGGGGGGAGTCCAGAACCAGGTGCCATAGTTTAAGAATAAGGGGTCGGCCATTTAGAACGGAGATGAGCAAAAACGTTTTCACCCAGAGAGTTGTGAATCTGTGGAATTTTCTGCCTCAGAAAGAAGTGGAGGCCGGATGTCTGGATGCTTTCAAGAGAGAGTTCGATAGAGCTCTTAAAGATAGTGGAGTCAAGGGATATGGGGTGAAGGCAGGAGCGGGGTACTGATTGTGGATGATCAGTCATGATCACAGTGAATGGCAGTGCTGGCTTGAAGGGCTGAAAGGCTTACTCCTGCACCTATTGTCTATTGAAACCATTCCTTTGATCCAGAGATGCTGCCTGTTCCGCTGGGTTACTCCAGCATTTGGTGTCTATCTTGCAGTCAAACTGCCTGCTAACTCTCAAGGGAGTATACCCACCATCCCCATCCATTCACATGGGACCCAGTTCCCATGCTTCCTTTAGACCCACCTAGTTAGACAATAGGTGCAGGAGTAGGCCATTCGGCCCTTTGAGCCAGCAAAGTGGGACATCTTCCAAGTTCCATCAGCTCCTCGCCCTTGAAACCTACCTGGTTCTTTGTCCAACCCTCCCTTTCAATTTACTGTACCTAAGTCCCCATACTTTATTAAAACTTACTGGGCACACTGAAAAATTATCATACTGCTGTTTTAACATTTAAAGAAAAAAAAAGAATTCAAAGTGGGTTGGAGCATTAAGAGCCTGTTCCACTTACGCGACATGTCGCGGGGTGCTGCCTGTTTGGTCGTGAGTAATCGCCCAAAGAGTCGTATCTTTTTCTGGTCGCCGCTGGATTTTCAACATTTTGAAAATGACGGGTACCGGCAAGTCGCCAAAAGAAAAAATCAGGTAAATTAACTTGTATCCGACAATCCTAACACTCTGTACAGGATGGAACTGCAGATGCTGGTTTTTACACCGAAGATAGACAAAAAAATGCTGGAGAAAACTGCAGGACAGGCAGCATCTCTGGAGAGAAGGAATGGGTGACGTTTTGGGTCGAGACCCTTCTTCAGACAGCTTCTTCAGTCTGAGGAAGGGTCTCGACCCAGATCGTCACCCATTCCTTCTCTCCAGAGATGCTGCCCATCCCGCAGAGTTAATTCAGCATTTTGTGTCTGTCTTGCACAGAGTCATGCTGCCACGGGAGTTAGTTAACGAGAGGAAAGAGATTACTTGAGTGAGAAACAAAGGGCGGCCAAAACTTGCACAATTTGTAACCCTTAAAAAAAACTCTCTGCCTTTATCCGTGGGAGGAGAGAACATTTGGAAGGGAAAGGCATTTTGAAATATTTCTCAATTCTTTCCTTTTCCCACTTCACTGGTTGTTTAAAGCTTGTTCTTTCCCTGAGGAAAAAAAGACTAGCAAAAAAAAAACGTACGAAGCTACACAAAATAAAATGAGGTAACATTATACGCATCTTGGATGAACTGAAATCCCTTATGCTCTTCAAATACATCCCAATTTGGGCTGAACAACCCACACATCCTCCACAAGTATTTTACAGAGCAACAATGGTGCGTGTTACAGTGGTGGGCCCACAGCAAGGCCCAGGCGAGTTCAAAGTCAGAGAACTTTCCCATTTTAGAAAATGAATGATGCAATCCCTAATTCCCCTTATCAGTGATATCACTTGAGTGGGCCGGAGGGAAGGAGATATTAAATGGGAAGGAAGTTTATTTTAAATAGTGATGCGTATTATTTTTATACGCCACCAAAATCTCCCTCATTAAGTTCTTAACCTCTGATAAAGGTCCACATTCTAGAAAGCGGTGAATCAGTGAAATTCATTGCCACAGACGGCTGTGGAGGCCGTCAATGGATATTTTTAAGGCAGAGATGGACAGATTCTTGATTAGTACGGGTGTCAGGGGTTATGGGGAGAAGGCAGGGGACAATAGACAATAGGTGCAGGAGTAGGCCATTCGGCCCTTCGAGCCAGCACCGCCATTTAATATGATCATGGCTGATCATCCACAATCAGTACCCTGTTCCTGCCTCCTCACCATATCCCTTGACTCCACTATCTTTAAGAGCTCTATCTAACTCTCTCTTGAAAGAATCCAGAGAATTGGCCTCCACTGCCTTCTGAGGCAGATAATTCCACAGATTCACAATTCTCTGGTGAAAACGTTTTTCCTCATCTCCGTTCTAAATGGCCTACCCCTTATTCTTAAACTGTGGGCCCTGGTTCTGGACTCCCCCAACATCGGGAACATGTTTCCTGCCTCTTGCGTGTCCAATCCCTTAACAATCTTATATGTTTCAATAAGATTCCCTCTCATCCTTCAAAATTCCAGAGTATACCTTAGGAGGGAGAGACAGATCAGCCATGATTGAATGGCGATGAAGACCTGATGGGCCAAATGGTCTAATTCTACTCCTATCACTTATGAAACCGCAAAGCCGCATAACGTGGCTTGAACTTAATTGTTATCCTCACCACACACTCTGTCAATAAAGCAAGACTTACTCAAAGTAACAGAAAGTTGGGTATCCTTTAACGTTAAACTCCTGTTTGAGTTCATCAAATTCGGAAGGGTGGACATTCATTCCGACCATTACCTATGCAGAAAACAATGTGCATTAGTCTTGATGAATCACTAATGAGTCTTCAATTAAAACTCTAATTGACCGTTCAAAGCTAGACCTTCTTCATGAATAATATTCCAGCAGCTTGCATTTAGGGCGGTACGGTGGGGCAGAGGTAGAGTTGCTGCCTCACAGCTCCAGAGGCCCGGGTTCGATCCCGACTACGGGTGCTGTCTGTTCAGAGTTTGTACGTTCTCCCTATGACCTGCGTGGGATTTCTCCGAGATCATCGGTTTCCTCCCGCACTCCAAAGACGTACATGTTTGTAGGTTAATTGGCTTGCTATAAATGTAAATTGTCCCTAGTGTGCGTCCGATGGTGCTAATGTGCGGGGATCGCTGGTTGGAGCAGAGTCGGTGGGCCGAAGGGCCTGTTTCCACGTTGTATCTCTAAAACTAAACTAGCCTTAATATCTAACGCTATTGAAGAGCGTGTTCGTTCCAGTCCTAAGACCAGTCCCTTCATTTGAGAAATGATGGCTTTATTTGGTCTTGCTTAAATCCACAATTAAAACTCCCAATTGTTTGTTTTGTTACAAATCTGAACAGACAGGGCGATGCAGTAGGTCTCAGCTGGGAAAAGACCAGATTAAAATCTAAAACGGAGATAACCGAGTGTTAGCAGGAAGTCGTGAATTAAACAGTGACATGAGGCAGCTGCGGGATTTGGCAGCAGGAAACTTTGCGTTTCGCGGCTGAAGTGGTTTAGTGGTCTCCCTACTTCATGGGGGTTTGCTCTGCTTTCCTCCCACCTTCCTTTGGGGGCTGCGCGGTGGAGTTGCTCCCTTAAGGGCCTGTCCCACTTCCCCTTTTTTTTTCCGGCGACTTGCCGGCACCCGTCATAGTCGCGGCAGGTCGCCGAAAATGTTCAAACATGTTGAAAATCCAGCGGCGGCCAGAAAAAAGTTACGGCTCTTTGGGCGACTACTCACGACCGTGCAGGAGTCACCCTGCAACATGTCCTTTACAGCGCAAGAGACCTGGGTTCGATCCTGGCGAGGTGCGGGGTTTGTGCGTTCCCCCACCGTGGCCTGCGTGGGTTTTCTCCGGGAGCTTTGGTTTCCAGGGACGTGCAGGTTTGTGGGTTGATTGGCTTGGTATAAACATAGTTGTCCCTAATGTAGGATGGCGTTGGTGTGCGTTTAGGTCCGTGCTGACTGGGTGAGCCGAAGGGCCTGTTTCCGCGCTGTATCTCTAAACTAAACTAAGTCTTCTGATGTTTTTTGGTAGCATTATTGTGAGTACCAGGTCCAATTCTTGATTGTTTTATCTCTGCTCGCTAATCACCAATGATCCAGCCACGGTGAAAGAATGATGGTCTCTGGTCTGCAGGGAACTTGGGGGACAAAGAATACTGGGGCTGCTAGCAATACTGTGTGCTTTGAACACACCTGTATGTGCACACACGTGCAAATGGTTAGATAATATTTTAAAAGTCCAGCAGAACCCATTGTCCAAAGACAAGTAAATGATTTAAGTTGCAAAGAACTGCAGATACTGGTTCACAAAAAAGAGGCAAATTGCTGGAGTAACCCAGCAGTTCAGGCAGCATCTGTGCAGAATATGGATAGGTGACGTTTCGGGTTGGAACCACAAGAAATGCTGCCTGATCTGCTGAGTTGCTCCAGCACCATGTGCCTTTGAATGATTTGAAACAAGGGTGTATGTAGAGACAAAACTGTGCGTGAATTAGCAAGTCTGTGTACTGTACCTCCACGCATCTCCTGACAAGGTTCCGCATGGTAGGCTGCTCTGGGAAGTTAGATTGAATGGGATCCAAGGTAACTGGATAAGATTGGATTCATGGAAGGAAGCAGAGGGTGATGGTGGAAGGTTGTTTTTCGGACTGGAGGCCTGTGACTAGTGGTGTTGCCTCAGGGCTCGGCGCAGGGCCCATCTATATCAATGATTTGGATGAGAACATGCAAGACATGATTAGCAAATTTGCAGATGACACTAAAGTGGGTGGTATTGTAAAAAGTGAAGATGGTTGTCAGAAATTGTAGCAGGATCTTCATCGGGCAGCTGGGCTGAGGAATGGTTGATGGAATTTAATACAGAGAAGTGCGAGGTGTTGAAGTTTGGGAAATCTGACAAGGACAGATATCAGATATCAAAGATATCATTACCCATAGATTTTAATTAAAGGCAGCACAGTGGCGCAGCGGTAGAGATGCTGCCTTATAGCGCCAGAGTGCCTGCATTACAGCACTGGAAACTCAGGGTTCAATCGTGACTATGAACGCTGTCTGTACGGAGTTTGTACGTTCTCCCTGTGACCGTGTGGGTTTTCTCCGGGTTCTCCTGTTTCCTCCCACACTCTAAAGACGTACAGGCTTGTAGATTAATTCGCTTCAGTAAAATATTGTAAATCGTCCCTAATGTGTGTAGGATAGTGCTAGTGTATGAGGTGATTGTTGGTCGGCGTGGACTCCGTGGGCGGACTGGCCCCTTTCCGCGCTGTATCTCCAAAGTCTAAAGTCTAACTCAGGACTGAACACTTGATGAAATGGAATGATGTACCAAGAGAACAATGATGTTGCCTTTATTAGCAGGCTAATGAAACTGCGATACTTACATGGGCACCCTTCATCTGTGTGGCAGCTTGCTCAAAGGCTGGCATCATCCGCTTGCACACCCCACACCCTGACCCCGGAGGTCAAGAGGCCAGGTCAAAGGCCACAGCAGAACAACAAACAGAGGAGAGACAGAGACAAACAGTGGGCTAAACAGATCAACGACAGCTCTGACAATATCATTTAACCAGATGCCACTCCAAAGACATCACAGCGCAGTGAGCGCCAGTTCATCTTGTGAATCTATTCCTTCTAATATGTTTTCCCAGATCGCTCTTGATTATCTTTTTTTTTCCAGATAGGGGGGCGGCACGGTGGCACAGCGGGTAGACCTACTGCCTTACAGCGCCAGAGACCCGGGTTCTATCCTGACTACGGGTGCTTGTCTGTACGGAGTTTATACGTTCTCCTCGTGACCAGCCTGGGCTTTCTCTGAGATCTTCGGTTTACTCCCACACTCGAAAGATGTACAGGTTTGTCGGCTAATAGCCTTTGTGTAAATGTTTTTAAAAACTGTCCCTAGTGTGTGTAGCATAGTGTTAGTGTGCGGGGATCGCTGGTCGGTGCGGACCTGGTGGGCCGAAGGGCCTGTTTCCGCGCTGTATCTCTAAACTAAACTAAACATGAAATTTATGTGAACAATGCAACTTTAACCAAGGGATGATGGGGGGGGGGGGGGGGGGGTAAAATAAAAAAAGCCTTTTGACTTAGTGCAGAGATGATTAAAAGAATACTTAAATCAGACACTCAAAATGTTTAGTGTAGAAAGGAACTGCAGAAGTTGGTTTGCGCTGAAGATAGAAAGGATGTGGAGAGGATGTTTCCATTAGTGGGAGAGTCTAGGACCAGAGGCCATAGACTCAGAATAAAAGGACGTAACTTTTGAGAAAGGATATGAGGAGGAATTTCTTTAGTCAGTGGGTGGTGAATCTGTGGAATTCATTGTCACAGATAGCTGTGGAGGCCAAGTCAATGGGTATTTTTAAGATAGACACAAAATACTGGAGTAACTCAGCGGGTGAGGCAGCATCTATGGAGCGAAGGAATGGGTGACGTTTCGGGTCGAGACCCTTCTTCAGACTGAATTGGGTATTTTTAAGATGCAGATTGACAGATTCTTGATTAGTACGGGTGTCAGGGGTTATGGGGAGAAGGCAGGAGAATGGGGTTGAGAGGGAAAGATAGATCAGCCATGATTGAATGGCGGAGTAGACTTGATGGGCTGAATGGCCTAATTCTGCTCCTATAACTTCTGACCTGATGAACAAAGTGCTGGAGTAACTCAGCGGGACAGGCAGCATGGAGGTGCAGGGGCGGAGAGTGCACTGGCAGGTGTATCGGTAACCCGAGAGCACAAAACTAACAATAATTGGCAGAAAAAAAAACTTTGTGAGGAAATGAGAAATACATTCCAAGACGACAGGGAAAGCTTGTAGAGCCGCTGGCTCACGGCGCTAAGAATGGTGGGTTCAATCCTGAGCTCGGGCGCTGTCTGTGTGGAGTTTGCAAGTGCTCCCTGTGCTTGCTCCGAGTGCTGCGGTTTCCTACCGCATCCCCAAGACGTGCAGGTTGGTGGGTTAATTGGCATCGGTAGGTTAGTGACTGTGCTGGTGTGTGGGTGAGTGGTCGAACCTTGAGGGAAGGTTGAGAATGGAATTGATGGCAATATGGGCAGAATGAAGTAGGATTGGACAAGTGCAGGATTCGTGTACATGTGTGGTTGAAGGTTAGCATGGACTCGGTGGGCCAAAGTGCCAGCTTCTGTGCTGCATCGCTCAAACAACAAAAAAAAACGATTGCAGAGGGAGTCAGAGGCAACTTAAAAAAAACGCACACAATTGAAAGTATCATTGAAGAGTGCCAAATCTGGAGTAGGTGGATGGACTGAGATGACCATCAACATGTTGCAGCAGGCACAATGAACTCAATAGCCTTCCATGTTGCAGGTCACCTCACCTAGATCCCCGTTCAAAAGGCTGAAGAGTTATGATTTCCAAACCTGTAATTTTGAAAAACTCTGCTAAATTCCTCCCCTCAATTATCTTCAAACTCTTTTAAAAAAAATCCCTATTTAATATTTTTCACAATCCTTTATTGGTGGAATGACATATCATTTTAGTTTAGACCTTTCCCTTCCCAGGGATCTATTATTCCTTCCGAACAAGGTCTTGTATTATATTCACCGTTTTACAGTTCCTTTTGCTTTTTCATCTTGACACCATCATTTTACACACTCTTATCTACCCACGATTAAAAGGCGCGAAATTCTCAGTCTCTCCCTTCAATCACCACCACAACTCTTTTCAGTACTCCCTTCTCAAAACATACATCGATCGACATCTACCACCCATACGCCAAAATTGCCAGTCGTCCTGCACTATAATCCTTGATGACGCATTAAATTTGCTTTGCTCTGCAGAAGCTGCAATATTTCGTGTATATATCCTATATTTGTTTTAGTCTTTTTGTCGTTCTGTAGACTCTCTCACAGGGTTAAGTCTTGTGCTCCGGATAAGATGTGATCAGCAAAGTTGAGTATTTTCCCCCGGGAACCAAACGTCACCGGTGGAGTTGAACTTGCAATGATTTACCACATCATGCGGAGTATAAATTACCATCCCACCCTCACTCAGGAACAGGGCACAGTCAACCAACAGCCTGTTAGCGATGATCAAGCGCCAAGCCTGGAAATGTTAACCCCTTTAGTCGTCAGATGCTATTTATCTTTGTGCAGTTCCAACCTTCTGCTTTTATTGGAAAGCGTCTGGAGCATTTGTCCCGTTGTTCGTTCAGTCAGTGATGTTCAGCCACGGTTACTCGATCAACATGGAGTGCTGCATTAAACTAGCAGTGAGATATCAGCGATTTGCTAATCCATTACGTGTTGCAATCTGTTTACATTTTGGGTGCAACAGGAATACAAATTGGGGCGGCACGGTGGCGCAGCGGTAGAGTTGCTGCTCACAGCACCAGAGACCCGGGCTCCAACCTGTCTCAGGTGTTGCCTATACGGAGTTTGTACGTTCTCCCCGTGACCTGCGTGGGTTTTTCTTCGAGATCTTCGGTTTCCTCCCACACTCCAAAGATTTGTAGGTTAATTGGTTTGGTATAAATGTAAATTGTCTCTAGTGTCCGTAGGGTAGTGTTAATGTGCGGGGATCGCTGGTCGGCGCGGACTCGGTGGGCCGGTTTCCGCGCTGTATCTCTAAGGTAAACTAAAGGTTCCAAACTTCAGCTGTCATTTGGTGTAGAGCCTCTACAGCTCTGCCCTCGTCAACCTCTTTGGTCAAATCATCAAAAAAACTCAATCATATTGTGTGGGTTCTTTCCGTAAACAGGGATGAGCACGAAAGACCGCGAGGAAGCTATACAACCCCACGTCAAAGCATTATTGTCATTTCCCAATTCCAGTACTTCAAATCTTGGCAGTACTTATTCAATAAACATAAGAGCTAAGCAGGTTATTTCTGCTTTAAGAACAATAAGCACATACACATACAAAAGAACCGACAGCTGTTCCAATATGACAATAAGCCACAAAGCAACAAACACTGACTGAGCAACAGAAGGCCGAGAGGAATCTTGCCGCTACATAATCATCAGGGGTTGCAACTGAGAAAATGGTGCAAATGCTGCAAGAATAGCAAGGAGCATCTCTCTTCATCCGACTATTCCAACAATCTCCTTTTTCACTCCTGCTCTCTGCTGGGGATTCACGTTTCGCAGGAAGGGAGGTTTCTGCACCACCACCCTTTACCTAACCCCGGTCGCCATGTGGCCATGTGCCCACCCTTTAGTCAACGTTGGTGAATCTGTGGAATTCTTTGCCACAGAAGGCTTTGGAGGCCAAGTCAGTGGATACGTTTAAGGCAGAGATTGATAGATTCTTGATTAGTACGAGTGTCAGAGGTTATGGGGAGAAGGCAGGGGAATGGGGTGAGGAAGGAGAGACAGATCAGCCATGATTGAATGATGGAGTAGACTTGATGGGCCAAATGGCCTAAATCTGCTCATACAATTCATGAACTTATAATACTACACCTAGCACTTATGACCTTACGACCCCATACTTTGACTATGGATGAATCGTGGCCACACTCAAGTAGATTTAGTTTAGTTTATTATCACGTGTACCGGGGTACAGTGAAAAGCTTTTGTTGCGTGCTATCCAGTCAGCAGAAAGACAAATACATGATTACCATCGAGCCATTTACAGTGTACACATACTCGATAAGGGAATAACATTTAGTGCAAGGTAAAGCCAGTCAAGTCCGATCAAGGATCGTCCGAGGGTCACCAATGAGGTAGATAGTAGTTCAGCACTGCTCTTTGGTTGTGGTAGGATAGTTCAGTTGCCTGATAACAGCTGAAGAAACTGTCCCTGAATCTGGAGGTGTGCGTTTCACACTTCTATACCTGGTGAGAAGAGGGAGTGGCCAGGGTGCGACTCGTCCTTGTTTATGCTGCTGGCCTTGCCGAGGCAGCGTGAGGTGTCAATGGAAGGGAGGTTGGTTTGTATGACGGTCTGGGCTGCGTCCACAATTCAGTTCCTCAAGCTTATTCTAAGCGGCTCAGTGGCACGGCTGGTAGAGTTAAGGGCCTGTCCCACTTTCATGACCTAATTCACGACCTTAAACGACCTAAAAAAAAATCAAGGTCGCGGTAACCTACGACCTCCTACGACTATGTCTGCACCCTCCTACGACTATGTCTACGACCTCCTACGACTATGTTGAAGATCTCCCACGACTATGAAGAAGACCTCGTTCGACCATGTACGTTTTACTGCTGTTTGCAGTAGCCCTTTTGCTTCAGTAGCCTTTTAAGAAAGGCAGAAGGGGAAGAGCAAGGATGAAGAGGAAGCACAAGAAGAGGTCTCAATGGGTGAAAGGAGATGATGTGATGGATTGTCCCAGTACACCAGATGACTGGAAGAGAGTGGCGCTGGGCTTTGACAAAAGATGGAACTTTAAGCACACATGTGGGGCAGTAGATGGCAAGCATGCCATTCTTGTCCCTGTCCCTGTACCCCTCATTTTCCTTTTTGTACAGGATGGCATTCTGCTGGAACCATTCCTCAAGGTCCCCCTCCTGCTGCCTGGTGAAGGTGTAGGGCATAACCTTCCTCCAGCCCTCCCTCACCACCAAAGGGGCATCTGCCTCTGATGCTGTGTCAGACACAGGAGAGAGGGCTGCTTTGCTGCCTTCAAATGAGGCAGGGAAAGATGGGGACATATACTACCATGTCCCCACCACTGGGTGGTGGGGACATATACTACCACCCTGGTCTCCTCCTCCAGGGATCTCTCATGCAGGGCTACCTACTCCTGCACTATCACCTCCTGCCACTCCTCCTCTTGGGTGGGCAACACCTGCATGGCCGTTTTTTTTAGGGTTGTGCCCTCCCCGTGCGCTGCTGCCTTTTTGGTGCCATCTCTAAAGCACAAGTCTCCTCTCCAAAAAACTCTCCAGCTATGAATGAACATGCCTTGAAGTGACAGAGGTGACGTTCTGCTGTTTCAATAACCTTTTTTTTCTACTGACCCTTTTTTCACCCCGGAGCTATTACCTTCGAATGCCTCCGACCACCTACGACTAGCATCACAAACTACTACGACCTACCTACGAGTAAAAAGTATTGAGTTTTTCCATGCCGACCTTTTTTTTACTCGTGGACATTTTTTATCAGGCTAGAAAAAACGCCGCGGCCTACTTGATGCCACAAGTACCTACGACTAGCATCACGGCCTGCTACGACCTACCTACGACCTCCTACGACCTCGTGACGACCATGCTGCGAGTATGAGTCAAGGGCAAACTCAGCAGAGGTCGTGAATTAGGTCGTGAAAGTGGGACAGGCTCTTTAAGATAGACACATGGTGTGTTCTGACTTGAGATTCAAGTGCTTGCTTGATACACTATCAATGTGAGAGTTCCTCACTTGCTCAGTAACTCAGTGGGTCAGGCAGAATCTCTGGAGAAAAGAGATGGGCGACTTTTTCAGTCCCGATCCGAAACGTCACACACTCTTTTTTCTCCAGAGATTTTGCCTGACCCACTGAGTTACTCCAGAACTTTGAGTCTATCTTCGGTATAAACCAGCATCTGTAGTTTCTACACGCCCTACAGCAGCAGAGACCCAGGTTGGATCCTGACCTTGGTGTGCTGTCTGTGTGGAGTTTGCACGTTCTCCCTGTGACCGAGTGGGTTGTCTCCAGGCGCCCTGATTTCCTCCCACATCTCAAAGATGCGGGTTTGTAGGTTAATTGCCCTCTAGTGTGCTGGGAGCGGATGGGGAAAGTGGGATAACTTACAACTTGTGTGAAAGGGCGACCAATAGTTGAGTACTGACTCGAAACGTCACCTATCCATGTTCTCCAGAGATGTTGGCATGGTCTTGGTGGGCCGAAAAGCCTGCACAGTAGAGGTGTACAGTAGAGAGCATACTGACTGGATGCATCATGGACTGTTTCGGCAACTTGAACGTCCAGGAGCGGAAAAGACTGCAAAAAGGTGTGACCATTGCCCAGTCTATCACCGGCTCTGACCTCCCCACCGTCGAAGGGATCTATCGAAGTCGCTGCCTCATCAAAAACCCACACCATCCTGGCCACACACTCATCTCACCACTGCCATCGGGAAAAAGGTACAGGAGCCTGAAAACTGTATCGTCCAGGTTCAGGAACAGCTTCTTCCCTACAGCCATCAGGCTATTAAACACGACATCAAATAACCTCTGAACTACAACTACCACAGACTATTATTACTATTGCACTATATTTGTTTATTTATTGAGTATGAACTTTTTTTCTCCCGTTATGTACTATGTTTACATATTCTGTTGTGCTGCAGCAAGAAAGAATGTCATTGTCCTATCTGGGACATATGATACTAAAACACTCTTGACTCTTGCTTCCACGCTTCATCTATCTATCTATCTATCTATCTACCCACCCATCATAAAGTCATGCAGCACATAAACAGGCCCTTCGGCCCACTTTGTCCGTGCTGACCTGAAATACCCATCTATATGTAAAACATTTACCGAACATGGCATGTAGCCCCTTCTGCCTTGAGATGCAAGTGCTTGCTCGAAGCTCTTTACATCTGAGAGTTCAGTTGTGGCTGACATATGTCTACATTTCTCAGAGCAGTGCCGAACTATTCCCTTCCTCATTGGTGACCCTCAGACTATCCTTGTTCGGACTTTACTGGCTTTACCTAGCACTAAACGTCATCCCCTTATCATGTACACTGTAAATGGATAGATTGTAATCATGTATAGTTTTTCCGCTGACTGGATAGCGTGCAACAAAAGCTTTCCACTCTCCCTCGGTACACGTGACACTGTAATCCCATTTACCAAACCTGGCGTGCAGCCACCTCTGCCTTGAGAATCAAGTGCTTGCTTGAGACTCCGTCAATGTGAGAGTTCAGCGATGGCTAATCTGTGTCTACACCTCTTTGCAATCCTTGCAGCTCTTGTGGATTTTTAAGAATGTTTTTTTTTGACGGAAAGTTGTTCCAGTTCATTATTCAGCAAACCCGGTGGCGTCTGTGGCCACAGATCAATCCCTCGCTTGCCCAGTTGTGGGCCCCGTACATAGAGTGCACGCATTCAATACAATCGACAGGTTTAGTACGTGGATGGATACACATAAGATAACTTACATGGAGCATAGAACATCATGAGCATTGGCCGCTCTTCCTTCTTTGTTAATTTCCTGAATTCCTGTGGAAAAGGAAACCCAAAAGAAAGAGAAAGTCAAGACTTGTTACAAAAATAGATAAAAACCTGAATACTTCAGCAAAGTGCTGAGAGTCCATGTTCATAATCGACAGACGCGATAGCGGCGTGTAAGAAGCTTTTAGCCAGGCATGTGGATATGCAGGGAATGGAAGGATCATCGTGATTATAAAATCATACGTGATAGGAGCAGAATTAGGCCATTCGGCCCATCAAGCCTACTCCGCCATTCAATCATGGCTGATCTAGCTCTCCGTCCTAACCCCATTCTCCTGCCTTCTCCCCATTTCCCCTGACACCCGCACTAGACTCAAGTTGAGTATAGGAACAAAGAGGTCCTTCTGCAGTTGTACAGGGCCCTAGTGAGACCACACCTGGAGTATTGTTTGCAGTTTTGGTCCCCTAATTTAAGGAAGGACAATAGACAATTTACAATAGACAATAGGTGCAGGAGTAGGCCATTTGGCCCTTCGAGCCAGCACCGCCATTCAATGTGATCATGGCTGATCATCCCCAATCAGTACCCCGTTCCTGCCTTCTCCCCATATCCCCTGACCACTATTTTTAAGAGCCTTATCTAGTTCTCTCTTGAAAGCATCCAGAGAACCTGCCTCGCTAGAGGCAGGAAACATGTTCCTGATTCAATTCAATTCAATCTTTAATTGTCATTGTGCAGTGTACAGTACAGATACAACGAAATGCAGTTAGCATCTCACCCAGAAGAGCGAACTAATATTGATACGTTAATATGGATGGGGGTGCGCGTGCAGCCCCTAGACCTCCTGTAGTCCACAATGAGCTCCTTGGTCTTCTTGGAGTTAAGGGCCAGGTTGTTGTCAGCGCACCATGCTGCTAGGAGCTGAACCTCCTCCCTATAGGCCGACTCATCGTTGTCGCTGATGAGGCCAATCACCGTTGTATCATCTGCATACTTGATGATGGTGTTAGAACCATGTACAGGTGTGCAGTCATAGGTGAAGAGGGAGTAGAGGAGGGGGCTCAGTACACAGCCCTGTGGAACGCTGGTGTTCAGGGTGAGGGTTGAAGAGGTGTGGTTGTCCAACCTAACAGACTAGGGTCTGTTAGTTAGGAAGTCCAGTAACCAGTTGCAGAGGGAGGGGTTGATGCCCAGGTCGCCCAGTTTGGTGATCAGTTTTGAGGGGATAATGGTGTTGAATGCTGAGCTATAGTCGATGAACAGCATTCTCACGTAGGTTTGTGTTGTCGAGGTGGGAGAGGGCGGAGTGGAGTGCCGTTGAGATGGCATCCTCCGTACTCCTGTTCTTGCGGTAGGCAAACTGATAGGGGTCCAGTGTGGGAGGTAGGCAGCCTTTGAGGTGTGCCAGGACCAGCCTCTCGAAGTACTTGGTGATGATGGGAGTAAGTGCAACTGGGCGGAAGTCATTCAGGCTCGCCGCAGTGGAGTGTTTTGGCACCGGCACGATGGAGGTGGTTTTAAGGCACGTGGGGACAACTGCTTGGGCAAGTGACAGGTTGAAGATGTCAGTCCAGACGTCTGTCAGCTGCGCAGCACAGGTCCTGAGGACGCGCCCGGGGATGCCGTCAGGGCCAGCAGCCTTACGTGCATTAATCCTACTCAGTGCTACATACACGTCGTAGGGGGTGAGTGTGAGGGGCTGGTGATCAGCAGGGAGCACAGCCTTGATGGCCATCTCTTGATTGTCCCTGTCAAAGCGGCCATAAAAGTGGTTGAGCTCCTCAAGGAAGGATGCGCCGCTCGATGTGGGGGTGGTGTTGGTGGATCTATAGTCCGTGATGGCCTGGATGCCTTGCCACATGCGTTGGGGGTCGGAGTTGTTATTGAAGTGCTCCTCAATCCTAAGCCTGTAGCTATGCTTGGCCTTCTTGATGCCCCTCTTCAGGTTAGCCCTGGATGAACTGTAGGCACAAGCATCGCCTGACCTGAATGCGGTGTCCTGTGCTTTCAACAGTAGCCTTACCTCGCAGTTCATCCATGGCTTCTGATTCGGGAATGCGGTGATCCGTTTGAGAGTGGTGACACTGTTTTTGAGAGTGGTGACACTGTTGTTGATGTTGGGGGAGTCCAGAACCAGGGGCCACAGTTTAAGAATAAGGGGTAAGCCATTTAGAACGGAGACGAGGAAACACTTTTTCACACAAAGAGTTGTGAGTCTGTGGAATTCTCTGCCTCAGAGGGCGGTGGAGGCTGGTTCTCTGGATACTTTCAAGAGAGAGCTAGATAGGGCTCTCTCTTGAAAGGGGTCGAATCCGACTACGGGCGCCGGCTGTACGCAGTTTGTACGTTCTCCCTGTGTTGGGTTTTCTCCGAGATCTTCGGTTTCCTCCAGGACGTACAGGTTTGTACGTTTGGTATAAATGTAAATTGTCCCTCGTGTCTGTGTTAACTTGTGTGAATCATTGGTCGGCGCAGACTCGGCGGGCCGAACGGCCTGTTTCCGTGTTGTATCTCTAAACTAAACTAATAAACACAAAATGGGTGGAGTAACTTTGCAGGTCAGGCAACAGCTGTGGAGAAAAGGAAAAGATGACGCTTTGGGTCGAGAGCCTTCTTCAAACCCTTTCTTGCAGTCTGATCTCGACCCGAAACATCACCTATTCCTTTTCTCCAGAGGTGCTGCAAGGCCCGCTGAGTTACTCCTGCATTATGGTTTTATCTTCAAGATAGTTCAGAGATACAGTGTGGAAACTGGCCCCTACGGCCCACCGAGTCCGCACCGACCAGCGATCCCTGCACATTAACACGATCCTACCCACACTGGGGACAATATACACTTACACCAAGCCACGTAACCTACAAACCTGTACGTCTGTGGAGTGTGGGAACAAACCGAAGATCTCGGAGAAAACCCACGTGGTCACGGGGAAGATGTACAAACTCCGCACAGACAGCACACCGCTGTCGGGATCGAACCCAGGTCTCTGATGCTGCAAGCACTGTGAGGCAGCAACTCTACCGCTGCGCCACCGTGACCGCCCAGCACGGCAGGATTAGTGCAAGTGGTGATTGATGATTGGTACAGACTCAATGGGCCGAAGGGACCTGTTTCATTGCTGTATCTCTGTGACTGAGGATGCAAAAGATCCCTTGGTACCACAATATCTGAACAACAGCAGGGGGATGCTGGCATTGCTGATCTACTCCCCTTGAACACCATTGAAATAGATTGCATCGTCATTTCTTACAGCGCTGCTTATGGGACCATGCTATGTGCAATTTGGCTGCCGCATTTGGCTGCAGTAAATTGTGATTACACTTCACAAAGTAATTCAATCGGCTTTGCTCCTCTTTAGTGTGTCCTGGGGAGGATAAAGGCATTCTATGCAGAAAAAAAAGCAAGCAAATTCCCTCTTTATTTGGGGACAAAATAAACACTGCTCTTCAAAAAGGTTTCCACATTTATTCCACCCTGCAACCAGAGAGGTTTCTACAAGATTTTTTTTCTCCCCTGAATGATTCAACGGATGCCTCGTGTTTAAAATGAGCAATTGACTTCACCGTCGCGATATACTGCCTGTGTTTCGCCCCAGCTCTTTCCATTAGTGAGGACAAGGTGTTCCCACTTTACAAGCAGCCCCTACATAGGAACAAGCGTTTGGCTCTATAGGCTCCCTGACAGAGATGGCTCCATGGGCTCCCTGACGGAGATGGCTCTATGGGCCCTCTGGCGGAGATGGGTCTACTGGCCCCCTGACAGAGATGGCTCAATGGGTCCCTCTGATGGATGATGGCTCTACTGGCGCCCTGACGGAGATGGTTCAATGGGTCCCTCTGATGGATGATGGCTCTACGGGCTCCCTGACAGAGATGGCTCTATGGGCCCTCTGATGGATGATGGCTCTACGGGCTCCCTGACAGAGATGGCTCCATGGGCCCTCTGATGGATGATGGCTCTACGGGCTCCCTGACAGAGATGGCTCCATGGGCCCTCTGATGGATGATGGCTCTACTTGCCCCCTGACGGAGATGGCTCCATGGGCCCTCTGATGGATGATGGCTCTACTGGCCCCCTGACGGAGACGTCTCTCCCGGCAAGGAGATTAGTACTGAGTCAATAGTGATACTGAGTGATTAGTCATCAGTCTGAAGAAGGGTTTTGGCCCGAAACGTTGCCTATTTCCTTCGCTCCATAGATGCTGCTGCACCCGCTGAGTTTCTCCAGCACTTTTGTCTACCTTCAATTTTCTAGCATCTGCAGTTCCTTCTTAACCCTTTGTTTACTCCACTGCGAAATCTCCTCAAGGTATGCCTACTTTGAAGAAGTTCTCCTCCTCCCTCCGAAGACAGTTTTACAAAACCAGCCTGAAGAAGTGTTTCGGCCCAAAACGTTGCCTATTTCCTTCGCTCCATAGATGCTGCTGCACCCGCTGAGTTTCTGCAGCACTTTTGTCTACCAGGGAGATTAGTATGGGTATCAGAGGTTATGGGGAGAAGGCAGGAGAATGGGGTTTGGAGGGAGACATAGATCAGCCATGATTGAATGGCGCAGTAGACTTGATGGGACGAATTGTCTAATATACTCCTATCCCTTATGACCCCTTGCACGGAGATGTCTCCAGGGACCCCTGATGGAGACGGCTCCATGGGCCCCTGATGGCGATGGCTCTCCTGGCTTCCTGACGGAGATGGCTCTACTGGCCACCTGATGGAGATGGCTCTCCTGGCCCCCTGATGGAGATGGCTCTACCTGGCCAGCTGATGGAGATGGCTCTACTGGCCTCCTGATGGAGACGTCGTCGTGGCCTCCTGATGGAAACGTCTATCGCGGCCCCCCTTACGAAGATGGCTTTGCGGCTTTGCCTGCTGCTGTGAGGCTAAATTAGGCAACTGTTCTGGGCACAAACTGCAATCCCAGGAACAATAGCTTCTCGTTAACATGTCAGTGTCCATTTTGCAAATCCTATCTGGACACCCATCCCATCGGACCAGCGGCGGTGTCCTCTGTACAACCAGCAATTACATTTAAAAGTTTAGGAAGATACACCAAAGATAGACACAAAAACGTTGGACAACATAGAACTAGTGGGAAGGTAAGACACAAAACGTCGGTGTAACTCAGCGGGACAGGCAGCATCTCTGGAGAGAAGGAATGGCTGACGTGTCGGGTCGAGACCCTCCTTTAGACTCTTGGACGTGGGAAAAAAGGGTGATCGATGGTTGGTGTGGATTTGGTGGGTAAAAGAAGTTGTTTCCATGCTGTATCTCGTAACTAAACCTTAGCAGGAGCCACCTCTGGCCAAGTGAGATTAACATTTCATCTTTTTGTTTTTTTGTTGGCGGCTGTGGTTTTCGGGAGGGCTTTACAGCTAACTGCAGTTTCTCTTTTTTTTTTTTAAAGAGGGTGCACAACACAGCACGCAGGCGGTGAAATGAATGATTAGAAATTGGATACGTGCCAATTTCTGCCTGATTACACTTCTGTGAAGCACCTTGAAGCATTTTGACTGCATTAAAAGCACTAAATGTATGCAAGTTGTTACATCCACGGAAAGAGTCAATGACGGGCAGAATAAATGCACATTTCATTCGAATTATTTCTTCTCAGTTTGAGGTGATGCTGCCCCTCAAAATGAAAAGGTAAGGAGTTTTCTCTCAAATAAATGAAGCCTATGTCCTATCAATTAGCAGGGCCAGTTTTGATTGCAGCTTGTGAAAGTGGTGAGGAGCCAACTCTTTGAACTCTTTTGTCCCTTGGGTATTAGGTAGGAAATTTCATGATTTACACCTTGCAATGATTAACGAGAGTGATATATTTTATTTAGCTTAGAGATAAAGCATGGAGACAGGCCCTTTGGCCCACCGAGTCCACACCGATCACCAGTTCACACAAATTCTATGTTACTCCACTTTCTCGACCACTCACTGCATACAAGGGTATAGGTACATGGATAGGACAGATTTAGAGCGATATGGGCCACACGCAGGCAAGTGGGATATACATGGGACATGTTGGTCGGTGTGGGCAAGTTGAGCCAGAGGGCCTGTTTCCACACTGTATGAGTCTATGACTATGACAAGGGGTGGTTTGCAGAGGCTAATAACGCGCAAAGCCACACATCTTTGGGACGTGGGAGGGATCCAGAGTACCTGGAGGAAACCCGTAAAGTCGCAGTGAGCACACGAGGTCTTTTATTCTTTGTCTTACTTGACGGCCGAGATCATAAGTTTGGAAGGCACAGGTTAGCCTCAGGGAATGGTGGGTAGCACGGTTGCGCAGTGGTAGATACATAGATACATAGAAAATAGGTGCAGGAGTAGGCCATTCAGCCCTTCGAGCCTGCACCGCCATTCAATATGATCATGGCTGATCAATGTGATCAGCCATGATCTGCTTGTTGCTGCCTTACACAGCCAGAGACCTGGGTTCGATCCTGACTACGGGTGCTGTCTGTACGGAGTTTGTACGTTCTCCCCGTGACATGCGTGGGTTTTCTCCGAGATCTTCGGTTTCCTCCCGCACTCCAAAGGCGTACAGGTTTGTAGGTTAATGGCTTCGGTAAAATTGTAAATTGTCCCTAGTGTGCGTAGGATAGTGTTAATATGCTGGGATCGCTGGTTGGTGCGGACTCAGTGGGCCGAAGGGCCTGTTTCCGCGCTGTATCTCTAAATGAAACTAAATAACAACAGTAGATCTATAAATGCTACTTACCACAGTGCACTGGTGATGGAGAGAATGAATATTTCAAGAGGCAAGAGTGTTTTTTTGTCATATGTCCCAGATAGAACAATTAAATTTATACTTGCAGCAGCACAACAGAAAAGGTAAGCAGAATATGTTGGATGGCAGATGGGATGTTAATTGTATAGTGAACGGGTGAAAATAGACAGAATGAAGTTGCAATCAGATCAGCCATGATCCTATCAAATGGTGGAACAGCCTTGCAGGTCCAAGTAGTCCATTCACAAGTTATAGGAGTAGAATTAGGCCATTAGGCCCATCGAGTCTACTCCGCTATTCACTTATGGGTGATCTCTGCCTCATCCCATTTTCCTGCCTTCTCCACATAATCCTTGACACCCGTTCTAATCAAGAAGTTGTCTATCTCTGCCTTAAAAATATCCACTGACTTGGGGTCCACAGCCCTCTGTGGCAATGAGTTTCACAGATTAACTACCCTCATCTGACTAAAGAAGTTTCCTCCTCACCTCCTTTCCAAAGAGCACCCTTTTAATTCTGAGGCTATGACCTCTGGTCCTAGACTCTCCCACCAGTGGAAACATCCTTTCCACATTCCACTCTATCTCTGCCTTTCACTATTCTGTAAGTTTCAATGAGGTTTCCCCCTCATCTTTCTAAACTCCAGCGAGTACAGGCCCAGTGCTGTCAAACGCTCCTAACGTAACCTTATGTTTAGAAGCCAGAGATGCTGTTGTGGTTCTGGACTGTTTATGGTGCTGCACTCATACAACAGAACAGCACAATAACAGGCCCTCCAGATCCAGTGTCTGGGCCAAACATGATGCTGAGAACATCTCTTATCTGCCTTGCACATAATCCATATCACTCCATTCCCTGCTTATCAAGAGTCTAGAGTGTTTTATTGTCATGTGTCCCAGATAGGACAATTAAATTCTAACAGAATATGTAAACATACTACATAAACGGATATGGAAAAAAAAGTTCAGTGTGTGAATACACATGCTCACATACTCACTAAATAATAAATATAATGCAATAATAATAATAATAGTCTGTTGCAGTTCAGAGATTATTTGGTGTCGTGTTTAACAGCCTGATGGCTGTAGGGAAGAAGCTGTTCCTGAACCTGGACGTTACAGTTTTCAGGCTCCTGTGCCATCTAAAATCCTCAAATACCACTATCATATCAGCCTCCACCACCATCCCCTGCAGCACATTCCAGGCACTCACCACCCTCTGTGCAAAAACCATGCACCACGCATCTCCTTTAAACATTACCCCTCTCAACTTAAGGATATGCCCTCCAGTCTTTGATTTTTTTCATCCTGCGTAGAGGGTTCTGACCGCCTACCACTTTCTATGCCTTTCATAATTTTATATTACTGCGAATGCAGCGCCGGAGACCCGGGTTCGATCCCGACTACGGGTGCTGCCTGCACGGAGTTTGTACGTTCTCCCCGTGACCTGTGTGGGTTTTCTCCGAGATCTTCAGTTTCCTCCCACACTCCAAAGACGTACAGGTTCGTATGTTAATTGGCTTGGTAATGTAAAAATTGTCCCTCGTGGGTGTAGGATAGTGCTAATGTGCGGGGATCGCTGGTCTGCGTGGACCCGGTGGCCGAAGGGCCTGTTTCCGCGCTGCATCTCTAAACTAAACTAAACTAATTATACTTCTACCAGGTCTCCCCTCAACCTCTAGCGTTCCAGAGAAAACAAAGTCTGTAACAAGCTCCCTTGTAGCAAGGAACTATTATTGTTTGTTTTTTGTGTGTATATATGTGTGCATGTGTGTGTGTGTGTGTGTGTGTGCATGTGCGTGTGTGATAGATATGATCTATATATATATGTGTATTTGTGAGTATGTGTGTATATACACACTGGACTTTTTTTTCCTCTCTCGTTTATTATATTATTTACAGCGTACTATTATTAAATAGTCTGTGTGGTGTTGCACGAGTAATAATGTCATTGTTCTATCTGGGACATACGACAATAAAACACTCTTGACTCTCTCTTGACAAGTGGGGAACATTTCGCCATAGAAAAGGTTTGGCGAGTAGGCAGGTAGACCATGGCCAGGAGACATAGCAGCAGACTTAGGCCATTCGGCCCATGAGACCGCTCTGCCATTCGATCGTGCTGATCCTATTTTTCGCTCTGAACTCCATTCTCCTGCCATCTCCCCGTAACCTTTGACACCCTTACTAATCAAGAACCTGCCACTCAGCTTTAAACATACCCCATGACTAGGCCTCCACAGCCGTCTGTGGCAACAATATCCACAATCTCACTACCCCCCCCCCCCCCCCCCAGCGAAAGAAATTCTTTCCCAACTCTATTCTAAATGTACGTCCTTTTATTCTGAGGCTGTGCCCCCTGATCCTTGGACTCTCCCACTACTGGAAACTTCCTCTCCATATCCACTCTACCTAGGCCTTTCATTAACTCCGTCGGAAACCCAGCCTCTGACCTGCTGTGGAGCCAGAAAACTTAAATACGGAAAAGAATGATTTAAGAAAGAACTGCAGATGCTGGAAAAATCGAAGTATAGACAAAAATGCTGGAGAAACTCAGTGGGTGAGGCAGCATCTATGGAGAGAAGGAATAGGCAACGTTTAGGGGGGTGACCTCAGTCTGAAGAAGTGTCTCGACCCGAAACATCGCCTTTTCCTTCTCTCCATAGATGCTGCCTCACCCGCTGAGTTTCTCCAGCATTTTTGTCCACCTAAAGAAAGAATTAAGTTTCTTATCAACAACGACTCCCAGGACTTTGTCATAAGTAATAGGAGCGGAATGAGGCCATACGGCCCATCAAGTCTACTCCCCCATTCAATCATGGCTGATCTATCTCTCCCTCCTCACCCCATTCTCCTGCCTTCTCCCCATAACCCCTGACACCCGTACTAATCAAGAATCTAGCTATCTCCGCCTTAAAAATATTAATTGGCTTGGCCACCACAGCCTTCTGTGGAAATTAATTCCACAGATTCACCACCCTCGGACTAAAGAAATTCCCCCTCACCTCCTTCCGAAAGGAACGTCCTTTAATTCTGAGGGTAGGCCCTCTGGTCCTAGACTCTCCCACAAGTAGAAACATCCTCGCCACATCCACTCTATGCAAGCCTTTTAGCGGCAGAAATCAGGAATCAAGAATGATAATTCTGTTGTCCGTCAAGGAGAAGTGGTAGGAACTTGTGAAAAAACAATTGACTCAAAACGAAAAAAGTACACACCAAGCACTTGTAAGCAGAGGTTTTTGTGGTCTGCAGAGAGATGCCCACATCTCCATTTCTGTGGCTTTCACAGTTTCTGCATGTAAATATATTTATCATGCCTCTGCCGTGAGTGTTAGAGTCTGTGGTTAGTTTTCAGCTGAGCTGAGATCATGTTTTACTATGTGTAGGAAGGAACTGCAGATGCAGGTTTAAACCAAAGATGGACACAAAATGCTGGAGTAACTCAGCGAGACAGGCAGCATCTCTGGAGGGAAGGAATGGGTGACGTTTCGGGTCGAGACCCTTCTTCAGACTCCATTTGGTGTTTAATTTCAGTTTTCTAGCATTAAAATAATTATTTTAACAATCTTATCAGCAATTATTTCAAAGTATCAAATATGGTTTATCATTTTCTTTTCAAAAGTACTTTTCCACAAATAAATCCGTCATAAGAATCGAAGGTTGACCAAAAAGCTGGAGAAACTCAGCGGATGAGGCAGCATCTATGGAGCGAAGGAATTGAAGACGTTTCGGGTCGAGACCATTCTTCAGTCTGAAGAAGGGTCTCGACCCGAAATGTCGCCTATTTCTTCGCTCCATAGATGCTGCCTCACCCGCTAAGTTTCTCCAGCTTTTTTGTCTACCTCGGCAAAATTTACCCCAGGTTGGGAACCCTTGGGTTATGGGGAGAAGGCAGGAGAGTGGGAAAGATAGATCAGCCAAGATTGAATGGCGGAGTAGATTTGATGGGACAAATGTCCTAATTCTGCGCCTATAACATGAATGTATTTGACAGCATTTGCATTCTTGGGCACAGGAGTGAAATAAAACATCATTGTTGTTCCCGCTGTACAGCCGCTTCCCCAGGCAAACTCGTGATCACAAATAGTGCCAAACCTTCTCACTGTCAATGTGAACCACATCCTTCGCCTCGGGCTTCTCTTCCACAGGGGAGCTCCGTCAGGATCCTTCATGAACGCCACCATTGACTGCAGGAGAGACCAGAAACAACGTCGGAGTTGGTGAGTTTCTACGCACAAAAGCACAATTTCTCAGACGATAAGACGCAAAAAGCTGGAGTAACTCAGCGGGTCAGGCAGCACCTCTGGAGAAAAGGAATAGGCGACGTTGGTGCTCAGGCTGGTCAGGGGAAAGGGAAACGAGAGATATAGACGGTGATGTAGAGAGATATAGACAATAGACATTAGGTGCAGGAGTAGGCTAATTTGGCCCTTCGAGCCGGCACCGCCATTCACAGTGATCATGGCTGATCATCCATAATCAGTACCCCATTCCAGCCTTCTCCCCATATCCCCTGACTCCGCTATCTTTAAGAGCTCTATCTAACTCTCTCTCTTGAAAGCATCCAGAGAATTGGCCTCCACTGCCTTCTGAGGCAGAGAGTTCCAGATTCACAACCCTCTGTGTTTAAAAGATTTATCTCATCTCCGTTCTAAATGGCCAACCCCTTGTTCTTAAACCGTGGCCCCTGGTTCTGGACTCCCCCAACATCGGGAACATGTTTCCTGCCTCTAGCGTGTCCAATCCCTTAACAATTTTATATGTTTCAATAAGATACCCTCTCATCCTTCAAAATTTCCAGAGTATACAAATGAACGAAAGATATGCAAAAATGTAATGATGATAAAGGAAACAGGCACCTAACTTATACCTTTTATAGACAATAGACAATAAGTGCAGGAGTAGGCCATTCGGCCCTTCGAACCAGCACCGCCATTCAATGTGATCATGGCTGATCATCCACAATCAGTACCCCGTTCCTGCCTTCTTCCCATATCCCCTGACTCCGCTATCTTTAAGAGCTCTATCTAACTCTCTCTTGAAAGCATCCAGAGAATTGGCCTCCACTGCCTTCTGAGGCAGAGAATTCCACAGATTCACAACCCTCTGTGTGTATCTCATCTCCGTTCTAAATGGCCTACCCCTTATTCTTAAACTGTGGCCCCTGGTTCTGGACTCCCCCAACATCGGGAACATGTTTCCTGCCTCTAGATGTCCAATCCCTTAAAAATCTTATATGTTTCAATAAGATCCCTCTCATCCTTCTAAATTCCAGAGTGTACAAATGAACGAAAGAGATGCATAAAAGTAATGATGATAAAAGAAACAGGCACCTACGTATACCTTTTCTCCAGAGATGCTGTCTGCCCAGCTGGGTTACTACTCCAGCTTTTTGTTGTCTATCGTCGGTTTAAACCAGCATCTGCAGTTCCTACCTGCACAATTTCCCAGGTTTGAACTTAAAATATTTGTGGGTGTACAAAATTTGTGGGTTTAATTTTATTCAATTAAAAGACTGATTTTGTCGAAAACTTAGACCCACGGGAGACTGTTGATGCTGGAATCCTGAGCAAAATACAAAGAGCTGTCGGTTGGTTGGTTTTAATATTGTCGCGCGTATTGAGGTGCAGCGAAAAACTTTGCTGAGTACCATCAAGGCCAACACGAGTACAACGGAGAATGCGGGTGAAAAGTACTGGAGTGCAGAACACAGCTTAACACCATTGTAACATTACAGTTACAGGGAAAATGCAGATCAAAGAAGCAATGAGATGGGTTGGAAAATCGGGATGGCACCCGTAGCTTGTGACAGGGCCCACTCAAGAGTTTGATAGCAGTGGCAAAGAAGCATTTTGGAATCTACTGGTCATGCTTTCAAACTTTTAATTTAGAGATACAGCACGGAAACAGGCCCTTCGGCCCACTCCGACCAACGATTCCCGCACATTAACACTATCCGACACCCACTAGGGACAATTAAAAAAAAAACATTTACCAAGACAATTAACATACAGACCTGTACATCTTTGGAGTGTGGGAGGAAACCGAAGATCTCGGAGAAAACCCGCGCAGGTCACGGGGAGATCGTGCAAACTCCGTACAGACAGCACCCGTGATCGGGATCGAACCCGGTCTCTGGCGCTACATTCGCTGAAAGGCAGCAACTCTACCGCTGCGCCACCATGACCGCCCAATTTTGCTCAATGGGAGAGGAGAGTTAGCGACCTACTAGAGATTGAGTGCGGAGCGGTAGAGTTGCTGCCTTACAGCGCCTCAGACCTGGGTTCGATCCTGACAACGGATGCTTGTCTGCACGGAGTTTGTACGTTCTCCCCGTGAACTGCGCGGGTTTTCTCTGAGATCTTCGGTTTCCTCCCACACTCCAAAGACGTACAGGTTTGTTGGCTAATTGGCTTGGTATAAATGTAAAATTGTCCCTCGTGCGCGTAAGGTAGCGTTAGTGTGCGGGGATCGCTGGCTGGTGCGGACTCAGTGGGCCCAAGGGCCTGTTTCCGCGCTGTATCTCTAAACTAAACTCCAAAGATGTACAGGTTTGTAGGTTAATTGACTTGGTATAATTGTAAATTGTCCCGCGTGTGTGTAGGATAGTGTTCGCGTACGGTGATCGCTGGTCAGTGTGGACTCGGTGGGCCGAAGGGCCGATTTCCACGCTGCATCTTATAAACTGCCAAAAACGAATAATTTTTTAAAAAAGTGATAAAACATTATAATTAGCCGATCTTAGCCTGCACAATAATCGGCTTCTCTGAGCCAGAGCTGTGGAGAGTCAGAAAAAAAAATTTAATCTGCTTTCTTTTTTCTATCCAGAGATTCCTTCTATGGATGCCAGGGAACAGACTGAGAGGCAGCGCAAAGTCTGAATCGCAGCCAAAGTCTCCTGTTGTAGACTCACAAAGAATGGATCAGTCACTGACACGAAGATGCAAACATCTCTAACTGAATGGGGGCTGCACACAACTTCCATGTATTGGGTACAGTGCAGGCCTTGTGCGTCTTTCTTCTCGTTAGAGGGGAGAAGCTGGCCAAGGGATTTATCATCCTGTCCGCGGCTAAAGACTACGTTATTGGATTAGCGAGAAAAGAGATGTTCATGAGTGCGTCTTGAATGGCCACGGACAAGAGAACAGGCCTCGCAGGCAGACGGCACACATGGCCAGTTGTGCTAAGCAGCATGGTCAGAGGAATCTCTTGGCGATAGTGTTACTCCATTATGCTTTTTGCTGGAATGAGTGTGAAAGACACATCTTCTAGATGCGCTGGGACGCATCCTCAGTGATGTGACCTGGGGTCATCGGGTGTTTCGGGTCTCACAACATCAGACACCCTCGACCAGGCGACCCAGCCGGGGTTGATCAAGCCCCGACATGCGTCCCAGCAGCAACCGCCCACGGATCAGCCCTCTTAATCCAAAGCCACCTGGGGCTTTCTCTGCGGCTTCGCTTGCGGATTGTGCAAGACCATACATTGAAGCACATTATATTGGGGGGGGGGGGGGGGTGGTGGAGGAACACACAGTGGCGCAGCAGTAGAGTAGCTGCCTTACAGTGCCAGAGACCCAGGTTCCATCCTGACTGCAGGTGCTGTCTGTACGGAGTTCGTACGTTCTCCCTATGACCGCCTGGGTTTTCTCCAGGTGCACAGGTTTCCACCCACACTCCAAATACGTGCAGGTTTGTAGGTTAAGTGCTGTATCCACACTGTATCTCTAAAGTCTAACCCATCCAACCGACGACAAGAGAGCAGTCCTGAGCTACTGTCTACCTCATTGGAGACCCTCAGACTTTACTGGACTTGCACTGAACATTATTCGCGTTATCCCCTTCCTCGTGGATTTGTTCACTGTGGACGGCTCAATTGTAATCATGTATTGCCACTCCGCTGTCTGGTTAGCAGGCAACAAAAGTTTTTCACTGTACCTCGGTACACGTGACAATAAACTAAACTCAACAATAAAGTCTTGTATACACTGGAATTTAGAAGGATGAGAGGGAATCTTATTGAAACATATAAGATTATTAAGGGATTGGACACGCTAGAGGCAGGAAACATGTTCCCGATGTTGGGGGAGTCCAGGGGCCACAGTTTAAGAATAACGGGTAGGCCATTTAGAACGGAGATGAGAAAAAACTTTTTCACCCAGAGAGTTGTGAATTTGTGGAATTCTCTGCCTCAGAAGGCAGTGGAGGCCAATTCTCTGGATGCTATCAAGAGAGAGTTAGATAGACCTCTTAAAGATAGCGGAGTCAAGGGATATGGGGAGAAGGCAAGAACGGGGTAGTGATTGTGGATGACCAACCATGATCACAGTGAATGGCGGTGCTGGCTCAAAGTGTTAATCCTGGCCAAATTGGAGAGGCTAGGACTTTAAAATGGGGTAAAAGCTTCGGGGCTGCTGGGAGATTTGGTCAATTTGGAATTGCTCTCTGCAGAGCTGGGACAAGCTGCGGAGTGGTGCCAGTGTGTCTAAAGCCTAGATACAAGTTGCAAGAAAAGAATAAGAACATCTGCAGACCCCGTCAATTAGGTGCAAAATGCATAGACAGGATTGGATGGCTGCAAACCAGACATACACCTTGTAAATAATTGTAAATAATGTTGCAGAGTTCTACTTTGCCGAGTGTTGATTGGATGAGGTATTGAGCCTTGTCTGGGTTTCCTTGCAGATCAGGGTAAATGTTTCTAAGTTGGCTTCCTTGAGAAGTCCTGTTTGAATACAATGTATTGAGTTGCTGTATTATTGGGTTAGGGAAATGTCTGTTATAGAAAATAGAAAATAGGTGCAGGAGGAGGCCATTCAGCCCTTCGAGCCAGCACCGCCATTCATGTATGGGGTTAATCGATATCTGAAATTGGATTATTAAGAGACCACCCCCATGTAGTTCGGCCCCTCAAGGTCCCGGGACCTATAAAAGTCCGCTGCCACGAGGCCCAACGAGAGCGCTTGGGACTGCGTGACCTTCTGGAGTGTCTCTGTTTGAGCGAGGCCTAGAGGGCTTGAACAGGCAGATACGAGGATCAAACCCGCGGTGGGTTAGGTACAGTAGTTGAATTGTAATTGCGCTTTGTTAAAATAAAGATTAGGTGTTCAAGTGCTTGATTCAGTGTTTTTGGCTGAAACTAGACTGGGCGGGGGAAGCTTAGAACGAGCAATTTACAAAAGGGCCAAATGGCCTTCTCCTGTACCTATTGTCTAAGTCACTGCAAAAGTAAATTAAGATGCTCATAAAGATACAGATAAGAACTTGAGTTTCAATTGTCCACGAGTACAAATCCCTCAAGCTAAAACAATACTGCGATAATGACAATGCATTGTTTGTACAAGCACGTAGAAACCTCAGGCATACAGCTGACTGCAAAGATTTGGCATAAGGTTTCATTACCTTGAAAGTTTCAGGCCTCTCGTACTCAACATGGAATCCGCCATCCCTGGAAGCCAGAAGCAAACAGTGGTCAATTATTTTGATGAACAGACATGCCAGTCATCACCCAAAAACACTTCAAACCCACCACGTACCCATTGTACCTTGTGTAGGAAGCAACTGCAGATGCAGGTTTGCACCAAAGATAGCCACAAAAATGCTGGAGTAACACAGTGGGACAAGAGTAGACTCAATGGGCACAAAGGGATCCGTTTCATTCCTGTATCTCTGTGACTGAGTATGCAAAAGATCCTTGGTTGTTGTTGTTCGTCCTTCATAGTCGAAGAAGACCATGACTTCAGTGTTTTTGTTTTTGTTTGTGGGTCCGGAGGTGACTGGCGAGACCGATCCTGGCCCGGAAGGCTCGACCGCATACGGGACACAGTTGGGTGGATGCTACAGTACAAGCTGAAGTGGCTCGAGCCTTGCGAGCGGCGCGTTTCCTCTGAGCTTCTGCGGTGCGCTTCTTCACAGCTGCACGCGCTCCTGTGGTGATCTTGCTTCGCCCGGTTGGGTCCTGACTTGCGCTTGACTTGGATTAAAGTGAGGGAGAGTTGCGCAAATCGTCAGCCTCGCTCTCCTGTGCCGGCCTATCTGGATGTAGTGGCAAGGCATCGTCAAGACGGCTGGCTTGGTACCAAGGGCAGCGGCCTTGGTACCATGATATCTGAACAACAGCAGGTCATAAGTTCATAAATGATAGGAGCAGAATTAGGCCTGTCGGCTCATCAAGTCTGCTCCGACCATTCAATCATCTATCTTTTCCCTCTCAACCCCATTCTCCTGCCTTCTCCCCATAACCCCTGACACCCGCACTAATCAAGAATCTATCTATCTCTGCCTTAAAAATATCCATTGACAGCCTCCACAGCCTTCTGCGGCAGTCTGATAAAGGGTCTCGACCCAAAATGCCACCTATTCCTTTTTCTCCGGAGATGCTGCCTGACCTGTTGAGTTACTCCTGCATTTTGTGTCCACCCATTGCTCCGTGCTAAGTTGACAGAATCATAGAATAGGCAGATACGGGTGTCAGGGGTTATGAGGAGAAGGCAGGAGAATGGGGGTTAGGAGGGAGAGATCAGCCATGATTGAATGGTGGAGGAGACTTGACGGGCCAAATGGCCTAATTCTGCTCCAATCACTAATGACCTTATGATACCAGCATGGAGCAAGTTCTCACTACAACGTGACCAGATGCCTTAGATTTTTTGGTAACTAATTTCTAGTAAATGCTCCACGATACCAGGAACGGTTGGAATGGCTGCATGATGGCGAACACTGTGATTGTGATCTTGGCTACCAGAAAGAAATTCAATGTACTCCTGGAATCAGGGACATTTAATGTGTCATTAAATTTGGAGCTAATTTGAGATAAGGACCAAGTACGTCTCAGCAGGACTGTCTAAGTACTGTGTAGGAAGGAACTGCAGACGCTGGTTTATACCGAAGATTGACACAAAATGCTGGAGTAACTCAGCAGGATAGGCAGCATCTCCGGGGAAAGAGAATGGGTGACATTGGGGTCAGACGGAAGAAAGGTTCCAACCCAAAACGTCACCTATTCGTTTTCTCCAGAGCTGCTGCCTGACCCGCTGAGTTACTCTGACATTTCTGTCTATCTTCTGCATACAGTAAATACTGTATCTCAGTCGCCTGGTCAACATTTACTGTGGAAACAAGCAACTATAGATGCTGGTTAATACATACTGTAGTACCTCAACATACAAAAATACTGGACAAACTCAGAGGGTGAGGCAGCATCAATGGAGCGAAGGACCCGAAACGTCACCTATTCCTTCGCTCCGTAAATGCTGCCTCACCCGCTGAGCTACGCCAGGATTTTTGTCTACCTTTGCTTTTTCCAGCATCTGCGGTTCTTTCTTAAACATAGTAACCCAGCAGGATAGGCAGCATCTCTGGAGAACATGGATAGGTGATGTTTCACATCGAGCAACTTCTTCAATATCTCAGTAACCAGGTCAGCATTTACTGTGTCTTGTAGAGACAAGGAACTGCTGATGCTGGTTTACACAAGGAAAAACACAAAAATGCTGGAGTAACTCAGTGGGTCGGGCAGCATCCCTGGAGAAGATGGTTAGGTGAAGTTTCTTCAGACTTGCATCTCTGTCTGCTGGTCAACATTTATCCATCAGCTAACCTCAGAGCGGGTAATTTTGTCACTCGTTGTTGCTTGCGGGATCAATACGCAAATTGGCTGCTTTGATCCACGCGTTTGAACTGACTCGGTTTACAAAGTACATTGATGGCAAAGCAACCTGGGACCATGAAAGCACACAGAGCCGTAAGATCTTTCTCTCCCCTTCAGGCCGCTGCCGCGCGAGAGCCGCACTCACGCTGGCACCTTCACAAGGCGGAGGGGAGGCAGGAGAACAATCGTTGAAGGGAAAATTGTCTCAGCAGGGCACGGCCTCAAAGAGCCTTGCTGATGCAGGGGGAAGTCCCACGCAGGGAATACGGTGGGAGAAGCAGAAAGCTGCAAGTGTCGCCCAGCAGTTCATTCCAGAACAACACCTGCAGCGATCCATCTGCTGCTCCCACCCTGAGCGTGGTCTGCGGCCTTGGGAGGAGAACCGTGCCAAAAAAAACAAAATAATCTCCAGAAAAATCGGGACCTCACCTCTTAATAGATCTTATTCCACTTACTTGTAATGCAACATTTCTACGCCATTTTTCTTTGAAGCCGGATCCGCCTTCACCTTCTTGCATAACTTCCTGGATTCGCTGTTTCTGTAAGAGGACAGCAGTGTGAGACGGTTGTAAATGGGAGGTGTTCATAAGTTCTAGACGCATAATTAGGCCATTCGACCCATCAAGTCTACTCCGCCATTCAAACATGGCTATCTATCTCTCCCTCTCAACCCCATTCTCCTGCCTTCGCCCCATAACCCCTGACAGCAGTACTAATCAAGAGTCTATCAATCTCCGCCTTAAAACATCCATTGACTTGGCCTCCACAGCCTTCTGTGGCAATGAATTCCACAGATTTACCACCCTCTGACGAAATAAGTTCTTTCTCATCTCCTTTCTAAAGGTACGTCCTTTTATTCTGAGGCTATGGCCTCTGGTCCTAGACTCTCCCACTGGTGGAAACATCCTCTCCACATCCACTCTATCCAGGCCTTTCACTATTCAGAAAGTTTCAATAGGCCCAGTGTCGTCAAACCCTCATCATATGTTCTTTGGGCTTCGCTCGTGCAACCATTTTAATTCCTCCATTCATAAGGACTCCAAGAATTATCTGTCAGAACCCCCCTACATTACCAGAGATTAAACTGAAGACACAAACTGTAGATGCTGGTTTACAAACAAAAAGACAAGTGCTGGAGTAACTCAGAGGGTCAAGCAGCACCTTTAGATTTGAGAGATACAGCGCAGAAATGGGCCCTTCGGCCTGCCGAACAGCGATCAACCCGTACACTAACACTATCCTGCACACTACCGGACAATTTATAATTTTTTGTCAAAGCCAATTTAAACCTACAAACCTGTACATCTTTGGAGTGTGGAAGGTATCCGGAGCACTCAGAGAAAACTAACATTACTTCTCTGGTAGAGTGCCAGAGACCCGGGTCCGATCCTGACTAAAGGTGGTCCCTGTGACCACGTGAGTTTTCTCTGGGTGCTCTGGTCGCCTCCCACATTCCAAAGATGTGCAGGTTTGTAAGTGTACTGGTTTCTGTAAATTGTCACTAGTGTATAGGATAGAACTACTGTACGGGTGATCGTTGGCCGACGCGGACTCGATGAGCCCGTTTCCACGCTGTAAGCCAAGTTACATTAATCTCACTTGCCTGCACATGCTCAGCGTTTGACCGCACTGGGCCTGTACTCGCTGGAGTTTAGAAGAATGACGGGGGGACATTGCATCGTACAGAATAGTGAGAGACTTGGATAGAGTGGATGCGGAGAGGATGTTTCCACTAGTGGGAGAGTCCAGGATGAGAGGTCATAGCCTCAGAATGAAAGGACGTTCTTTTCGGAAGATGAGGTGAAATTTCTTGAGTCAGAGGGTGGTGAATCTGTGGAATTCTTTGCCACAGAAGGCTGTGGAGGCCAAGTCAGTGGATATATTTAAGGCAGATATATAGATATATTCTTGATTAGTGCGGATGTCAGAGGTTATGGGGAGAAGGCAGGAGAATGGGGTTAGGAGGGAGAGATGGATCAACCATGATTGAATGATGACAGACTTGATGGGCCGAATGGACTAATTCTATCACTTATGATTTTATGATCTTACGATGATGCCTCCGTTCCCTGCATATCCATGTGCCTAGCAAAAACCTTAAAGACCACTATCGTGACCGTCTGCACCGCCACCTCCGGCAATGTGTTCCAGGCACCCACCACTCTGTGTAAAAACAAATACATCCTGGACATCGCCTTTAAGCTTTGCCCTCTGAATAAACCATTGGAGCCGTTCAGAGTTATGAATGTCCTTTCCTCAGGAAAACTAGAAGAAGGGGACATTGTTTTATGAAGTGCACGCTCTGCCTTTGAAACTCAAGAGCAGCCAACTGATATTTTGAACAGGAAAACTATATTTACTTAAGGAAAACTGTTATTAAAGAACAGAAATGAGGGTAGGAAATTAGGATGAACAGATGCTAACAAGCTGGACCGTCTGAAGACTTGAATGGCCATATCAGTTTCTAAACATGCTACCAAATGAGATACTGAGTCAAAAACACAAGGATGTTGAATACCTGATGAATGCTGTGAGCTCCGCTCTATGATCTTTGGCTGTCACAGTAGCAATAAGGGAACATCATATAACTTCACTCCAAATGCCGCATATAGGCGGCACGGCGGCAGAGTTCCTGCCTTACGGACCCGGGTTCCATCCTGATTACGGATGCTGTCTGTACAGAGGTTGTACGTTCTCCCTGTGACCACATGGGTTTTCTCCGGTGTTCCTCCCACACGCCAAACACGTACAAGTTTGTAGGTTAATTAGCTTTGGTAAAAACTGTAAATTGTCCCCAGTGTGTGTGTGTGTGTGTGTGTGTGTGTGTGTGTGTGTGTGTGTGTGTGTGTGTGTGTGTGTGTGTGTGTGTGTGTGTGTGTGTGTGTGTGTGTGTGTGTGTGTGTGTGTGTGTGTGTGTGTGTGTGTGTGTGTGTGTAGTGTGTGTAGTGTGTGTAGTGTGTGTGTGTGTGTGTGTGTGTAGTGTGTGCAGTGTGTGCATGTGTGTGTGTGTGTGCAGTGTGTGCAGTGTGTGCAGTGTTGTTGTGCAGTGTGTGCAGTGTGTGCAGTGTGTGCAGTGTGTGTAGTGTGTGTAGTGTGTGTAGTGTGTGCAGTGTGTCCAAGTGTGTGTGTGTGTGTGTGTGTGTGCAGTGTGTGCAGTGTGTCCAAGTGTGTGTGACGGAGATCGCTGGTCGGCGTGGATTCAGTGGGCCGAAGGGCCTGTTTCCACGTTGTATCTCTAAACTAAAGGAGGAGGCAATAAAATGTCCGGTACCCTTTCCTGATCAGCGTGTACTGGCCGACACATGCACTGTTCAGTTCTCTCCGTTATCAACTGGCCTGCCAATATTCATTCTTTCAGTTCAAGCATTACATGGTTAAAATATTAATGACTTTGGCATAACGATGACTGCTAAACAAAAGAACCAATTTGCATAACAAATTAAGCCTTGCTCCCTGCTGTCTTGTATAAAGAGAAGAAATTATCCTCTGTGTAAGCTTAAAATGCAAACAGGGATCATTGTTATCACTGGCACTCCCTCCACAAAAAGCACCACCTGCATGTTGAATCTCTGCTGGCATTTTTCTTTTCCGCCAATGCTGTTGGTTCATTGTTTGAGGTTTCCATTATTTAAAACCAATCTCTGGAACTGGTGCGCCACAATGCTGAGAACTATATTCTGCACTCCGAACCTTTCCCCTTTCTCTGCCTATTGTACTTGAGTTTAGCTTGATTGTATTTATGTACAGTATTGTCTGATTTAATTTGATTTTGGGGCACACAGGGGCGCAGCAGTAGAGTTGCTGCCTTACAGCGTCAGAGGCCCGGGTTCGATGCTTTCAAGAGAGAGCTAGACAGAGCTCTTAAAGATAGCGGAGTCAAGGGATATGGGGAGAAGGCAGGAACGGGGGGGGAATGATTGTGGATGATCAGACATGACCACATTGAATGGCGGTGCTGGCTCGAAGGGCCGAATGGCCTACTCCTGCACCTAATGTCTATTGATCCTGACCTCGGGTGCTGTCTGTACGGAGTTTGTACGTTCTCCCTTTTCTCTGGGTGGTCTGGTTTCCTCCTACACTCCAAAGTGTAGGAGGATGTACAGGTTTGTAGGTTAATTGGCTTTGACAACATATTATAAATTGTCCCTAGTGTGTAGGATAGTGCTAGTGTACAGGGATCGTTGGTTGGCGCAGACTCTGTGGGCTGAAGGGCCTGTTTTAGCGCTGTATCTCTCAACATAACTAATAGCTTGCAAAACAAAGCCTTTTAGTATACCTTGGTAAGCATGAAAATAATTTACCCAAACCTAAGGAATGTTATTGTTGGATGACTATCTGACCACCAGAAGCTTTCGCGTCAGTACTTCACCCAATGCTAATCAGTGCTTTCCTAGCAGAGGCTGATAAATAGTAATCAGAAGAAAGAGTCAAAGATCTTCCTAACCCAGATCGTAGAATTGCTGCCTCACAGTGCCAGAGATCACGGCTTGATCCTGACCTCAGGTGCTGTCTGTATGGAGTTTGCACATTCTCCTTGTGATCATGTAGATTTCCTCAAGGTGCTCTGGTTTCCTCCCACATCCGAAAGACGCTTACGTTCGTAGGTTAACAGGCCTCTGTAAAGTTTGTAGGGAGCGGATGCAAAAGTGGGATAATATAGAACTAGTATGAACGGGTGATCGATGGTCGAGATAGACATGGCTGGCAGATGGGGTTGTTTTCCAAGCTGCATCTCTAAACTAAAAACTATAACTTAACACGAGAGTGCCCTTGGAGGTGATGCATTGTTAGAGATGCCAGCCTTTGGATGGGAGAGTGGGAGGCACTGGGGTAGAGTTGCTGCCTTACAGCGGCAGACACCCAGGTTTGATCCTGACTACAGGTTCTGTCTGTACGGAGTTTGCACGTTCCCCCTGTGACTTCATGGGTTTTCTCCAAATGCTTTGGTTTCCTCCCACGCTCCAAAAACATGCAGGGTTGTAGGTTAATTGGCTTCTGTGAATTGTCCCTGCACTGTAGGATAGTAGTGTATGGGGTGATTGTTGGTCGGCGTGGACTCAGTGGACCCGTTTTCACACTGCATGTCTAAAAACTAAACTAGGATTCGTTTTAGTTTTTAGTTTTAGAGATACAGCGCGGAAACAGGAACTTCGGCCCCTGAGTCCGCACCGACCAGCGATCCCCGCACATTAACACTATCCTCCACACACTAGGGACAATTTACACTTACACCAAGCCAATTAACCCTGCACGTCTTTGGAGTGTGGGAGGAACCCGAGGGTCTCAAAGAAACCCACGCGGTCACGGGGAGAACGTACAAACGTCTGGGAATAATCCAGAAGATGCAGGGTCATTTCATTCCAAAGAGGAAGAAAGGTTCTAAGGGGAGTAAGAGACGACCGTGACTGACAAGGGAAGTCAAGGACAGTATAAAAATAAAAGAGAAGACGTATAACATAGCAAAGATGAGCAGGAAGCCAGAGGATTGGGAAATTTTTAAAAAACAACAAAAGGTATGGTAACTAAAAAGGCAATACGGGGAGAAAAGATGAAGTCTGAAGGTAAGCTAGCCAAGACTATAAACAAGGGTAGTAAAAGCTTATTTAGGTATGTGAAGAGAAAAAAATTAGTTCAGACAAATGTGGGTCCCTTGAAGACAAAAACAGGCAAATTTATTATGGGGGACAAGGAAATGGCAGTCGAGTTGAACAGGTACTTTGGTTCTGTCTTCACTAAGGAGGATACAAACAATCTCCCAGATGTACTAGGGGACACAGGACCTAGGGTGACGGAGGAACTGAAGGAATTGGTGTTGGGACTGATGGGACTGAAGGCTAATATATCCCCATGGCCTGATGGTGTGCATCCCAGGGCACTCTAGGAGGTGGCTCAAGAAATCGTGGACACATTGGTGATCATTTTCCAATGTTCTATAGATTCTGGATCAGTTCCTGTGGATTGGAGGGTAGCTAATGTTATCCATTTTTCAAGAAAGGAGGGAGAGAGAATGCAGGGCATTATAGACCAGATGCTGGAGTCGATTATCAAAGCGGCACATTTGTATAGCAGTAACAGGATCGGTCCAAATCAGCATGGAATTACGAAGGGGAAATCATGCGTGACAATTTTTTGAAGCTATAACAAATAAAATGGACAAGGGAGAGCCAGTAGATGTAGTGTACCTGGACTTTCAGAAAGCCTTTGATAAAGTCCCACACAGGAGATTAGTGGGCAAAATTAGAGCACATGGTATTGGGGGTAGGGTATTGACATGGATAGAAAATTGGTTGGCAGTCAGGAAACAAAGAGTGGGGATTAACGGGTCCCTTTCAGAATGGCAGGCAGTGACTAATGGGGTACAGCAAGGCTCGGTGCTGGGACCGCAGCTATTTACAATATACATTAATGATTTAGATGAAGGAATTAAAAGTAACATTAGCAAATTTGCAGATGACACAAAGCTGGGTGGCAGTGTGAACTGTGAAAAGGATGCTATGAGGATGCAGAGTGACTTGGACAGGTTGGGTGAGTGGGCAGATGCATGCCAGATGCAGTATAATGTGGATAAATGTGAAATTATCCACTTTGGAGGCAAGAACGGGAAGGCAGATTATGATTTGAATGGTGTCAGGTTAGAAAATGTGGAAGTACAACGAGACTGGGTGTCCTTGTTCATCAGTCACTGAAAGTAAGCAACAGGTACAACAGGCAGTGAAGAAGGCTAATGGCATGTTGGCCTTAATAAAGAGAGGAGTTGAGTATAGGAGCAAAGAGGTCCTTCTGCAGTTGTACAGGGCCCTGGTGAGACCATACCTGGAGTATTATGTGCAGGTTTGGTCGCCTAATTTGAGGAAAGACATTCTTGCTTTTGAGGGAGTGCAGCGTATGTTCACAAAGTTAATTCCCGGGATGGCGGGACTGTCATATGATGAAAGAATGGAGCGACTGGGCTTGTATTCACTGGAATTTAGAAGGATGAGAGTGGATCTTATAGAAACATATAAAATTATTAAGGAATGGACACGCTAGAGGCAGGAAACATGTTTCCGATGTTGGGGGAGTCCAGAACCAAGGGCCACAGTTTAAGAATAAGGGGTAGGCCATTTAGAACAGAGATGAGGATTTTTTTTTTCTCACAGAGAGTTGTGAATTTGTGGAATTCTCTGCCTCAGAAGGCAGTCGAGGCCGATTCACTGGATGCATTCAAAAGAGACTTAGAGCTCTTAGGGCTAGTGGAATCAAGGGGTATGGGGAGAAGGTAGGAACGGGGTACTGATTGTGGATGATCAACCATGATCACATTGAATGGCGGTGCAGGCTCGAAGGGCCTCCACCTGCACCTATTGTCTATGTATCTATGTATCCGAACAGACAGCACCCGTGGTCGGGATCGAACCCGGGACTCCGGCGCTGCAAGCAGCAACTCTACCGCTGCGCCACCGTGCCAGTCTGCATGAACTGGCTGCTAGGTCTCCTACATTGCAATGGTGGCGGCACGCTGGTGCAGTGGTAGAGTTGGTGCCTTGCAGCGCCAGAGTCCCGGGTTTGACCCCGACTACGGGTGCTGTCTGTACGGAGTTTGTACGTTCTCCCCATGACCTCAGTGGGATTTCTCTCACACTCCAAAGACGTAGGTTAATTGGCTTGGTATAAATTGTAAAATTGTCCCCAGTGTGTGTAGGGTAGTGTTGATGTGTGGGGATCACTGGTCGCCGCAGGCTCGGTGGGTCAAAAGTCCTGTTTCCGTGCTGTATCTCTAAACTAAACTAAACATTAACTTCACTTCAACAGGTTGCAAATGTACGTCATTAATTGCGACGCACTTTAGGTCATTCTGAATGGGACGTAAAAGGCATATAAATGGATTTATTTTCTCTCCATTGTACCAGCTTGCTCTTGGACATGTCGATAAATTCCTTCTCTCTTTTACCACCAAAGTCAGGTCAGACTATTTCTTTGTGCACATGCTTATTCACATATTCCACCCTCATTTCCCTATGTCCCGTTCCCCTTTAAAGCTATTTCTCCGGGCTATCGTCCAGACCCGACAAAATAAAAAAAGTCTATTCCCGAAACAAAAACTCTGCAGATGACGAACGATCGGCTGTTTTAAGTATTTTCTTCTCGGCTTCAGAGTTCCTGCAGCAAACTTCCCGCACAGAAGGACTCTCAGGGCTTTGTGCCTGCGCCGAGTTTTTGAAAGAGTTAGCCAATTAGTTCAGTCAAATTCCCTCCTTATTTCCCTCCTTAAACCAGCAAGTTTTCTTCCTTAAGTATTAATTAATTTCCTTTTGAACGTTAGCACGTCTTCTTCTTGCATATGACATGCACAGCCTAAAGTTGTAGGACAACTTGTTCTATTTGATCTTATTTGATTGTGCACGCCAGGTTGTTAACATTTGTTGAAACAGGGTGAAGGTTGCAATCTCCCACCCCCCAAAGTTAGCACTGAGCCTGTATCTACCACTCTTGCAGTCATGGGTTCTGGACTGGGACCAGCTAAGAATATTCCCACCTCCTTGATTTTATTGTTCAGCCATATACCTACAACGCATTCTGTAACGGATGCCCCTCTATTAAATCTTCCCCCTCTCACCTTATACCTATGTCCTCTGGTTCTCGATTACCCTACTCTGTTTGAAGGACTCTGCGCAGTTACCCTATCCATTCCTCTGTAGAAAAAAAATTCCCAATGGATGGAGAAAACATGTGGGATGTGGGGATGACAAGCCTGTGTTAAAGGGTGTGGGACAGAGGAAGGTTGCTGGACAGCAAGGATCGCGGGCAGAGTAGAGATGGTTGAAAAGCAAAAGGTGGTGGTGGGGGTATGTTCAACAGAGAGAAAAAGGGAAAAATGCCTATTCGTGGGAACGTTGAAAACAGTCAATTTTAAGGCGAATGGTGAAAGAACCAAAAAGCGACACAAGGAAAAAAAAATTCGCGAAAGGAAATCGTGAACATTTAGAATGCCCTGCCTGACGAGGCGATGGAAACAAAGTCAATTGTGGCTTTTAAAGGTGATTCAGTCCCTACAAGGAAAAGCAAACTGAAGGGCCACCCACAAAAAAAACACGGAAGATGTGAACAGAGAGCAATGATCTTGCAGGAGTTAGCAAAGACTTCAAGGATCAAAAAGCATCTTAGTTAGATAGAGCTCTTAGGGATAGCGGAGTCAGGCGATATGGGGAGAAGGCAGGAACGGGGTACTGATTGTGGATGATCAGCCATGATCACATTGAATGGCGGTGCTGGCTCGAAGGACCGAATGGCTTACTCCTGCACCTATTGTCTATTGTCTCGACTATTACAAATTGGGGAAAAGATCAGTGAAAAGAGCCAATATCTAAAATGCCTTTGCACACTCTACAGATTTATGAGGTGTTAAATGAATGACAGGTCTTCAGTCTTAAATGCCAACTGTGCAGGAAGGAACTGGAGATGCTGGTTTACACGGATGATAGACACAAAATGCTGGAGTAACTCAGCGGGACAGGCAGCATCTCCGGAGAGAAGAAATGGGTGCCATTTTGGGTCAAGACCCTTCTTCAGACAACTGCTGAGTATTTCTAGCATTCCATCATTTATGTTCCGTTAATAAAGTTATAATAACCCTAAAATTAAGGCAATTTTTTTTTGGAAGAAATTGAAAAACGTGCTATAATGAGCATTGAGAATTGACAAGTTTTCATGATACATGGCAAAGATTTAGCTAATGGAACTAATCTAGATGGGGCATCTTTGTCGACATGGACAAGTTGGGCTGAAGGGCCTGTTTCCATGCTGTATGACTCCATGACTATCATTTTTAGTTTAGAGACACAGCATGGAAACAGGCCCTTCGGCCCAATGATCGGTCGTTTTAAGTATTTTCTTCTCGGTTTCAGAATTCTAGCAGCAAATCGTCCCACAAAGGAGGGGTTTCATGATATTGTGCCAGTGCCCATACCCGTTCACACTAGTCTATGTTATACCACTTTCCCATCCAATCCCTACACACTCAGGGGCAATTTACAGAGGCCGATTAACCTACGTCTTTGGGATGTGGGAGGAAACCCACGCAGCCACAAACGTGCAAACCCCACACAGAAAGCACCCGAGGTCAGGATTGTACCCGGGCTTGTTGCGCTGTGAGGCAGCGGCTCTGCCAGCTGCGCCGCCATGCAGCCCGTCATTGGCATTCAGTGGGAAATGAGAGAGAGGTGAAAGATGAGAGTAATGGGTTAAATCAAAAAGAAACTCACACGGTGACTAACACGGCCATTGTCTTTGTTCTGTTTACTGTTGAGCAAGTACTTACCCACAGTCTACCCAGGCAATGGTGCCCTGCCCTTTCACTGCTTCCGCCACGTCAGATAGGAGTTTAAGTGGTCGCTCAGCTGCAGCACCTAGTAGTCAATAAGAGAGCAAACATGGGTGTTACTGAGCACTGCTTGCCACCATTGTGCCATGCTGCCACAGAGATTACTGCCTGGCTAATAGATAATCAAAGCATCTCCACTGCTCCCATGCAGAAATATCTGAGCACAACACAAAGGAGTGATACAAATAGAGGAAAGGAAGTAATGCTGAGGTTATAAAATAGAGAAACTGTCTTCAAATGCTGAGGTTATACAAGGCTCTGGTCAGGCGGCATTTGGAGAATTATGATCAGTTTTCGCCCCCCCCCCCCCTCCCCCCTATATGAGGAAGGATGTGCTGACGTTGGAGAGGGTCCAGAGGAGGTTTACGAGAAATATCCCAGGGATGATTGGGTAAATGTATGATGAGTGTTTGACGGCACTGGGCCTGTACTCGGAGTCTGAAGAAAGGTCTCGACCCAAAACGTCACATATTCCTTCAGTAATAGAAGATTAATGTTTTCAGATAAGACAGCAAAGAGTAGGAGTAAACGGGTCCTTTTCAGAATGGCAGGCAGTGACTAGTGGGGTATCGCAAGGCTCAGTGCTGGGACCCCAGCTATTTACAATATATATTAATGATTTGGACGAGGGAATTGAATGCAACATCTCCAAGTTTGCGGATGACACGAAGCTGGGGGGCAGTGTTAGCTGTGAGGAGGATGCTAGGAGGCTGCAAGGTGACTTGGATAGGCTGGGTGAGTGGGCAAATGCATGGCAGATGCAGTATAATGTGGATAAATGTGAGGTTATCCACTTTGGTGGCAAAAACAGGAAAGTAGACTATTACCTGAATGGTGGCCGATTAGGAAAAGGGGAGATGCAACCTGGGTGTCATGGTACACCAGTCATTGAAAGTAGGCATGCAGGTGCAGCAGGCAGTGAAGAAAGCGAATGGTATGTTAGCATTCATAGCAAAAGGATTTGAGTATAGGAGCAGGGAGTTTCTACTGCAGTTGCACAGGGTCTTGGTGAGACCACACCTTGAGTATTGCGTACAGTTTTGGTCTCCTAATCTGAGGAAGGACATTCTTGCCATAGAGGGAGTACAGAGAAGGTTCACCAGACTGATTCCTGGGATGTCAGGACTTTCATATGAAGACTGGATAGACTCGGCTTGTACTCGCTAGAATTTAGAAGATTGAGGGGGGATCTTACAGAAACTTACAAAATTCTTAAGGGGTTGGACAGGCTAGATGCAGGAAGATTGTTCCCGATGTTGGGGAAGTCCAGAACAAGGGGTCACAGTTTAAGGATAAAGGGGAAATCTTTTAGGACTGAGATGAGAAAAACATTTTTTACACAGAGAGTGGTGAATCTCTGGAATTCTCTGCCACAGAATGTAGTTGAGGCCAGTTCATCGGCTATATTTAAGAGGGAGTTCAATGTGGCCCTTTTGGCTAAAGGGATCAGGGGGTATGGAGAGAAAGCAGGTACAGGATACTGAGTTGGATGATCAGCCATGATCATATTGAATGGCGGTGCAGGCTCGAAGGGCCGAATGGCCTACTCCTGCACCTATTTTCTATGTTTCTATGAACGTGACTTTTAGAGCAGGACTAACCAAGCAAATGCACTGAACTGGAGAGAACGTTGAATCTTCTCACCTGATTTGGAGAACAGGATCAACACATTGTTTCTTGTCCGTGTCAATTTCTTCAGCTCTTTTTGGTCATCAACTTTCTCAATCAGTGGAGATACCTTTGCTGCCCGGAGGCACAGGGGTAACAGCGCCTTGGGGAGGAGAGCAGGTAAGTCAGCGGAGCAGAACAATAAGTGCTCAGAGAGAGAGAGAGAGAGAGAAAGAGTCGTGGTTGCATTGATTTCACACAATCCTCACCATCGGGAGATTTTCAGAAGTTAACCAGAATTAGATCCCTGTCAGTCTCCTTGTCGACAATGTTATCTGACATGGCCGCTTTTCTTTAATAATCAGAATCCGCCCAAGGTGCTAATCTCCGTTGCAGGGGTTGCAAATCATTGCACAGTTGAAGAGTTACTGAGAACAGCTCTTAGAAGTCCGCATGTGAAGATTACGCAAAGTGAAATTAGTTTTTGATATTAGTGTGACCCTCGGACCATCTTTGATCGGATTCATCATAGAGTCATAGAGTGATACAGTGTGGAAACAGGCCCTTCGGCCCAACTTATCCACACCGGCCAACAATGTCCCAGCTACACTTGTCCCACCTGCCTGCATTTGGTCCATATCCCTCCAAACCGGTCCTATCCATGTACCAGTCTAACTGTTTCTTAGACGTTGCGATAGTCCCAGCCTCAACTACCTCCACTGGCAGCTTGTTCCATACACCCACCACCCTTTGTGTGAAAAAGTTACCCCTCAGGTTCCTATTAAATCTTTTCCCCTTCACTTTGAATCTATGTCTGCTGGTCCTCGATTCCCCTACTCTGGGCAAATTCTGTGCATCTACCTGATCTATTCCTCTCAAGATTTTATACACCTCTATAAGATTATTACTCATCCTCCTGCGCTCCAAGGAATAGAGCCCCAGCCTACTCATGTTCCCGATGTTGGGGAGTCCAGAACCAGGGGCCACAGTTTAAGAATAAGGGGTAAGCCATTTAGAACGGAGATGAGGAAATTTTTTTTCACACAGAGGGTTGTGAATCTGTGGAATTCTCTGCCACAGAAGGCAGTGGAGGCCAATTCTCTGGATGCTTTCAAGAGAGTTAGATGAGCTCTTAAAGATAGCGGAGTCAGGGGATATGGTGAGAAGGCAGGAACGGGGTACTGATTGTGGATAATCAGCCATGATCACATTGAATGGCGGTGCTGGCTCGAAGGCTGAATGGCCTACTCCTGCACCTATTGTCTATTGTCAACCTCTCCCTATAGCACAGTCCCTCTAGTCCTGGCGACATCTTCGTAAATCTTCTCTGAACCCTTTCAAGCTTGACATTATCTCCTGGACTTTATCTTGCACTAAACTTTATTCACAGCATTCCCTTTATCATGTATCTGTACACTGTGGACGGCTCGATTGTAATCATGGATTGTCTTTCCACTGACTGGTTAGCACGAAACAAAAGCTTTTCACTGTATCTCGGTGTACATGACAATAAACTAAACTCAAACCTTACGTATGCCTCAAGGTGCCAGTGACACGGGTTCGATCCTTACCTCGGGTGCTGTCTGTGTGGAGTTTGCACCTTCACCGTGTGACCGCATGGGATTCCTCCCATATTTCAGTCAGGCTGGATTGTAGGTTAAATGGCCTCTGTACATTGTCCCGAGTGTGTAGGGAGCGGATGTGAAAATGGGATAACAGAGAACTTTGCGTGAAGGGCCCGTTTATATGCTGTATCTTGCAATCAATCAATCAATAACAAAATGGCCCAAAGCAATTTAAAAATCTTTTCAATATTTGGAAGGCCAGCATTTATTGCCCATCGCCAATAGCTCTCACGGAAGAACAAGGGAAGCTCTTCTATCTGGAGTAACTCAGCGGGACAGGCAGCATCTCTGGATGTAAGGAATGGGCAACGTTTCGGGTTGAGACCCTTCTTCCGACTGAGAGTCAGAGGAGAGGGAGTCTAGCGATATGGAGGTAGACAAAAGCGCTGGAGAAAATGAGCTGGTGAGGCAGCATCTTTGGGATATGGAGGGGTAAGTTGTGAAAATGACACATCAAATGTCTGTCATTTATAGTATAGACCCAGGTCGTTTAGTCCAATTGTTCTATTTTTAGCATGCAACCTCATCTCTTTAATGCATCTTGACCACTGACCTCAACTACGAACTGTTCAAGGAGGTTGTGCATTATAATCACATCAGCAATTATACTGCCTCCCGATACGTCACCCATTCCTTCTATCCAGAGATGCTGCCTGACCCACTGAGATACTCCAGCATTTTGTGTCTATCCTTGGTGTAAACCTGCATCTGCAGGTCCTTCCTGTACACTTCTGTCTGGTGTAAGGAGCGCTAGGATTTCGAAGCAGTGGCAATGAAGCAATGCCAATATATTTCCAAATCAGGATGGTGTGCAACTTGGAAGGGAAAGTGCGGGTGATGATATTCCTCTGTGCTCAGCGCCCTCGTCCTTATCAGTAGTGGAGGCTGCAGCTTGTTGTAGTCATGGACTTATTTCAAACCTGATGGATAACTTTTTTTACACAAAGGGTGGAGTGTGTACATAATGAGCTGCCATAGGTAGTTGAGGCAGGTACTCCCACAAAGTTTAAGCAATTGAACGGGTACGATAGGACAGGTTTAGCGGGATATGGACCAAGCGCAGGCAAGTGGGACCAGTGTAGATAGGGCAGGTGTGGGCAAGTTGGGCATGTTTGCACGCTGCATGTCTCTATGACTATGATAATGCAGGCACGTCGCCCATTCCTTCTCTCGTGAGATGCTGCCTCACCCACTGAGTTACGCCAGCATTCTGTGTCTACCTTCGATTTTACCAGCATCTGCAGTTTTTTCTTACACATTTTGTCACCTCCACTGCGAAATCTCAAGGTGTCTACCTTGAAGAAGTTCTCCTCTCTCCGACGAGAGTTCAGCATCTCTCGCTGCCCCCCTCTGTCACATTCTATCTTTGTCCCGCCCCCTCCCGACATCAGTCTGAAGAAGGGTCTCGACCCGAAACGTCGCCCATTCCTTCTCTCCCGAGATGCTGCCTCACCCGCTGAGTTACGCCAGCATTTTGTGTCTACCTTCGATTTTACCAGCATCTGTAGTTCTTTCTCACACAAGGAACTGCTGTGTTTTGTAGACAGGGTACACTTGCAGACAACATGTATCAATGGTGGAAGGAATCATGGTGAAAGGTGGTGGTCGATATCATGTGGGCTGCTTTATACTGGAGAGTGCAAAGACCTCTTGCAATTGTTGGAGCCGCACTTATGCATGAAATGCATGGTATTCCATTGCACACCTGATCGTGGCCTGGCTCTAGAATCATACGGGATGGAAACATCCTGCAAGATAGTGCCCACGCCTGGCGATTCTCCGCCTGCTGGTCCCTGGAGTGGATCTGTAATCATTCATTACATTCGCTCCATTCGTTTGATCCTCAACTCCCACAGCAGCATTTCTAAGGGCCTGTCCCACTTTCACGACCTAATTCACGACCTTTTTTACTCGTGCTCATCAGGCTAGAAAAACGCCCCGACCTACTTGATGCCACAAGTACCTATGACTCTATAGGGCTCTGGTAAGACGACATCTGGAGTATTGCGTACAGTTTTGGTCTCCTAATTTGAGGAAGGACATCCTTGTGATTGAGGCAGTGCAGCGTAGGTTCACGAGATTGATCCCTGCGATGGCGGGACTGTCATATGAGGAAAGATTGAAAAGACTAGGCTTGTATTCACTGGAGTTTAGAAGGATGAGGGGGGATCTTATAGAAACATATAAAATTATAAAAGGACTGGACAAGCTAGATGCAGGAAAAATGTTCAGAATGTTGGGCGAGTCCAGAACCAGGGGCCACAGTCTTAGAATAAAGGGGAGGCCATTTAAGACTGAGGTGAGAAAAAATGTTTTCACCCAGGGAGTTGTGAATTTGTGGAATTCCCTGCCACAGAGGGCAGTGGAGACCAAATCACTGGATGGATTTAAGAGAGAGTTAGATAGAGCTCTAGGGGCTAATGGAATCAATGGATATGGGGAGAAGGCAGGCACGGGTTATTGATTGGGGATGATCAGCCATGATCGCATTGAATGGCGGTGCTGGCTCGAAGGGCCGAATGGCCTACTGCCCCTATTGTCTATTGTATCACTCTATGACTCCATGTCGATGTGCAGAATCGGGTTCTGAGTTGTATTTAAACCGACTGGAATTGTTTCTATGTTTCTATGACTAGCATCACGACCTACCTACAACCTCGTGACGACCATGCTGCGAGTATGAGTCGGGGGGCAAACGAGGCAGAGGTCGTGAATTAGGTCGTGAATGTGGGACAGGCCCTTTACTCTATCACCATTAGACCTCGATTGTAATCAGGTATAGTCTTCCTGCTGCTGAATGGGTAGCACGCGGCAAAAACTTTTTTCATTGTACCTTGGTGCACGTGACAATAATAAATTAAACTAAGGTCTCTCGGTCCAACTCATCTGTGCCAACCGAGACGCCCCATTCAAGCTAATCCTATTTCCCCATGTTTTCCCCAAACCCCCCCCCCCAAACCATTCCTATCCATGTACCTTTTAAATGCTGTTATTGTACCTGCCTCCTCTAGCCAAAAGACTTTTTAGGGAGGTTTAGGGATGGAATTCCAGAGCTTAGAGTTTAAGCAGGATGAGATCTAGTCACTAACGACCTATACAAATCAGGGGTGGTCATGAGGCTAGTAATGGATTACAGAGATTTGGAAAAAGAGAAGGGGCGGAGAGCAAGGAAGCAGAGAGGAACAAGACAATGAAGGGATTTGAAAACAAAAAGGACTTTAAAACTGAGGGCTTAGCTGCACTGTAAGATTTTGTAACAGAGCGCCGACGCCGCCCCCCCAACATGGAGTCGATTGATTGGGGGAAGAGAGGGGAGTGGAGGGAGGGGGTGAGGGGAAGAAGCAGAGGAGGGTGGGGAGAGGGAGGATAATGGAGGAGGGGAATAGGGGATTGAAGAGGGAGAGTGAGATGCGTTCACATTGATCTTATATTTTACAGGTTATTGCCATTTTAAAGTTTTAAAACATCGCAGTCGCGCTCCCACTTGTTGGCCGCGCCTGCGCAGTTGGAGGAGGGTTGCCACAACAGGGAACTCTGGCCTTACAATGGGAACCTGTCAGCCGCGCCTGCGCAATTGGGGACTATGGATGAGTGGTGGAATATTGCCTTGGGGGAAGTGGGACCCAACGGATCGCACAAATTACAACTAAAACTTTACTTTTCATAGAGTCATAGCGAGAAGTCATTGCAGCTGGCAAGCTCCTCTTTTGTCTGTACAAATGCCTCTTCCATCAACGTCTTGATTTGCCGTCCCGGGTCACGTCACCCATGGGTGGGTTCCCACATCACGACCTTGTTTGCTGGTCATTTCTGGGTGGCGGTGGCAGTGACCAGCGAGCCTCAGTCCTTCTCAACCTGATCTTCTCGATCAGAGGTGGAATCTCCCCGTAGAGCTGGGAGTCAGTGATGTGGTCCCTCCAACTGATATTTTGAACTTTTCTGGGCATTCGGGTGTAGGTACCGGTACCCGGACGTGGCGCCGACGGACGAGAAGCCAAAGCAAATAGGTGGAAGCCAAATAACCGAATGGAAATGAAGTTGAAACGTCAAATAACCGAAAGCGTACGAAGCCGAATCAAAGACTTAATAATCAAAGACTTGGTCCCACGCCGGTCATTCCCCCTCCCCTCCGGCTCCCGCCAGGCAGAAGGTACAGAAGCTTGAAAGTGCGCATGACCAGACTCAGGAACAGTTTCTTCCCCTCCGTTATCAGGCTTCTGAACAGTCCTTCCCTAAGCTAAGGTATTGTTCGATTCACCTCTACCCTACTGAGGACATTGGATGTTGTATAATGAGCCTGTCCCACTTAGGCGATTTTTTTCGGCGACTGCCAGCGACTGTCATAGTCGTCGCAGGTCGCCGATAAACTGGCGACTGGACCCCCCCTACGACAATGTCTACAACAACCTAGTCGGCGTCAAGCTACGGCAAGCTACCGACAACCGGCGACCCATTAGGACGTCCACCTACGGCCACACCCACGACCACCCGCGACAAGCTACGACAAGGTAAGATAATTCAATTGCCGGTACCTATCGCCGGTTGACGTAGGTAGTCACCAATGGAATTCACCGAGATCAGCACCGGCGACAACCTACGTCGTCCTGGCGACAACCGACGACAGCACCTACGTCAGGAGAAGTCAAGCTACGCTCATTGGCGTCAAGCCAACTGTCGCCGAAAGGTTTTGAACATTTCAAAATCCAGCGGCAACCAGAAAAACGCTACGATTCTTTGGGCGACTAAAGAGACAACTCACGACCATACAGGCAACATCCCGGCGACAGCCTGGTCGCCTAAAAAAATGCCTAAGTGGGACAGGGGCATAAGGAACTATTGCTTCACAATGCTGAGAACTCTATTCTGCACACTCCAACTTCCCCTTTGCTCGAACTATTGTACTTGAGTTTGAACTGATTGTATCTATCTATGGTACATCTGATCTGTTTGGATAGCAAAACAAAGCTTTCTGTTCTACCTTGGTTGATGGTGACAATACTAATCTTGAATCTAAACAAATGCATTTCTTTACAAGGATAGTATTCAACCAGGGAAATTATCCTCAAACTATACACAGCACTAAGTTAGGAGACATCTAGACTTGCATGTAGACCCTGTGGGGTGGGGCCATTTAGGACTGAGATGAGGAAAAACTTTTTCACCCAGAGAGTTGTGAATCTATGGAATTCTCTGCCACTGAAGGCAGTGGAGGCAAATTCACTAGATGTTTTCAAGAGAGAGTTAGATAGAGCTCTTAAGGCTAACAGAATCAAGGGATACGGGGAGAAAGCAGGAACGGGGTACTGATACTGGATGATCAGCCATGATCATATCGAAGGGCCGAAGGGCCTACTCCTGCACCTGTTTTCTGTTTCTAAATGTGATTAATCAGTAAAGGGGGCACAGGAGATTTGCTGGGATGTTGGCCTGGGCAAGTCCAGCAGCATAATTAAGGTCCAGTCTCACCCCGGACACTCCCCCTTCTCCCCTCTCCCATCAGGCAAGAGGTACAGATGTGTGAAAATGCACACCTCCAGATTCAGGGACAGTTTCTCCCCAGCTGTTATTAGGCAACTGAACCACCCTACCACCAACTAGAGTGCGGTCCTGACCTATCATCTACCTCTTTGGAGTCCCTCGGATATATATTTTTGGACTTTACTGGATTTTATCTTGCACTAAATGTTACTCCCTTTATCATCTCTGTACACTGTGGATGGCTTGATTGTAAATCATGTGCAGTCTTTCTGCTGACTGGATAGCATGCAACAAAAAAGATTTTCACTGTACTTCGGTGCACGTGACAATAAACTAAACTGTGGTTGAGGAAATGTGAACTGCAGATGCTGGTTTAAATCGTAGATAGACACAAAATGCTGGAGTAACTCAGTGGGGCAGGCAGCATCTCTGGAGAGAGGGAATGGGTGACGTTTCGAGTCGAGACCCTTCTTCAGACTAATCTTATCAGGATGTATCACAGCTTGGTTTGGGAACAGCTCCATCCAAGACCGCAAGAAATTGCAGTGAATTGTGGACGCAGCCCAATCACACAAACAATCCTGCCTTCTATTGATTCGTTACTTCACTCATTCCTTCTCTCCAGAGATGCTGCCTGTCCCGCTGTGTTACTCCAGCATTTTGTGTCTATCTATGGTTGAGGAAACACTGGTTAAGCTGGAGACACAGGGATCTGCAAATGCTGGAAACTTGAGTAAACACAAAGTGCTGGACAATGTGCTGGAGTAACCAGTCGGAAGAAGGGCCTGGACTTGAAACGTCACATATGCATTCCCTCCACAGATGCTGCCTGACCAGCCGAGTTACTCCAGCACTTTGTGTTTTCCTGGTTTGCCTGGAATTGTTTCCTTTGGAATAGAGGACAAGGGGAGACTTGATTGAGGTGTATAAAATGATGAGGGGCTAGACAGATTAAATATTTTAAATAAAATGGATTTATTTCCCTTTGCTGAGGAGTCAAATACGAGGTAGAGCAAGGATTTAAATTAATTGATGGAATGATTATAGGTCAGAAAAGGAAATCTTTTCAACCAGAGAAATCTATTCATAAGAGTGTTGGAAGCATAAACAGTTTTGAGGTAAAAAAAAAGACCTGAATGTGTATTTTAATAACTGGTAGTTTTAATTTAGAGATACATCAGCCCTTCAGCCGACCGAGACCATGCCAACCAGCGATCACCAGTACATTAGTTCTATCGACACACTAGGGACAAAAAGCTGGAGTAACTCAGCAGGACAGGCAGCATCTCTGGAGAGAAGGAATGGGTGACCCTTCTTCAGACCCTGGACCCGAAACGTCACCCATTCCTTCTCTCCAGAGATGCTGCCTGTCCCGCTGAGTTACTCCAGCTTTTTGTGTCTATCTTCGGTTTAAACCAGCATCTGCAGTTCCTTCCCACACACCAGGGACAATTTACAGAAGCCAATTGAGCTACAAACATGCACGTCTTTGGAGTGTAAGAGGAAACCGGAGCACCTGGAGAAAACCCACATGGTCACAGGGAGAACGTACAAACTCCGTACAGGCAGTACCCCATACCCATGATCATAATGAATGGCGGTGCTGGCTCGAAAGGCCAAATGGCCTCCCCCTGCACCCATTTTCTACGAACCCGGATCTGGCGCTGTAAGGCGGCAACTCTACAGCTGTGCCACTGTGCCGCCCATAAATTGTTGGCTATAGTACAAAAGATGGATGGCGGGATTATGTTGTGGAGTGTTTCAGTGACCAATAAAGAGCAAGTCTGCAGCGAAGTTTCTATGATTCAGAGATTCTTACAATAAATTGTTATTTTCAAGCCTCTCAAAGTGTCTCTTGTGTATTGGCTATTAAAATTAGGATGTCAATAATGTTTACTCCATGGCAAGTGGAAAAGCAACCAATTACTTATCTAAAGAATTATGTGCAGCAAGAAAACACGTTGATAAATGTTCAAATATATTTTTCTGCCTTACGATAAAACCTTTCCAATTGGGAACCCTGGCCAATCCCTTGCTTCTTCCCAGCACGAACTGTTAAGTTGGATTTTATCATCCTTTCTGCTACGAGATCAGAATATATTCCCATGATCTGATTTCTCCAGAGCTCAGTCGGAAAGTAGGCAGTCTATGTAATCCAGGCTAGTACTTTAGTTTAGGAACTGGTGCACCGCTGCAGAAATATTTTTTTTTTATAATAGATTTTCAATACACTGACATTTTCATTTGTGAAATTTTTTACCATTTTCTGAATCTTTCTGTCTCCATTTCATTAGACAAGTTATCCACTAACAAGTGTAGGAAGGAACTGATGCTGGTTTAAACCAAAGATAGACACAAAAAGCTGGAGCGGGTCGGACAACATCTCTGGCGAAAAGGAATGGGTGATGTTTCGGGTCCGAGGAAGGGTCTCGACCCGAAACGCCACCTCTTCCTTTTCTACAGAGATGCTGTCTTATCCACTGTTATTTACTGGGTTGCCAGACACGCCGCCATTTTCAGATCGCCATTTTTTTCTCCGGTCCCGTCAGCGGCGCCTGCGCAGTTGCGGGAGGGTTGCCGGGCACGCCGCTATTTTCAGATCGCCATTTTGACTGGCGTCACAACGGGGATCTCTGGCATCTCAACGGGTCGTCTACTTTACTATAAACCCACCACCTCTCACAGCTCCTCTCTCCACCCTGTCTCTTGTTAGGAAACACTATCATTACCAGAGAAGGGTCTGAAGAGGGAGTCTGACCCGAAATGCCACCTATTTAATTTCACTTTGGTTTATTGTCACGTGTACCGAGGTACAGTGAAAAGCTTTTGTTGCGTGCTACCCAGTCAGCGGAAAGACAATACATGATTACAATCAAGCCATTTACAGTGAATAATGTTTAGTGCAAGGTAAAGTCAGCAATGTCCGAGCATTGAGAGTCCGAGGGTCACTAGTGAGGTAGATGGTAGTTCAGCATTGCTCTCTGGTTGTGGTAGGATGATTCAGTTGCCTGATAACAGCTGGGAAGAAACTGTCTCTTAATTGGGAGGTGTGTGCGTTTTCACACTTCTGGACCTTTTGCCTGTTGGGAGATGGGAGAAGAGGGAGTGGCCAGGGTGTGACTCGTCCTTGATTATGCTGCTGGCCTTTCAGAGGCAGCATGAGGTATACATGGAATCAATAGAAGGGAGGTTGGTTTGTGTGATGGTCTGCGCTGCGTCCACAATTCGCTGCAATTTCTTGCGGTCTTGGACGGAGCTGTTCCCAAATCAAGCCGCGATGCATCCTGATAAGATCAGTCTGAAGAAGGGTCTCGACCCGAAACATCACCCGTTCCATCTCTCCAGAGATGCTGCCTGTCCTGCTGAGTTACACCTGCATTTTGTGTCTATCTTCGATTTAAACCAGTATCTGCAGTTCTTTCCTACACATGCATCCTGATAAAATGATTTCCATGGTGCATCTGTACAAGCTGGTGCTTCCCTTTCTCCATGGATGCTGCCTGACCCACTGAGTTACTCCTGCATTTTTTGTATCTATCTTCTTGTAAGGATACCATCTCTTACACCCTGATCCTCCATTTTGGCCACATCTGCTCCCAAGATGAGGCCGTCTCGTTTGGGACATCTGAAACATCCTCCCTTCTCAGGACACGTTGCTTCCCTTCCACTGTGGTCGATGGAACTCTCTCTTGCACTTCTTCTGTTTCTTGGACTTCCGCTCCCATTCCACCTCCCTCCGAGGAGAACAGAGCGTCTCCCCTTGCGCTCACATTTCACCCTACTTGCCGCCGCGTCCAGTACACAGTACTTTATTTCGGCTGACTGCAACAAGATCCCACCACGAGCCAGATCGTCCCCAACCCACCCCACTCCTTTCTACCTGAATGAATGAATGAAAACGTTCTCACATGTGACAAGTCACAGTGAAATTCTTTGCTTGCATGCATTGCCAAGGTATGCAATCGTCGCCCTTGAAGGGATCTTACAAAGTTACAAATCCCCCCCACCCTGGACTTGTTCCCATTTTGTTTCCCCCCTCCTTCACGACAGTCCCCCCCCACGATGGGTCCTCATTGTCCATTGTTCTACCCTCCCGTACCTCACGGCGACCCCCCCACGTCATGTCCCCATTCTCCATTATTCTACCCCCCTGCCCCTCCTCATGGCGGTTCCCCCCACACCGGGTCCCCATTCTCCATTGTTCTATCCCCCCGCACCCCCTCACGGCGGTCCCCCCACACCGGATCCCCAGTGTCTATTGTTCTATCCTTCCCCCTCCCCCCCTCATGGCAGTCCCCGTTGGTCTCCCCCACCCCCCTCAGTCCCGGTTGCTCTTCCCCCTCCATCACACCAGGTCCTCCTTCGTTCCTTCCGTCGGCAGCGGCGCCCTTGCTTCACGTGTCCGTCCGTGTCCGTCCACGTCCGTCGGTCGGCCCCATCATCGGCTGCCACTCCGACCTCTCTACTAACGCTGCCCGGCCCCTCTCCTGTTGCCTCCCTGGTGCCGACCTTCCACGGGGACCGCTCTCTTGGTCACTCCCTGCTCCGACCACCTCTCCCTGGCCCTGCAGCCACAAGAGGTCCAACACCTCTCCTCACACTACCTCCCTCACCACCCATCCACGGATCTAAACAGTCCTTCTTCCAGTGCCTGGAATCTCTCTGGCTCTCTTCACTAATTAGCCATCGTTAATCTCCACTTTTAACCGTGATGCTGGGTATTGACCCGAAACATCCATAATTCATAACTCCCCCCTAGATATTGCTCCACCCACTGAGTTCAACCACCTCCAGTAGATCCTTTGTATCTGTGCATTCAACCGATCCCCTACACAAAAGAGCCAGCAGATCCAGTCCAAACCTTCAGTCACCATTAAAATACATTAACAGATCTAATCTCATGGCTGTTGATGCACCAGGTACACACTGTCCTGTGCTGAGCATGTGGCTGTTTTACAAACACATTGATTTTTATGCATTAGGACAGATGTAAAAGTTGTGGTTGAACACCTAGTAAGAACATGCAGCATAACTGCAAGTTTTCCTTTTGTGGTTATAATCAAGACTTTTAGAGTGGAGATTGAATGGCGCAAAATTAAACATAAACATTTTCCAGCCAGATACTCTATTAAAACTCCACAAAGCCGTTCCCATGCTTTTAAGAATAAAAATAATACAACCAAAATTAAAAAAAAAAAATTGCAAACATCTTTGCAAACAATTCATTCGCCCAATTTCAGTTTGTCAGAAGTCAGGAATTTTCTGCTCAGCAACACAGTCAAGCGTGAAACTGTTAAACAAGCAAAAATAGATCTCGGAAAATATATGTTTGACAGGTGTTTGTGTATGTTAGATGGAGGTATACACACACACGTATATACACACACAGGTAATTACACACACAGGTATACACACACAGGTATACACACACACAGGTATATACACACACGTATACACAGATACACATGCACACACATATACACACACACATATACACACAGGTATACACACAGGTATATACACACAAGTATACACAGATATACATATACACACATATACACACAGATATACACACACACATACGTATACACACATACACATTTACACACGTATACACACACACATATAAACCAACATACATATAGAAACACACACACACACACACAAAAACTATATTTTTGAAAATTCACCCCATAAAACCACAGGAATAAAGTTATCGTATCTAGAATGGGACCCAAAATGAACATATGAGATTGCAGATGCTGTAATCTGGAGCAAAAAAGTTGTTGGAGAGACGCAGCATTTACGAACAGTATCTACGGAGGCTGCACGGCCCACTGAATTCTTCCAGCAGTTAAAAATGACCGGAAAGGTTTCTTGTGTTCATGACTGCAACACAAAAGTTGAACTATTCAGGGGCAAAACACAAAGTGCTGGAGAAACTCATCGGGTCAGGCCGCATGTGTGAAAGCATGGATAGGTGACGTTTAAGGATGAGACGCTTCTTCAAACTCAGCAGGAATCACAAGGGGGAGGAGTGAGAGGGGGTCTCACAGAGCCCGCCGGGGAGAGGAGGCGGACTTCTTCAATGTAGGGATACTTTGAAGAGATTTTGCAATGGAACAGCAAAATGGAGGGGTTCTATTTTGGGATTTATAGAAGAACTTAATTTACTTAGACATGGAACTTAGGTGTTGCATTTTGGGACTTCTAACAAGGGCAGGACCTACACAGTGAATGGTAGGCCTCTGGGGAGTGTTGTGGAGCAGAGGGATCTAGGAGTGCAGGTGCATGGTTCCTTGAAGGTCGAGTCGCAGGTAGATAAGGTGGTCAAAAAGGCTTTTGACACATTGGCCTTCATCAGTCATAGTATTGAATATAGAAGTTGGGAGGTCATGTTGCAGTTGTATAAGACGTTGGTGAGACCACATATACAGTATTGTGTTCAGTTCTGGGCACCATGTTATCGGAAAAATATTGTCAAGCTTGAAAGGGTTTAGGGAAGAGTTACGAGGATGTTGCCAGGATAGAGGGTGTGAGCTATAGGGAGAGGTTGGGTCTCTATTCCTTGGAGCGTAGAAGGATGAAAGGAGATCTTATAGAGGTGTATAAAATCATGAGAGGAATCGATCGGTTAGATGCACAGCGTCTCTTGCCCAGAGTAGGGGAATCGAGGACCAGAGTACATAGGTTCAAGGTGAAGGAGAAAAGATTTAATAGGAATCTGAGGGGTAATTTTTTCATACAGAGGGTGGTGGAACAAGCTGCCAGAGGAGGTAGTTGAGTCTGGGACTATCCCAACTTTTAAGAAACAGTTAGACAAGTACATGGACACGACAAGTTTGGAGGGATATGGACCAAAAGCAGACAGGTGGGACTAGTGTAGCTGGGACATACTGGGATGAGTTGGGCCAAAGGGCCTGTTTCTACACTGTACCACTCTATGACCTGAAGGCTACAGTCCAGTGGTGGAAGATGGGACTGATACATATTTGTGCCCACAGGTAGGGTGTGAATGTGCTGGGCCCAATGACATGTTTGGGTGCTTTATGACTCTCTAGACTAGTTTAGTTTGGTTTAGAGATATAGCACAGAAACAAGCCCTTCAGCCCACTGAGTCCGTGCTGACCAGCGATCCCCATTACACTATACACCAGGGACAATATATAATTTTTACCAAAGCCAATTAACCCACAAACTTGCAAGTCTTTGGAGTGTGGGAGGAAACCGGTGCAGCCGGAGAAAACCCACACAGGTCATGGTGAGAATGTACAATCCCCATACAGGCAGCACCCATAGTCAGGATCGAACTCGGGTCTCTGGTGTTATAAGGCAGCAACTCTACCGCTGCTCCACTGTGCCCCCCTCTTGCCTGTTGTTCATTTAAACGTGGTGAGCCATCCAAAATGGACTGATGCGCAATGTACAAAGAGTCGGTCTCAACCAAGGTTCAGTACTATTTTTTTTAATTTAAAACACTATTTTTGCATATCTGCCACAAAAATAGATGCAAAACTGAAAATGTGTGAAGATACTGTTGTCAGCTTTAGATTTGCTATTTTAGTTGTGGTAATTGAAGAAAGCGTAAATATTTAGTAACATTAATTGTAATCCAGAAAATGACACTTTTCATTCTGCCTGGACCAACATGAGCTCCCGGTTGCTAAACACTTTAATTCCTCCTCCCATTATCACACTGGCCTTTCTGTCCTGAGTCTCCTCCACTGTCAGAGTGAGGCCTAGTGCAAATTGGAGGAACAGCACCTCATATTTCGCTTGGGCAGCTTACACCCCAGTGGTATAAATTTTGATTTATCTAACGTCAAGTAACCCTCTCTCTCTCTCTCTCTCTCTATCCATCCCACCCCAATCCTAGTTCTCCGTCCTGTCTGACTGTCCTCCAGATTAAATTTTATCTTTGTATGCCTCGTTGTCACCTTCCCCAGCCAACAATGATCTATTCTACATTTTCCTTTAACCTCATCCCCGTTGCTCTCTCATTTTCACACCTTACCCTTCCATATCTCTGTCTCTCCCTCATCCCTGACTCTCAGTCTGAAGAAGGGTCTCGACCCAAAACTTCACCCATTCCTTCTCTCCAGAGATGCTGCCTGTCCCGCTGAGTTACTCCAGCATTTTGTGTCTATCTTCAGTGTAAACTAGCATCTGCAGTTCCCTCCTACACAAGTAAGCTTTTCAGTCAGTAAAAGCATCGGGTCCTAAAGCAATCCAATCTCATAAAATGAGAATCACGTGCGTATACTGAATGCATAAGATAGCAACCAAAAGTGGCAAACCTTGGCCCAATCTCAGCATGGTGCACCCATGGGACTTCAGCTCAATTCCAATTCCATATCGTTCCTAATACCACTCTATAACATTAAGAGCATCAGCACTGATTAGATAGCTGTCCACTTTGGGTCTGGCAATTGTCCAAGTTCACTTCAGAAATTAGGCTATACTGTGCCATGCACATGGTCCATTGTTCCAGGAGATGCCTTATGTAAGAGCAATTGAACAGTGGTGCCCATTCGAGCCCTCAGGTTTGGTTTTGACATGTATCCAAGCAGATCACGAGGGGACTGCTTAGTTTAGAGATACAGCGTGGAAACAGGCCATTCAGCCCACCGGGTCCATGCCGACCACGATCAGCCGTGCCCTATCCTATGTACAGGGGGCAATTTACAGAAGCCAATTAACCTGCAAACTGCACATCTTTGGAATGTGGGAGGAAACCGGCTCAGCCGGAGAAAACCCACGTGGTCGGGAGAAGAATAAACAACAGGGGAGAGACAAGACTTTGCCTTCCATCACAGTGAGGAGGGGTTTGGAGATTCACTGTGATGGATGTATATGTAAATTGTGTTAATTGTGTGTCTAGGTTTTTTCATGTTTGTATGACTGCAGAAACTTAATTTTGCTTGAACTTAGGTTCAAATGACAATAAACGGTATTCTGATTCTGCTCACAGGGAGAACGTACAGACCCCACACAGACCAATGGTCAGGATCGAACCCGTGTCTCCGGCGCTGTAAGGCAGCAACTCTACCGCTGCGCCACCGTGCCGCCCCTCAACTCTGTTTTCGACTCCATTTACCTGCCGTAGTTTTATAATTGCTTAATATATTTGACTAACAATATTATCAACCTCAGTTTGAAAACTTTTTAATTGACTTTTAGATTCTATAGCTTTTTCAGGAGGGAAAATGCCTTCCACTACATTTTTAATGGAAGTGCTTCATGGGATTACCCACCTGTAAATGGCCCAGCCCAAATAAGACAAGTCCTGATAACTTTTTTTTTAAAACATAATCAAATCCTTTAATTTCCTTAATTATATCATTGATAGATTGGTGAACCTCCTCTGTACCCCGACCAAAGCCTCCACTTCCTTTCTTTAATGGTGCGACAGTAACTGCACGAAATACTCCAAATGTGGCCTAACCAGTGTAAAGGCGTATCATGACTTCCCAGTTGTTGGACAATGCCCAGACCTATAAAGAGAGTCATTCCATATAAGCCTCTTTTACCATTCCATCTACTTGCGTTACTACTTTCAGGGAGTTATGGACTTGGACTACAAGCATCCCTGTCTACATCAATGCTGTGAAGGGTCACACCATTAATTGCATATTTTCCCCTTACATTTGACCTCCCAAAGTGTAACACCTCACATCTGCTTGGATTAAACTCCACCTACCATTATGCCGTCCCACTTAGGCGACTACAGGCGACTAGGCTGTCGCCACATGGTCGCCGGGGTGTCACCTGTATGGTCGTGAGTAGTCTCCTCAGTTGCCCAAAGAATCGTAGCGTTTTTCTGGTCGCCGCTGGATTTTGAAACGTTCAAAACTTTTCGGCGACAGTTGGCTTGACGCCAATGAGCGTAGCTTGACTTCTCCTGACGTAGGCACTGTCGTAGGTCATCGCCAGGATGACGTAGGTTGTCGCCAGTGCTGACTTCGGTGAATTCCATTGGCAACTACCTACGTCAACCGACGACAGGTACCGGCGACTGAATTGTCTTACATTGTCATAGCTTGTCGCTGGTGGTCGTGGGTTGTCCTAGGTGTGGTCGTAAGTGGACGTCCTAATGGGTCGCCAGTTGTCGGTAGCTTGCCGTCGACAAGGTGGTAGGTTGTTGTAGACATAGTCGTAGCGGGGGTCCAGTCACCGGTTTTTCAGCGACCTGCTACGACCATGACAGTCGCCGGCAGTCACCGAAAAAATCGCCTAAGTGGGTGAGGCCCTTTACTCTGCACATTTCTGCAACTGACTTATATCCCGCTGTATACTTTGACTGCCTTCCTCACAATACACAACGTTTTATCCCCATGGGAATGGGCTTGGCCCGTTACACATTTGGTTCAAAAAGATGATGCATGAAAAGCTTTATGAACCGAGTACATGTGATTCCTCTATCCATGGAAATGTCTCTAGTTTATTTTGAAAAATCAGCTTGGTCGCCAATATGAAGGTATCTTTCTCATCATATGGCACAAATCAGCCTATTCCACCCAATAGAAACATATCGATTTCTCTAATTTCAAGTAACCCATGCATTCATAAGGTCATAAGTGACAGGGGAAGAACTAGGCCATTCGGCCCATCAAGTCTACTCGCCATTCAATCGTGGCTGATCCATCCTCTCCCTCCGAACCCCATTCTCCTGCCTTCTCCCCATAACCCTTGACATCCGTACTAATCAAGAATCTATTTATCTCGGTCCTAAAAATATCTGTTGATATACCCTCTCCCCGTCCCAGCCCTACCCTGGTCGCCAGGCTAGTTTCACTGCTTGTATACCTTCATTATCACCTCTTCCACAGCAAACAATGGACCATTGTGGGCTCCATCTTTCTTTTGTCATCTGTGCTATCTCTGTGTCCTGTACCTTTCCACACCTCTAGTTTCCCTCCCTCCTGACTCTCAGTCTGAGGAAGGTTCTCAACCCAAAACCTCGCCCATTCTTTTTCCCCAGAGATGCTGCCTAACCTGCTGAGTTACTCCGGCATTTTGTGTCCATCTTCCGTGTAAACCAGCGTCTGTTACACAGCCTATTCCACCCATTATTTACACGAGTTCTTTCAGAGAGACCGTGAGAAAGTCCCACTTTTCCAATTCCAATTATTTTATTTTCCAATCTTAATCTGAAGGATCTCTATTAAACCACACCTATCCTTTCTTGAGAAAGGAGCCCAGCCTGCTTAATCATTCCTGATAAGGGAAATCACTCAATGCGAATATTATTCCAATAAGCCACTTTTGCACCGTCTCCAGTGCTTCTATATCCTTTCAAGTGCTTTCTATAGGCTACAGTAAGATATTCTTTTTATAGACTAGAAACAGTAGGGGTTTTTAAAGTCGAAAGGTTATATAAAAGTTCTCTGAATTTCAATTCTGCCATTGAAATGAATTTGCATTTCAAATTTATTTAAAGTGAATTATTAATCGGCAATGCTACCTTTCGTGCACTTATATCTACATTTCAAAATTCTGCTCCATTCATCATCTCCATGAAGGGTTATGTGACCTCAGGGGTCCCAGTACAGGGCAGGAACAGACCCTTCAGCCCACAACAACTGCGCCGAACCCGATGCCAAGATTTACTAACCCCATGGGGTCAAGGAAAGAGCGTTCACGTCGCGGCCCTCTTTCCCCAATCTTTCCACCACGAACGCACAAGAAGCACAAGAAGCGATAAGACAGACACCATTGTACGCAGATGCCGAGAAGTGTGTTCAGCTCTGGCTGAACAACTTCTAATCTAAAGAAGAACAACTAACCCCATGTAGAATAGAGAACAGTATAGCACAGGAACGGGCCCACAAAATGATGCGATGATAAACGAATCTCATAGATAACATGGTAGGCAAAAAATGCTGGAGAAACTCAGCAGGTGAGGCAGCATCAATGGAGAGAAGAAATAGGCGACGTTTCGGGTAGACCCTCAGTGGTCTATTCCTTCTCTCCATAGATGCTGCCTCACCCGCTGAGTTTCTCCAGCATTTTTTGTCTACTTTCGCTTTTTCCAGCATCTGCAGTTCTTTCTTAAAACATCATATATAACATGGAATAGTTCAGAGATAGACACAAAGTGCTAGAGTAACTCAGCGGGTCAGGTAGCATCTCTGGAGAAAAAGGATGGGTGACATTTCAGATTGGGACCCTTCTTCAGACTTATTCTTTCTTCAGTCCTGGCCCGCAAAGTCTCAATTCATCATCTGGCTCAAGCAAGGAGTGCCTGCGCCATCCATTTTCTCCAGAGATGTTGCTCTCTGAGTCACTCCAGGCTGAGTCACTCCAGCACTTTGTGTCTATCTTTGGTATGAACCAGCATCTGCAGCCCTTTTTTTATTGCAGATGCTGGAATCACGAGCAAAACACAAAGGGCTGGAGTAACTCAGCAGGTCAGTCAGCATCAGTTTCGGTCAAGACAGTTCTTCCGACCGAAAAGACGCCTATCCATTAACCAACCCAAAACACCACTTCCCCTCACAGATGCTGCCTGACCCACCGAGTTGCTCCAGCACTTTGTGTGGTGCAACTGGTTAATTTTAGATCTGATCAACCTATTTTACATGTGCTTTCGAGCTAGCTAAAAAAATATTGAGTTCTATAATTTTGTTATAAATCAACTGGCCCATGTCGCGGGGGCAGAAATGTCCATGTCGCGGGGCTGGAAACTGGAAGTATCCTGAGCTCATTCTGCTGCCACCTTCATCTAATGCGACAAGTGATGGCTCCCACTGATTGTCGCCGGAAGCTTGCGTCCTTTTCAGGAAGGACGATGACAGCGAGGTCAACATTTGTAACAAGATGGACACGAAAAGAAGAAGATAAATCCACTAAATGCCACGAAGAAAGCAACTGCCTTATCATTCCAAACAGCCTGAGGTTTATAACTGTCATCCAAACACAAAATGGAATTTAAATGTCAATGTAATGAGATTTTGTTTTCTCCTTGGGGATGTCCATGTTGTTCATAAGGCCAGTATCTGTTACCCAGAACCGGGTCAGAATCTAGGTTAGAACAGAGAACAGCAGAGCACAGGAACAGCTGGTATCAGGCAACAGAACCATCCTACCAACAACTAGAGAGCAGTTCTGAGCTACCATCTACCTCATTGGAGACACTTGGACTATCTTTGATCGGACTTTACTCAACTTTATCTTGCACTGAATGTCATTCATATTATTGTGTTTAAGAAGGAACTGCAGATGCTGGAAAATCGAAGGTAGACAAAAGTGCTGGAAAAATTCAGCAGGTGCAGCAGCATCTATGGAGCGAAGGAAATAGGTAACGTTTTGGCCCGAAACGTTGCCCATTTCCTTCGCTCCATAGATGCTGCTGCACCCGCTAAGTTTCTCCAGCACTTTGTCTACCGTCATTCATATTATTCCCTTTATCATGTATCTCTACACCGTGGATGGCTCAATTGTAACCGTGTATTGTCTTTCCACTGACTGGTCAACACGCAACAAAAGCTTTTCACTTTACCTCGATACACATGACAATAAACCAGACTCAAACTCTAGGGCCATGATGTTTGTGCCAAACATGATGCCAAGTTCAACCAATCTCACCTGCGTGTACGTGATCCATATCCCTCTATTCCCTGCACTTCCACATGACTAAATAAAAGCCTCTTAAACACCACTATCATATCTGCCTCCACCACCACCCCTGGCAATGTGTTCCAGCCCCCACTCTGTGCAAAAAGACTTGTCCCGCACATCTCCATTAAACCCCACCCCCTCACCTTATAGCCTCTAATGTTGGACATTTCCACCCTGGGGAAAAAGGTTCTGACTGTCTACCACATCTATGCATCTCATATACTTTTATATAATTCTATCCAGTCTCCCCTCAAACAGTCGTATTCATCGGCATGGAAATGGAAATAAGCCAGATCCCCTTTCGATGAAATGTTAATGAAATGTGACATTTTGGACATTTGCACAGGTGCTTTTACTGATACAAGTATTTATTTCAAATGTTTTACTAACATTTATTCATGACAGAATAGATCTGCAGCTCATATTTGATGGAATTTTAGTCAATGGTATGGACATACCCCTTGATTAGTATGGGTGCCTTGGGGTTATGGGGAGAAGGCGGAAGAATGGGGTTAGGAGGGAGAGATAGATCAGGCATGATTGAATGGCGGAGTAGACTTGATGGGCTGAATAGCCTAATTCTGCTCCTCTCACATGAACATAAACTGCATAACCAGACCTTGTACTTCATATAACAATTCATGCAATTTGAAACATGAAAAAATTAATCTTTACTTTGAGTAACGCAGCAGGATTCTTTCAAACGGGCTTTTTTTCCTTAATAATATTTCAGTCTGGCTTTCTTTCTGCACAGGTTTACAAGCTAAACGGAACTTTGGCTGATTGAAATATAGCAGAACATTTCTGAATCAGAGTTCAATGAGGCATAATATGAATAGGAAATGTGCGTGTTAAAACAACCAGGTGCCAGTTTGATCTCTCGGGGACACGGTGAACTGCTAAGCAGCTGACAGATCTGACATTGGTGGTGAAGAAATTTGGATTCTAAAGTAGTTTAGCAAATTAATAATGCAAGACCAAGTCTTTTTTTCAACGTTGGTAAACAAGGAATGTCACAAGTCAATTTACTGAGAGAAAACCACCAACTCAGCCTAGTATTCTAAATGCCTCATGGAAGAAAAAAAAATTATAAAAAGATCTTTAAATTATTTTTCTTGATGCACAACATAGCAAAAGGTGGCACAGTGGTAGAACTGCTGCACTACAATGCCAGAGACCGGGTTTGATATTGACCATGGGTGCTGTCTGTACGGAGTTTGCAGGGTTTCCCCCGGATGCTCAGGTTTCCTCCCACACTCCAAAGACGTACAGGTGCACTGGGAGGACTGGTTTCTGAGCGGCACCATTCTACAATTCTAGGATGGTACTCATGTACTATACAACACACTGCCCATTTCTTGTTAGTCAGTACAGATAGATTACCAGAAATATTGTGCAAAATGTGTGCTGAGCTACAAAGCACTGAGTGTGTTATTTGCTTTTAGAGAAATCCAGTTAAATTGCCTGATGGCGTGGTGATGTGAACTGGGGGGGGGGGGGGGGGGGGGTGTTGGCTGAGGATTACAATATTATTTACACTGCCTCTTATTATTTGACCAGGGTAATACAAACGTTTACCCTGGCTAAACAGATCAATCGCCTGACGTTAGCCTGCCATGCCAAAAGAACTGCTGAACTTTAACTTAACGAAAAGCAACTGAATCATAAAAGATTTGCATTAATGCAGTCCCGAGGGTGCTTTCTAGACGGCGAAGGGCTGAAGTTCAGTGACAATATATATATACACACACACACATATATACACAAATATACATATACATGTATACACAAATATGAAGAAGGGTCTCGACCCAAAACATCACCTATTCCTTTTCTCCAAAGGTGCTGTCTGACCCGCTGAGTTACTCCATCTTGTTGTGTCTATCTTCGATTTAAACCACCATCTGCATTTCCTTCCAACACATACATAGATATTTGTATGTTTAAGAAGGAACTGCAGTTGCTGGAAAATCGAAGGTAGACAAAAATGCTGGAGAAACTCAGCGGGTGAGGCAGCATCTATGGAGCGAAGGAAATAGGCAACGTTTCGGGCCGAAACCCTTCTTCAGACTGTATGTATGTATGTATGTGCATGGTGTATACACACACTGACATTTTTTTTCTCATTTATTATATTGTTTACAGAGTACTACGTTTACATATTCAATTGTGCTGCTGCAAGTAAGAATTTCATTGTTCTGTCTGGGACATTTGACAATAAAACACTCTTGACTCTGGCAACGTAGCAACTGTGGCAGCTAGCAGTGCACTGCAACCTTCTCAAACAGCAAATTGAGATGGTCCATTTGGGCATCTCTTATGTCTGGAATAATTCTCCCGTTCTACAAACCCCCACCCTCTCCCTCCTGCCCCAAATAATACACTACAATCATTGTGCCAAGGTTTAGCGGCTACTCTCAAAGTCAGGAGCTCAAACTGTGCAACCACTACTGCCTCAGCCCAGATTTCTGAGTTCAGGAGAGGTACTTGAATTCAGGATCATCTTAAAGCGACCAGCCAGCCCCACAGCTAACACATTGACAATGCTCCTTTCACGCTTTCTAATCCGAAAAGTAAATCTGCAAGCTGGAATGAAGGAACAGTAACTGGAGACACAAAAAACTACATGCTGGAATCTTGAGTAAAACACTGGAGGAATTCAGTAGGTCAGGCAACATCTGTGGTGGGGAATGGACGACCAACGTTTCGGGTCGGGTCTGAAGGAAGTTGACCTGAAACACCTGCCCTTTCCCTCCACAGATGCTGTCTGACCTCCCATATATCTCCCCTCCCATCTCCCCGCATCTTCCCCTCCCACTCTCTCTCTTTCTCTCTCTCATTCACATTCTCTCTCTCTCCCATTCCCTCTCATTCCCACTCCCTCTCCCATTCTGTGTAGGAAAGAACTGCAGATGCTGGTTTAAATCAAGGGTAGACACAAAATGCTGTAGTAACTCAGCAGGACAGGCAGGATTTCTGGAGAAAGAGTCTGAAGAAGGATCTCAACCCAAAAACATCACCCATTCCTTCCCTCCAGAGATGCTGCCTGTCCCACTGTGTTACTCCAGCATTTTGTGTCTACCTGGTCCCATCCCCCCTCTCCCATTCTTCCTCTCCCATTCTTCCTGTCCCATTCCCCCTCTCCCAATACCACTATCCCTCTCTCCCATTCTCTTTCCCAATCCCTCACCCACTTTCCCTCTTCCATTCTCCTTCTCCCATTTCTCCTCTCTCTCCCATTCCCCCTCACCCATTCTTCCTCTCCCTCCCCCATTCCCACTATCCCTCTCTCCCATTCTCTCTTTCCCAATCCCTCACCCACTTTCCCTCTTCCATTCTCCTTCTCCCATTCTCCTCTCTCTCTCTCTCCCAATCCCACTCTCCCATTTCTCCTCTCCCACACTCCCATTCGGTCCTTTCTCCCCCTCACCCTCTCCCAATCTCTCTCTCTCCCATTCCTACTCTCTCTCCCGCCCTCATTCCCATTCTCCCTCTCCAACCATCTTTCTCTCTCCTTCTCTTCCATTCTCTCCCATTCCCCTTCCCCCAGCCCCGCTGTCATCTCACCAGCAGCAGGAACCAAGCGGCTTGAAAACTCCCGGCTGTGCGCAGCGCCATGTTGCCACGGTGGTCTGCCGGCACATGCGCACTCCCGCGTGCCGGGGGGGGGCGTTGCCTGGAGGGGGAGGGCGGGGCGCGCGAGATGCAGCCTGGGGGTTGTAGTCTCATTCGCTCGCTCATTCATTCATTCACTCACGCACTGCCCGTGGCCCCATTACTACAAATCCCGGCGTCCACCGCGCCACGCATGGGCACGCGCGCCTCCGACCCCACTCGGGGCAAGACGAACTACAACTCCCGGCGTCCACCAGGATACGCATGCGTACTCCCGCCTGGAGCGGGAACAGGGGGAGGAGTCGCCAGGAGGAGGGGACTCGCGATGCACCCTGGGAGTTGTAGTCAAATCTTCCCTCTCGCTCGCTCACACCTCGTGAGCTGCGAACTACAAATCCCGGCGTCCACCCCGAGACACATGCGCACTCCCAACCAGTGGATGCCGGGCGACTGAGCAGGACTTGGAGAGGGGGAGCAGATATCACAAATGACAATAAAACTCAAATAAACCGTGTTTTGAGCACTCTTAACAATTAGACTTACTGCATACAAATTGCATTTGAGAATAGCATCAGGAGCAGATGTTATTTCTGTGCAGAAAATTGTAATTGTGCATTTATATAAAGTGCTTTTGGTACAATATCTCCCTTTTTTTCAGTGAGAGTTTACATTGTCCCTGTAAGTGGTTGCGGCTGCCCTGTGGGAATATGATTTCGGTGAGAGAGGCTTCACTTTGTAGATTAGTGCCTGTGGATAGTGTAACTACTGCGTGCTGGAAAGACACTTCTTCAATGCAATCGGGATTACAGCCAGGCAGAGAGCAGAAAACACCTCTTTCCTAAACATACTGGACAACCATTTTTATGGTGAGCAGAAAAACAAAACGAAAATGACCTGTGATGTTTCTTTTTTTAATAAAAAAAAGTTTGTGAAAAGTTTTTAGAAACTTTCAATACAACTTTTAATCGGTGCATATTAAACCTCAAGCAAAAATAGCGCGGGACCTGTAATCAAATCAACTCGGGCTCTCTACAGATGGATTGCATTTTGTGTGTTTGTACAAAAGGAGTGATTTTATTGACATAATAGATGGAGATATGTTTATGGAGAATAAATTCCGCTGCATTCTACATCTGTGGTTCTGTTATCTGAAGTATTGGACGTTTTTGTGGTTTAAGTTCCTCTTTTGAATTCGCACCCGGGCGTTTGATGATGTTAATCAATATGTGTTTGTGGCTTCTTAGTTTTTAAAAAAAAGGTTATATTTTAATGAAAAGCCGGTCCCGGTCGCGTTGTAAGATTTCGCGTTGTTCTCACCGACTCGGTCCGATCGGAGCGGAACAGTTAAATCCACCATCTAGATAACCTATTGAAAGTTGTAAGATTTGTTGGTGGGGGGAAAAAAAGGTGCGAATTGTGCATCTTCAAAGAGCAGGTTGAAATATTATGACGGGGATGAAAAATAACGAATGCATCCCGCCGTAGTGTGTTGGAGAGAATGTAAGACTTTTAAATCGCAGTGTGCACTCAGCACTCGCATATTCGCAGCGTTTTGTCTCTTACAACTGGTGAACATTTTGTAAATAATTCTACAGCGGTGGATCCTTCAGCAAGATATTCAGTGTTTTGCAGCATCGATTTTTAAATGAAAGCAATGAATGATTTGGAATTACTTGTTCAGGTAATAATGCGTTTAAAATATGGTTTTTTTAAAGAACTGTTTATAACGTGTAATCTGATCGATCCCCAATGTTTTGGTCGAGTGATTTTCAGATGTAAAGCTTAGCCCGGAGCTACTGAAAGTTCCGAGCCGGGGAGACGGCTGGCTCCTTGTTTTTGTTTTGTGGGGTATTCTGCAGGGGGGGGGGGGGGTCCCGTTGTCTGCGGCTGAATTCTCTCTGTAATCCGCTGCCGCTCTGTGTAGGATCACGTTTCGCTTGACTGTCCTAAAACGCGGAACATTGCGCGGACAGGGAAGGTTTAAACAAAAACCTTTGACGCTGCGCTTGGATTTCGCTGTTTTCGCTCACACTGGGAAAGTCTCGAGTCGATGCAAACTTCACTCCACATGCACACACACACACACACACACACACACACACACACACACACACACACACACACACACACACACATATATAATAAAAGGGGCGCTCCAGGCATGTTTTAAAAAAAATAACGTGTAGGAGAAACTGCAGATGCTGGTTTACACCGAAGATAGACACGAAATGCTGGAGTTTACTCAGCGGGACAGGCGGCATCACTGGAGAGAAGGAGTGGGTGATGTTTCGGGTTGAGACTCTGTTCAGGAATCGTGCGTGTAGAAACAGGGAGAGGGGAGGTGATTTGTCTGAGATTTCACATATTAGCAATGTCTAATCTACCTGTGCGCCCTTTTACACCACCCAATAAAAGCCAACAGTGTCGTGGCAATGTTGATTCGTCAAACGATAATATTTCGAAACATCTTGTGCAATGATTTAAAAAATATATATGTTATCGAATGAATCATAATTGATTAGGGTTACACATTTGAGCCAAAGCGAGGGGATGGTCGGTTCTTCCTCGGTTGAGAGGTGGTAGCACTGTGCGATTTGTGTTAGTGTGTGTGGGAGAGGGAGAGAAAGAGGGGAAAAAGAGAAGGGTAAGGGGAGGGAAGGGGGGATGAAGGAACGGAGAGAGAGAAAGGGAAGGGAGAAGAGGGAGGAGAGGGGAGGGGAGAGAGAGAGGTTGAGAGAGGGAAGGGAGAGGGAAGGAGGGGTAGAGAGAGAGTGAGAAAGGAGGAGAGAGGGAAGGGGAGAGAGAGTGGGAAGGAGATGGAAGGGCGGAGAGCGAGAGAGTGGGAAGGGAGAGAGGGGAAGGAAGGGAGAGATAGAGAGAGTGAGGAGGGAGAAAGAGAGAAATGCATCAAATCCCACGCTTTATTGTCTTCTATCCGTGCGAGGAGTGAGTAAGCTGCTGGTCTTGTGGCCGGCGCTGCTCCCTTTCCCGCATGCAGTGGCCTGGATTCCTGAATCTCGTGTCCCTTGAAAGCAGAAAGATACCCGCGAGAACGTGGTCCCTGCTGTAATATAAACGATCTGCCCAAAACATAGAGACCTCCCCTGATGATTCCGCTCGCTGTCGCTCGGGGAGAAAGCCCTTCGCCCTATAAGGTGACTCTAACTACCCCAGCGAGCCAGAGTTAACTCCTCTCCCCTCCTCTCCTCTACCCCCACTCTCCTCTACCCCCACTCTCCTCTACCCCCACTCTCCTCTCCCCCTACTCTCCTCTCCTCCTCTCCCCCCCTCTCTCCTCTGCTCTCTCCCCCTCTCCTCTGCTCTCTCCTCCTCTCCTCTTCCCCCCCCCTCTCCCTCTCCTCTCCTCTTCCCCCCCTCTCCCTCTCACCACCCCATAAATTCTTGATCTATACGGTTGTCAGGGGTTATGGGGAGAAGGCAGGAGAATGGGGTTGAGAGGGAAAGGTAGATCAGCCATGATTGAATGGCGGAGTATGTTTGATGGGCCGAATGGCCCAATCCTGTTCCTATCACTTATGAACTTATCCTTGTTTCCACCTTATTTTGAAGACCAGTATTATTAACATTTTGGTCTGGGACCCTTCTTCAACTGAATCGTGGGGGGAAGAAGGCAAGTATGGCAGAGTAGACTTAATGGGCCGAAAGGTCTAAAGCTGCTCCTATCACATGAACATGAAAATACCCCTCTCACCTGTATCTACCTATCACGTGGTAGAATCAAAGAACTGCAGGTGCTGGTTTATACTGAAGATAGATACAAAATGCTGGAGTAACTCAGCGGGCCAGGCAGTATCTCTGGAGAAAAAGGACGGGTGATGTTTCAGGTCGGGACCCTTCTTCAGACCTATCACCTGCCAGGCCTTGTCCTGCCCCCACCTCTCTTTCCCAGTTTCTCCTTTTACAATTAATCGGAAAAAAGGTCTCGACCCGAAACCACTTCTCTCCATTTCCTCCACAGATGCTGCATGAGCCGCTGAGTTATTCCAGCACTTTTTGTTTTTTCCACAAAAAAACACAGCATCAGCAGATCCTTGTAAATACATTTTAACTTTCATACCACCACCATCCTCATGATTAAACAGCCAATGAGGCTAAATGGTTAAGTGGCTGATGGGCTCTCTGAATGGAGATTGTACGTTTTCCCTGCGACCAGGTGGGTTTCCTCCGGGTGCACCGGTTTCCTCCCACATCCCCAAAGATGTGCGGGTTTGTAGGTCAATTGGCCCCCTCTGTAAATTGCTCCTAGTGTGTCGGGAGTGGATGTGAAAGTGGGATAACAAAGAACTAGTGTGATCGGGTGGTCGCCGGCCGGCATGGACTCGACGGAACGAAGGGCCTGTTTCCATGCTGTATCTCTGTAACTGAGCAAAAACTTAATCTTGCACTAAACCTGCACGTCTTTGGAGCATGGGAGGAAACCGGAGAACCCGGAGAAGACCCACGCGGTCACAGAGAGAAGGTACAAACTCCACCAGTTACCACAGGTGCTACAGACAGCACTTGTGGTCAGGATTGAACCGGGGTCTCTGGTGATGTAAAGGGCCTGTCCCACGGCCGTCATTCGCGCACCATTTACGCTTCCTGCTAGCGTGTGGGTAGCGCGGGGATGGGCGCATCGAGTGGCGTGGAGGGGTGTGGACTTCGTCCTGCACGAAATCTTCGTGCGCCACCGGCCTGTCGCGTAACTGACGGCCAAAGTGGGACAGGCCCAAGACCCTGGCGCGGCGCAACGTCTCACCTCCAACAGCAGCAGAAGCAGGCAAACGATCGCCGAGCTCGGCCTGGGGCTCACGGCCGTTGCGGATCTGGATCCGCCCCCACTCCTACTCCCAGAGCGGAGCCAAGACGATTGGAGATATACACAAATTGCTGGAGTAACTCAGCGGGACCAGCAGCATCTCTGGAGAGAAGCAATGGGTGACGTTTTGGGTCGAGACGCTTCTTCTGACTGAAACTCAGTCTCGACTCGAAACATCATCCATTCCTTCTCTCCAGAGATGCTGCCGGTCCCGCTGAGTTACTCCTGCATTTTGTGTCTATCTTCAAATGAAGTCACGCGCTCCAGACGGCTGTGCGGACGCATGATGACGCGCGCGACCTTCGCGCGTCAGTCACTACCGGTCTGTCGCGTAAATGACGGCCAAGTAGGACAGGCCCTTAAGGCAGCAACTCTACAGCTGCGCCACCGTGCCGCCCCCAATTCATACTGAGTGTTGTCTGCCAACGAGGAAGTCAAGGATCCAGTTGCATAGGGATGAGTAGAGACCCCATACCACCAGCTTGATAACATGTCTGCCAACGAGGAAGTCAAGGATCCAGTTGCATAGGGATGAGTAGAGACCCCATACCACCAGCTTGATAACAGGTTTTGAGGGGAAGCTTTCCTTTATAGAGTTATTAATAGCACACTCCTTCCTCTGGGTAAATTTATATCGCTGGTAAACACAAAATTCTGGAGTAACTCAGCGGGACAGGCAGCACCTCTGGAGAGGAGGAATGGGTGACGTTTCGGGTGGAGACCTTTTTTTCAGGCGGAAGAATGTCGCCAAACCCAGGCGACTATTTGCATGCTAGACACAGGAGCAAATCTACAATTGCATATTACAATCGCTCCACACACTTAAATCTCTACCCTCGGACTATCCTTGATCGAACTTTGCTGGCTTGACCTTGCATTAAACGTTATTCCCTTATCACTGTAAAATGGCCCAATTGTGATCTTGTTTTGTCTTTCTGCTGACTGGCTAGCACGCAACAAAAGCTTTTCACTCTACCTCGGTACACGTGAGGGCATATCTAATTCCTCTTGCCCAGCTATTCCCTCTGACTAATGCCATTGTCAGAAAGCGGTCCAAATCCTTGATCTCCATCCCCTTCGTCCCATTTTCACACCTTTCACTTCCTTATCTATGTCTCCCTCTCCCCTGACATCACTCGGATGAAGGGCCTCGACCCGAGAAACGCCACCCATTCCTTCTCTCCAGAGATGCTGCCTGACTCGCTGAGTTACTCCAGCATTTTGTGTCTATCTTCGGTGTAAACCTGCACCTGCAGTTCCTTCCCACTGCTGCTGTTCCTCATTGGTTGGAAATACATACAATTATCAAGTTAGTTCTTGTCATGACCTTCACATTCTGACTTTTGTTTAGTTACGTTGAAACTCGCTTTGAGCAGGAGGGAGAGTTTCTCTGGTGCTCTGTTTCTCTGGAGATATCTCACCTGCAGTTAACCTCATTATGAATTGAACTGAATTTCAAAGAGGCGCAGACTCGTTCCGAGCCCTATCTTCATACCCACATTTATATGGATTCTCACCTGAATTGCTTCAAAGTGTCAAGCATTATCAATCATAAATAACAGCAATCTGTCAAACATCAGAGCAAAGGCACCTATCTTCTGCCTTCAGCACCGAGCTGAGCTGTGAAATCAAAGATTCAAATCACTTTGGTATATATTTTTATTCTATCTCCTCTGTGTGTGTGTGTGTGTGTCTCTCTCTCTCTCTCTCTCTCTCTCTCTCTCTCTCTCTCTCTCTCTCTCTCTCTCTCTCTCCTCTCCTTTGACATCTGTGGATAACACTTTCATCCGCGAGTCAGAGTACAATGAAGTCAAATCCACAGCACTGTCGAATGACGAAAGAGTTAAGCCCCTGTCCCACTTAGGCGATTTTATTTTGGAGACTGCAGGTGACTGGGCTGTCGCCACATGGTCGCTTGTCGCGGGTGGACGTAGGTTGATTTTGGTTGTCGTAGGTTGTCGCCTGTGTGGTCGTAGATGGACGTCCTAATGTGTCGCCGGTTGTCGATAGCTTGCCGTAGCTGGACGTTGACTAGGTGGTAGGTTGTCGTAGACATTGTCATAGGGGGGGGGTCCAGTCGCCGCTTTTTCGGCGACCTGCTACGACTGTGACAGTCGCTGAAAAAATCGCCTAAGTGGGACAGGGTCTTTTAATGTCGTCACAATTAAATTCTTTGCTTGCACACCCAAGGTATGCAAATAGTCACCACATAAAGGGCGTTTCAATGGGTTACAAAGTCCCCACACGCCCGGTTCCCCTTTGTTCTCTCCCCCCCCCCTCACGACGGTCCCCCCACACCGGGGTCCTCCTTTGTTCCTTCCATCCCGGCAACGATGTCCTCTCTTCCACGTGTCCATCCCCGTCCATCGGTCGGCGCCATCATCGACTGCCGCCCTGACCTTTCCACTGACGCTGCCGGGTCCTCTCCTGATACCTCCAGAGTCAGTCTGGCGCTGACAATGTGGGAGTTTAGCTTGTTCCATACACCCACCACCCTTTGTGTGGAAAAAGTTACCCTTCAGATTCCTATTAAATCTTTTCCCCTTCACCTTAAACCCATGTCCTCTGGTCCTCGATTCACCTACTCTGGGCAAGAGACTGTGTATCTACCCGATCTATTCCTCTCATGATTTTATACACCTCTATAAGATCACCCTCATCCTCCTGCGCTTCAAGGAATAGAGTCCCAGCCTACTCAACCTCGGCCTATAGCTCAGACCCTCTAGTCCTGGCAACATCTTCGTAAAAGGATGCTCTGATTTCCTCCCACATTCCAAAGACGTACAAATTTGTAGGTTAATTGGCCTCTGTAAATTGGCCTTAGTGTGCTCGGATGCGATAGTGGAACATAGAACTAGTATACCGGTGATCGATGGTCGACATAGCCTTGAAGGGCCTGTTTTCGCGCTGAATCTCTAAACTCTGAACTCTAAACTGCAGAGATGCTGCCTGACCCATTTAGTTATTCCAGCACTTTGTGCTCGACTTGAATGTTTGTGTTTTGTTCAAGATACCAGCATCTGCAGTTTTCTTTGGCTATCCAAGTACTGAGACACAGTGAAAAACTTTGTAGGAAGGAACTGCAGATGCTGGTTTACACCAAAGATAGATGCAAAATGCTGGAGTAACTCAGCGGGGCAGGCAGCATCACTGGAGCAAAGGAATAGGTGACATTTCGGGTCAAGACCTTTCTTCAGTCTGAAAAAGAGCCTCGACCTATTCATTCTCTCCAGAGATGTTGCCTGTCCCGCTGTGTTACTCCAGCATTTTGGAGTAACTTAGTGAGAAACTTTATTTTGCGTGTTTTTTTTTTGGCAAATCATACCCTACATGTGTAGGAAGGAACTGCAGATGCTGTTTACACCGAAGATAGACGCAAAATACTGGAGTAACTCAGCGGGGCAGGCATCATCACCGGAGAGAAGGAATGGGTGACGTTTCGGGTCGAGTGTGAAGAAGGGTCTCGACCCGAAACGTCACCCATTCCTTCTCTCCAGAGATGCTGCCCGTCCCGCTGAGTTACTCCAGCGTTTTGTGTCTGTCTTCCCCACGTGAGTACATCAGTTGTGAAAAAGATCAAATAAACACAGTGCAGGATATAATGTTACAGTTACAGAGACAGTGCAGATATTAAACAAAAATGCGGCAGGTTTTGAATTCCTACAGGGAGGTCTGTTCAAGGAGATAGGAGAGGTGAAGAACCTGTTCTTGTAAGATCATAAGGAGAATAGATATTTTACCCAGAGTAGGGGAATCAAGGACCAGAGGGCATAAGTTTAAGGTGAGGGGAAAAAGGTTTAGAAGGAGAGAGTGAGTGAGTGAGACAGATCCAAAGGGTTAATGCACACACAATGGTGGCCACATTTAGAATATCATTTTGGTCACCCTGTTATAGAAAATATGTTGCTAAGCTGGAAAGGGTGCAGAAAACATTTACGAGGATGTTGCCAGGACTCAAGGACCTGAGCTACAGGGCTGAGCAGGCTGGGATTCTATTCCTTGGAGCGAAGGAGGTAGAGGCGTGAGCTTATAGAGGTGCACAAAATCATGAGGGGAATAGATAAAGTAAATGCACAGTCTTTTACCCAGAGTAGGACATAGGTTTAAGGTGAAGGGGGAAGAATTAATAGGAACCTAAGGGTAACGGTGCGGTAGAGTTGCTGCCTTACAGCGGATGCAGCGCCGGAGACCCGGGTTCGAACCGACTACGGGTGCTTGTCTGTACGGAGTTTGTACGTTCTCTCCCCATGACCTGCGTGGGTTTTCTCCGAGATCCTCAGTTTCCTCCCACACTCCAAAGACGTACAGGTTTGTAGGTTAATTGGCTTGGTAAAATGTAAAAATTGTCCCTAGTGGGTGTTAATGTGCGGGGATCGCTGGTCGGCGCAGATCCGATGGGCCGAAGGGCCTGTTTCCGTGCTGTGTCTCTAAACTAATACTAAACTGTTTTACACAAAGGGCGGTGGGTGTATGGAACGAGCTGCCAGTGGAGGTAGTTGAGACATTGACACCACTTCTCTCTGGAAGGCAACTCCGGATTGTCAAAGCTGCTACAGCCGGACTTAAAAACAGCTTTTTTCCACGAGTTGTAGCTCTACTCAATAACCAAAAATCTGTAGCCTCCTTTTGCTCTGGTATTTTATTTAATTCACATGTTTAATCGATAATGTTTTATTATTAATGTTTAATGTTTTTATGTGTCATTTCTAACTGTCACTGTATGTCATGTTGTCACTTGCATTCCTTGTATGTGAATACTTGGCCAATAACTTATTCATTCATTCTCAACATTTAAAAAAACAATTAGACAGGTACATGGTAAAAGGACGGGTTTAGAGGGACATGGGCCAAACATAGGCAAGGAGGGACTAGTGTAGATGGGGCATGTTGGACGGCAAGGGCAAGGTGGGCCGAAGGCCTAAGGGCTGTTTCTGCGCTGTAAGACTCGCTGACTCTACATCTGGTGGCGTGTGCTTTCAAGCTTTTGTAGCTCCAGCCCGACGGGAGAGGTGAGAAGAGAGAATGACCACGGCCGTATGTGCTTCTCGATTATGTTGGCTGCTTTCCCGAGGTAGTGTGGAGTGTAGATTGGAGTCAACGGCGGGGAGGCTGGTTTGAGTGATGGACTGGGCTGCATCCAAAACTCCCTGCAATTTCTTGTGGTCCCGAGTGCATCGGTAAATAAAATTGGTGAGAGTCATTGGAGACATGCCGAATAGGAGCTCACGCCGACCATCGATCACCCGTTCACACTAGTTTAGTTTAGAGATACAGCCCGGAAGCAGGCCCTTCGGCCCACTGAGTCCGCGTCGACCAGCGATCCCCGCACACTGACACTATCCTACACGCGCTAGGGTCAATTTACACTTACACCAAGCCAATTAACCCGCGTAACTGTATGTCTTTGGAGCGTGGGAGGAAACCGAAGCTCCCGGAGAAAACCGGCACGGTCACGGGGAGAATGTACAAACTCCCTACAGACAGCACCCGTAGTCGTGATTGAACCCGGACTCCAGCGCTGCATTCGCTGTAAGCCAGCAACTCTACCGCTGCGCCACCGTGCCGCCCTTCAAACCTACCCCTCGCATTCAACATGATTGTGACTGAAGTGTCCAGGCCCCAACTCACTCACTGTCGCCATCTCTGTCCCGATCTTTCAAAACTTCCCCTTTATCCCTTGCTCCAGATGCTGGTTGGGTAGCACAAATCTATCTTTTTAAAGAATTCTTGTGTTAGTTTAGTTCAGTTTAGAGATACAGCGCGGAAACAAGCCCTTCGGCCCACCGAGTCCGCGCCGACCAGCGATCCCCGCACATTAACCCTATCCTACACACACACGGGACAATTTTACATTTATACCAAGCCAGTTAACCTACAGTCCTGTACGTCTTTGGAGTGTGGGAGGAAACCGGAGATCTCGGAGAAAACGAGGGTTGCCAACTTTCTCACTCCCAAATAAGGGACAAAAGGTCAAAGTAAGGGACAAATTCCCGACGGCAATTCGTTGACCAACTTGGCCGTGGCCGGGTGAATGATGAGTTAGCCCGGGTGGTGGACTGCACACAAAGCCCAGCCGGCGGGCCAGCTGAGGAGTATTGGCCCGGGCGCCCCCATTCAACTCATGAACCGATGATCGGCCACGAGAAGGAGGGATGTTGGTGGTGTCGGCGGTAAGCGAAGGTCCGAAGGTCGGACAGCTGGCCGGGCTGCTGACCGACAGGGCCACGGGCGAGGTGCTGCTGCTGCTGCACTCCATGGGCTGCACTACGTTCGGGACGGGTGAGTCGGGGCCGGACGCGGTGCTCAGACCCGACAGCCCCCTCGACCTGAGTAGTAGCAGTCAAATACGGGACAAGTCCCCGTATGGGACAAACAAATTTAGCCCAATATACGGGATGTCCCGGCTAATGCGGGACAGTTGGCAACCGTAGAGAAAACCCACGCAGGTGACGGGGAGAACGTACAGTACAAACTCCGTACAGACGAGCACCCCTAGTCAGGATTGAACCCGTGACCCGGGTCTCCAGCACTGTAAGGCAGCAACTCTTCCACTGCACCCAAGTATGACAGTGTTCAAAACAAGTATGAGGAGTACAGAATTATTTTTTCAGCCTTGGCTGCTGAATCACTTGAGTTAGCATTTCTGTGAGGAAGTAACAGAATTGGACCCCGTTGGTGCTAAATCTTCATTGCTCTTGCTTGTGCACTAATAAAACTTTTCCATTTGTTTATGTACAGTTGGAGCTTTCTGCTAAAGTACAAGCACATATTTATATTAGTGGAAGTGCTGGGCCAAAGGTAATTAGCATTTTACAACCAGACAATAGGTGCAGGAGTAGGCCATTTGGCCCTTCGAGCCAGCACCGCCATTCAATGTGATCATGGCTGATCATCCCCAATCAGTACCCCGTTCCTGCCTTCTCCCCATATCCCCTGACTCCGCTATCTTTAAGAGCCCTATCTAGCTCTCTCTTGATAAAAATGATTCTGACCGATCGACACCTCTCATAATTTTATATACTTTAGTTTAATTTAGTTTAGAGATACAGCGTGGAAACAGGCCCTTCGGCCCACCGAGTCTGCACTGACCAGCGATCCCTGCACATTAACACTATCCTACACACACTAGGGACAATTTTACACTTATACCAGGCAATTCACCAACAAACCTGTACGCCTTGTGGAGTGCGGGAGGACACCGAAGATCTCGGAGAAAACCCACGCAGGGCACGGGGAGAACGTACAAACCCCGTACAGACAGCACCCGTAGTCAGGATCGAACCGGGTCTCCGGCGCTGTAAGGCAGCAACTCTACCGCTGCCACCTTGATCTTGCCTTAAAAGAGGAACTCTGAATATTGCGCTGTGTCTCAAATGACCTAGTTTTAGGTTGGGTCTTACACAGCGGACACTTACATTGAGATGATTATACTTTCAAGGATTACATTTTTCCAGCACAGTGAAGTATATTGCAGATCACAAATCCATTTCTTTCCATAGCATTAATTTCAAGAGGACGAGAATACAAGAACAGGGATGTAACGCTGAGGCTCTATAAGGCGCTGGTCAGGCCGCATTTGGAGTAGTGTGTGCAATTCTGGGCCCCATATCTGAGGAAGGGTGTGTTGGCTCAGGAGAGGGTCCAGAGGAGGTTTATGAGAAATGAGTGGGTTAAACATATGCTGAGCGTTTGAAGGCACTGGGCCTGTACTCACCGGAGTTTAGAAGGATGAGGGGGGGACCTCATTGAAACCTCACTGAATAGTGAAAGGCTTGGATAGAGTGGATGTGGAGAGGATGTTTCCACTAGTGGGAGAGTCTAGGAACAGAGGTCATAGCCTCCGAATTAAAGGATGTTCCTTTAGGAAGGAGACGAGGAGGAATTTCTTTAGTCAGAGGGTGGTGAATCTGTGGAGTTCTTTGCCACAGAAGGTTGTGGAGGCCAAGTCATTAGATCTTTTTAAGGCAGAGATAGATAGATTCTTGATTAGTACGGGTGTCATGGGGAGAAGGCAGGAGAATGGGGTTAGAGGGAGAGATAGATCAGTTATGATTAAATGGCAGAGTAGACTTGATGGGCCGAATGGCTTAATTCTGCTCCGATCACTTATGACCTTATGATATATAAAAACAATCTGAATGTTTTCTATTTCTTTAGAAAGTAAAGCTGTTGCTTTCTGCATTTTCATTCTAACCTTGAGAAAAACACTTGGCGTTTTCCCAAAGATATGCCAAGCTGCATAAGTTTCGAAGAGCAACAATGATTAGTAAATCATTGGCCACTAACCGTACTATGACCAGGAGCCATAGAGTCATAAAGCACGGAGACGAAGCCCTTTGGATCAACTTGTCCATGCCGATCAAAGTGCCCCGTCTATGCTCGACCCACCTTCCCACATTTGGCCCATATCCATCTAAGCTGAAGGAGGATCTCGACCCAAAACGTCGCCCATTCCTTCTCTCCATAGATGCTGCCTCACCCGCTGAGTTACTCCAGCTTTTTGTGTCTACCTTCCCTCTAAACCTATCCTATCCATGTACCTGTCCAAGTGTCTATACAATGTTATTGTAGTCCCAGCCTCAACTACCTCCTCTGGCAGCTCGTTCCATACACCCACCACCCATAGTGGAACAAGTTGCCCCTCAAGTTCCTATTGAATCTATCCCCTCTCACCTTCAACCTATGTCCTTTAGTGCTTGATTCTTCTTCTCTGGGTAAAACACTGTGCAGTCACCCTGTTTACTCCCCTCATGATTTTTGGCCCATAACCCTCTAAACTTAATAAAGGGGCCTGTCCCACTTGCGCATTTTTTTTCGGCGACTTGCCGGCACCCGTCGTAGCCGCAGCAGGTTGCCAAAAATGTTCAACATGTTGCAAATCCAGCGGGGCGACCAGAAAAAAGGTACGACACCTGTTTGGTGGTGAGTAGTTGCCCAAAGGTACGACACCTGTTTGGTGGTGAGTAGTTGCCCAAAGGTACAACACCTGTTTGGTGGTGAGTAGTTGCCCAAAGGTACGACACCTGTTTGGTGGTGAGTAGTTGCCCAAAGGTACGACACCTGTTTGGTGGTGATTAGTTGCCCAAAGGTACGACACCTGTTTGGTGGTGAGTAGTTGCCCAAAGGTACGACACCTGTTTGGCGGTGAGTAGTTGCCCAAAGAGTCGTACCTTTTTCTGGTCGCCGCTGGATCTTCAACATGTTGAACATTATCGGCGACCTGCTGCGACTATGACGGGTGCCGGCAAGTCGCCGAAAAAAATCGCGTAGGTGGAACAGGCCCTTAAGATACAGCGTGGAAACAAGCTCTTGGGACCAACATGCCTCATCTGCACTCGTCCCACCTGCCTTCATTTGGCCCATATCCCTCTAAACATAATCCTATCCATGTACCTGTCTAACTGTTGCAATAGTCCCTGCCTCAACGACCTCCTCTGGCTGCTTGCTCCATACACCCACCACCCTTTATGTGAAAAAAAGTTACCCCTCGGGTTCCTATTAAATCTTCCCCTCCTCAGCTTAAATCTATGTCCTCTGGTTCTCAATTCCTCTACTCTGAGCAAGAGACTCAATCGTCTAATGATTTTGTATACCTCTATAAGACCACCTTCAGCTGCCATTACTCCAAGGAAAAAATCCTAGCCTGCTCATCTTCTTCTAAGAACTCAGGCCCCAAAGTCCGAGCAACATCTTCATGAGGCTTCTCTGCAGTCTTGTGTGGGAAAGAACTGCAGATGCTGGTTTTAAATCGAAGGGAGACACAAAATGCTGGAGTAACTCAGCGGGTCAGCATCATCTCTGGAGAGAAAGGATGGGTGACATTTCGGGTCGAGACTCTTCTTCGGACTAGTCAGGGGAAAGGGAAATGAGAGAGATAGACGATGATGATAGATCTGTCCCGCTGAGTTACTCCAGCTTTTTGTGTCTATCTTCATCTATATCTCTCGTTTCCCTTTCCCCTTTCAAAACTTTCCTTGACTTGTCTTCATCATATTAAGTTTAGATTTAGTTTTAGAGATGCAGCAGAGAAACGGGCCCTTCGGCCCACCGGGTCCATGCCGACCATCGCTCACCCGTTCATACTAGTCCTATGTTATCCCACATTCAGATCCACTTCCCATGTATTGGAGGCAACTTCCAGAAGCCAATTAACCTACAAACCTGCACGTCTTTGGCATGTGGGAGGAAACCGGAGAGGGGCCACAGAACCAGGGGCCACAGTTTAAGAATAAGGGGTAGGCCATTTAGAACGGAGACCAGGAAACACTTTTTCTCACAGAGGGTTGTGAGTCTGTGGAATTCTCTGCCTCAGAGGGCGGTGGAGGCCGGTTCGCTGGATACTTTCAAGAGAGAGCGAGATAGGGCTCTTAAAGATAGTGGAGTCAGGGGATATGGGGAGAAGGCAGGAACGGGGAAATCAGCCATGATCACATTGAATGGCGGTGCTGGCTCGAAGGGCTGAATGGCCTACTCCTGCACCTATTGTCTATTGTCTGTTATCACCCGGAGAAAACCCACGCAGGACATGGGGAGAACGTACAAACTCCACACAGACAGCACCCGAGGTCAGGGTCTTTGGTGCTGTGAGGCAGCAACTCTGCCGCTGAGCGGCCGTTACTACAGAGCAGTTGGGCTGCGGCCAAATATGCTGGGCTGTGGAATTAAACGTCAATCTATATACTGCAGCATGGGTATGGTAGACTGAACGAATGCCCCTCTCCTGTGTTTCAGGTTCTATGATTCTCCGCTCTCCTGAAGTGTTTCACTGTCGCATTTTGTTCGATGGTGGACCTGTGGAGCGACTTGAGATATTTAGCCACATTAAAGCGGTTATATAAATGCGTGTTATTGCTGAATTTACACTGATTTAAAGTGACTTCAACACCATTAGAATAGGTTGCCTTTACAATGAAATGTGGCACTGAGAGATAGTCATAACCAGGGAAATCTAGTGCTAATGTATGGGGAGATTGTGGATTTTGCATTTTACCCTTCACAGTTCTCCCCTCTCTCCCCCCCCCCAACCGCTCCCCTCTTCTCCCCCCCCTCTCCCTCCCCAACCTTCACTCTCCTCCACCTCTCCCCCGCCCGCCTCTCCCCCGCCCGCCTCTCCCCCGCCCGCCTCTCCCCCGCCCGCCTCTCCCCGCCCGCCTCTCCCCCCGCCCGCCTCTCCCGCACGCCTCTCTCCCGCACGCCTCTCTCCGCACGCCTCTCCCCCGCACGCCTCTCTCCCCCCACGCCTCTCTCCCCCGCGCCTCTCTCCCCCCCACGCCTCTCTCCCCCCCCACGCCTCTCTCCCCCCCACGCCTCTCTCCCCCCCCCACGCCTCTCTCCCCCCCCACGCCTCTCTCCCCCCCCACGCCTCTCTCCCCCCCCACGCCTCTCTCCCCCCACGCCTCTCTCCCCCCCACGCCTCTCTCCCCCCCCACGCCTCTCTCCCCCCCCACGCCTCTCTCCCCCCACTCACGCCTCTCTCCCCCCACGCCTCTCTCCCCCCCACGCCTCTCGCCCCCACCCGCGCCTCTCTCCCCCCACGCCTCTCTCCCCCCCACGCCTCTCTCCCCCCCACGCCTCTCTCCCCCCCACTCACGCCTCTCTCCCCCCCACGCCTCTCTCCCCCCCGCCTCTCTCCCCCCCACGCCTCTCTCCCCCCCCCACGCCTCTCTCCCCCCCCCACGCCTCTCTCCCCCCCCCACGCCTCTCTCCCCCCCCACGCCTCTCTCCCCACTCACGCCTCTCTCCCCTCCCCATGCCTCTCTTCCCCCCCCCCACCTCTCACCTCTCCCTCCATGTTATTCCATCTTTGCATCCTACACACTGAGGGAATTTACAGAGACCAATTAGCCATCAAGCCCAACATGTTTTGAATGATGTCTCTCTTACTGTAGGAAGTGCTGTTGTCCTCTTCCCTGTTCCTAGAAATGTTTGTGTGGGTGGGATTGGTAAACTAGCTACTTAGCCATAGTGTTGCACTCTGCTTCGACTGATGTCGACATTGTGGCTGGGAAGGGATTTCTGGACTGGCAGCGGGAAAGCGGAGCACCTTGTGGAAACTGACGCGGTCGCGCGGGGGAAACGTGAAAACTCCCCACAGACAGCGCCGATGGTCAATGTTGGTTTCCGGAGCTCCACCCTTTGTGCCGCCGACGTTAAAACTGATGAATTTGCAGGAAGGAACTGCAGATGCTGGTTTACACCGAAGATAAGACATAAAATGCTGGAGTAACTCAGCGGGGCAGGCGGCATCTCTGGAGAGAAGGAATGGGTGATGTTTCGGGTCGAGTCATCAATCTGAAGAATAGTCTCGACCTGAAACATCACCCATTCCTTCTGTCCAGAGATGATGCCTGACCAGCTGAGTTACTCCAGCATTTTGTGTCTTATCTTGTGTAAACCAGCATCTGCAGTTCATTCCTGCACATCACTTGGTTAATGTTGATTTGAACTGAGGAAGGCATGTATCTATGCTGCTATTAGCTGCTAATGACTTTAACAGCTAATTCTAATGATTTTATAGATGTGTAGAAAACCGGGGTGGGTGGAATTGATCGGGGAACATAGAGAGCACATAAGTTCATTAGTAGTCAAGAGTGTTTTATTGTCAGTTATCCCAGACAGAACAATGAAAGGAGCAGAATTGGACCATTCGGCCCATCAAGTCTACTCCGCCATTTATTTTAGTCTAAAGCTCTCAGGTTACTGATACTACTACCATTCCACTCTCCCTGCCTGCTCCATGCTGTCTGACCCGTTGAGTTACTCCAACACTTTCTTCAGAAGATTAGAGGAGCAGAATTAGGCCATTCGACTCATCAAGTCTACTCCGCCCTTCAATCACGGCTGATCTATCTCTCCCTCTCGCCCTCTCAACCCATTCTCCTCCTTCTCCCCTTAATCCTTGATACATGTACTAATCGAGAATCTGTCGATCTCCGCCTTAAAATATCCAAAGTCATGGCCTCCACAGCTGTCTGTGGCACAGATTCACCACCCTCTGGCTAAAGAAATTCCTCCTCATCTTCCTAAAGGAATGTCCTTTAATTCTGAGGCTGTGCCCTCTGGTCCTAGACTCTCCCACTAGTGGGCCTATTTCTGCAGATTTCTATCATCTATTTCTGTCTCTGTTCTCTGATTTGATTTTTTTGTTGTTTTGTCTTTTGATGAATGAATACAAATGGATGCAATAAAGAACAATTTCAATCAGCAAACTGGGGAGGTAATTAGATGGTCTGGTTTGATTAAAACTCAATCCTCCTCCTCAAGAAAGTGGATTGAATCCATTATCCTTTTTGTTTGCCTGGAGGGGAGGTGGAGGGGGGAGGGGGAGGGGGAGGGGGAGGGGGGCGTGGGAGGGGGAGGGGGAGGGGGGCGAGTGTAGAAAATAATCAGTGTCTAGATTTACTCATGATTAAGCTGGGGGCGCAGCGGTAGAGTTGCTGCCTCACAGCGCCAGAGACCCCGGTTCGATCCTGACTACGGGTGCTGTCTGTACGGGGTTTGCACGTTCTCTCTGTGACCTGCGCGGGTTTTCTCCGGGTGCTGCGGTTTCCCCCCACACTCCTAAGACATATGGCTTTGTAGGTTAATTGGCTTCTGTAAAATTGAAAATCGACCCCAGTGCGTCGGATCGAGCTGGTGTGCGGGGCGATCGCTGGTCGGCACGGATTCGGTGGGCCGAAGGGCCTGTTTCCGCGCTGCATCCCTGAAGGCTGAAAGTCTAAACGGAATGTTTGTTGCATTTTCATATTCCGGAGAGGCTAACTATCCATGCTTCACCGGGATAGAATCATTGCCACAGGTGGCAGTCGAGGGCAAGTCGGTGGATATTTTTGAGGTGGAGATTGCCAGATTGTTGATTAGTACGGGTGTCAGGGATTATGGGGAGAAGGCAGGAGAATGGGGTTGAGGCAGAAAGATAGATCAGCCATGACTGAATGACTTGATGGGCCGAATGGCCTAATTCTGCTCCTATCACTCATGAATCATCTCTATATCTCTTTTAATTTAGTCTTTGTTGGGAAAACAGGCCCTTCGGCCCACCGGGTCCGCGCCAACCAGTTAATCCCGCACATTAACACCATCCTACACCCAATTTAAATTTTTTTACATTTTTTTACATTCACCAAACCAATTAACCTACAAACCTGTACGTCTTTGGAGTGTGGGAGGAAACCGAAGATCTCGGAGAAAACCTGCGCAGATCACGGGGAGAACGTACAAACTCCGTACAGGCAGTACCTGTAGTCGGGATGGATCCCGGGTCTCCGGCGCTGGATTCGCTGTAAGGCAGCAACTCTACCGCTGCGCCACCGTGACCGCCCATGAGTATTTTTTTTAAACCATCCCCTCTGCATCTCTCACACGGACACAGCTGCCTGTTGCCCTGCGACACCTTACATGGCCTGGATATGCCAATGTTACTCTAATCACAGTTACAAGTGCGTCCAGAAATCATCATCCTCGGCGTTTCATCCAAGTCTTTTCTTTTATTGCTCTTTAAATAAATTTATGCAAATTTTTTTTTTCTCCGATTTTCGAATCTGCCATGGTTTTAATGAGGTTGATGCAAGGTTAGTTTTAGTGTGCGTGTATGAAATACGAACTGAGTTTTATGACTCTAGGAGTCTCTGTAATGTAGTTAGGCTCTGACTAGGGATCTCCTTGGTACTACGCAGTCAGCATTCCATTTCATTCCTCATCGGTGATTATAGGTGTTTGGGTTAAATTTAATGAATTGGTTTAACTTTTCAATGTGAAACTCTCTCAAAAATGGAGTAAAATGGTTTACTTAACAATAAAGTTCCGTAATGGGAATTAAATTTGCATCCGGGGGCAGCACGGTGGCGCAGCGGTAGAGTTGCCGTCTAACGGGCCTGTCTTTTAGGCGTTTTTTTTTTAGGCGACTGCTGGCGACTACGACAATGGAATTCACCGAAGTCAGTACCGGTGACAACTTACGCCATCCTGGGGACGACTGTCGCCGAAAAGTATTGAACTTTTCTAAATCCAGCGGCGACCAGAAAAACGCTGCGACTCTTTGGGCGACTGAGGAGACTACTCACGACCATACAGGCGACACCCCGACGACCGTGTGGTGACAGCCTAGTCGCCTAAAAATTGCCTATGTGGGACAGGCCAGAGACCTGGGTTTGATCCCGATCACGGGTGCTGTCTGTACGGAGTTTGTACGTTCTCCCTGTGACCCCATGGGATTTCTCCGGGTGCTCTCACACTCCTAAGACGTGCAGGTTTGGAGGTTAATTGGCTGTGGTAAAAACTGTAAATTGCCCCTAGTGCGTAGGATAGAGCTCAACTCAGTCTCCCCTCAACCACTGATGTTCCAGAGGAAACAATCTAAGTCTATCTAACCTCTCCCTGTAGCTGACTCCTTCTAATCCAGGCAGCGCTCTGGTAAATGTCCTGCACGACTTGGGTTTCTGAGCCAGGAGATTGCAGGAGACAATAGACAATAGGTGCAGGAGTAGGCCATTCGGCCCTTCGAGCCAGCACCGCCATTCACTGTGACCATGGCTGATCATCCACTATCAGTACCCCGTTCCTGCCTTCTCCCCATATCCCCTGACTCCCGCTATCTTTAAGAGCTCTATCTAACTCTCTCTTGAAAGCATCCAGAGAATTGGCCTCCACTGCCTTCTGAGGCAGAGAATTCCACAGATTCGTAACTCTCTGTGTGAAAAAGTGTTTCCTCATCTCCGTTCTAAATGACCTACCCCTTATTCTTAAACTGTGGCCCCTGGTTCTGGACTCCCCCAACATCAGGAACATGTTTCCTGCCTCTAGCGTGTCCAAACCCTTAATAATCTTACATGTTTCAATAAGATTCCTTCTCATCCTTCTAAATTCCGGTGTATACAAGCCCAGCCGCTCCAT
>CM075978.1:83988407-84020196 GCA_038087875.1 Malacoraja senta | reverse complement strand
TTTTCAGGTACTAACAATAGTACACAAAAAGCTGGAGTAACTCAGCGGGACAGGCAGAATCTCTGGAGAGAAGGAATGGATGACGTTTCGGGTCGAGACCCCTCTTCAGTCATAGAGTGATACAGTGTAGAAACAGGCCTTTCGGCTGAACTTGCCCACACGGGCCAACATGTCCCAGCTACACTAGTCCCACCTGCCTGCGCTTGGTCCATATCCCTCCTGTCCTATCCATGTACCTGTCTAACTGTTTCTTAAATGATGGGATAGTCCCAGCCTCAACTACCGCCTCTGGCACCTTGTTCCATACACCCACCACCCTTTGTGTGAAAAAGTTACCGCTCGGATTCCTATTAAATCTTTTCCCCTTCACCTTTAACTTATGTCCTCTGGTCCTCGATTCCCCTACTCTGTGCATCTACCCAATCTATTCCTCTCATGATTTTATACATCTCTATAAGATAAGCCCTCATACTCTTGCGCTCCAAGGAATAGAGACCCAGCCTACTCAACCTCTCCCTATAGCTCACACCCTCTAGTCCTGGCAACATCCTCGTAAATCCTTTCTGAACCCTTTCTGCACCGACCAGCGATTCACTCACATTGACACCATTCTACACCCACTAGGGACAATTTTTATATTGACCAAGCCAATTAACCTACAAACCTGTACGTCTTCGGAGATCTTCGGAGGAAACGGAAGAATTCGGAGAAAAGCCACGCAGATCACGGGGAGAACGTACAAACTCCGTACAGACAGCGCCCGTAGTCAGGATCGAACCCGGGTCTCCGGCGCTGCATTCGCTGTAAGGCAGCAACTCTACCGCTGCGCCACCATGACCGCCCAATTTAGGGACAGGGATTTAGGGATATCTTCCCCGATGTCATCAGGTAACTGAACCATCATTTCACCAGCTGCAGAGCGGTCCTGAGCTACCATCTACCTCGTTGCAGACCTTTTCAATTGGACTTTACTGGACTTTGTCTTGCACTAAGCGTTATCCCCACGATCCTGTATCTGTACACTGTGGACGGCTTGATTGTAATGTGTAAGAAGGAACTTGCAGATGTTGGTTTACACTGAAGATAGACACAGAATGCTGGAGTAACTCAGTGGGTCAGGCAGCATCTCTCTTTTGTCCAGAGAAGCTGCCTGACCGGCTGAGTTACTCCAGCATTCTGTGTCGATCTTCAGCTTGCTTGCAATCATGTGTAGACCTCTCTCTGGCTGGTTAGCACGCAACAAAAAGCCTTTAACTGTACCTCAGCATACGTGACAATAAACTAAACTAAACTAAACTAACAATATCCGTGCCGAGCACGATGCCAAGACCAACTCTTATCTGCCTGCACGTGATCCATATCCATCCATTTGCTATTGAGGGAGTGCAGCGTAGGTTCACCAGGTTAATTCCCGCGATGGCGGGACTGACATATGATGAAAGAATGGGTCGACTTGGCTTGTATTCACTGGAATTCAGAAGGATGAGAGGATATCTTATAGAAACATATAAAATTCTTAAGGGATTGGACAGGCTAGATGCAGGAAAAATGTTCCCCATGTTGGAGGAGTCCAGAACCAGGGGTCACAGTTTAAGAATAAGGGGCAGGCCATTTAAGACTGAGATGAGGAAAAGCTTTTTCACCCAGAGAGTTGTGAATCTGTGGAATTCTCTTCCACAGAAGGCAGTGGAGGCCAATTCACTGGATGTTTTCAAGAGAGAGTTAGATTTAGCTCTTGTGGCTATAGGAATCAAGGGATATGGAGAGAAAGCAGAAGCGGGGTACTGATTTTGAGTAATCGGCCATGATCATATTGAATGGCGGTGCTGGCGCGAAGGGCCGAATGGCCTACTCCTGCACCTATTTTCTATGTTTCCATTACCCGCATATCTATATGCCTATCCAAAAGTCCATATCATCTTTGCCTCCACCACCACTCGTGGCAGTGTGATCCAGGCACCCACCACCCTCTGTGTAAAAGACATCGCCCTGAAACATTGCCCCTCTGGCCTTGAAGCATAAGCCCTCTTGTATTTGATTTTTTCCATCCTGGGACAAAGGTTCTGACTCTCTACCCTATCTACGCCTCTTAATTGTCTATTCTTCTATCAGGTCTCCACGCAAACTCCGCATTCAGGAGAAAACAATCCAAGTCTGTGCTATCTCTCCCTGTAGCCAACATCCCCTAACCAGGCATCATTGTGGTAAAACTTCTCTGCACCCTTTCCAAAGCCTCCACATCCTTCCTTTAATGGGGTGACTCGAACTGCACGCAATATTCCAAATGCTGCCTAATCATTGTCCTATTAAATGCAGTGGCTCTCAACCATTTAGTTTTCTCTTTTGACTCTAGTTTAGACTTTAGAGATACAGTGTGGAGATGGACCCCGTGCACCAACACTATCCTACACACTAGGAACAATTTACAATTTAGAGAAGCCAATTAACCGTCAAACCTGTACATCTTTGGAGTTCTGTATTTTGAATTTGTGTCCTTTCAGTGGCCGAAGGGCCTGTTTCCATGCTGTATTTTTGAAAACCAATTCACCAAAAAAAATCTTGTGTGAATGGGTGATCGATGGTCGGCGTGGACTCGGTGGGCCGAAGGGCCTGCTTCCATGCTGTATCTTTCAATCAATTCATTAAAAAAACAAGTGTGAATGGGCGATCGATGAGTAAACTAGATTGGAGCCAAAGACAAACACGAAATGCTAGAGTAACTCAGCGGGTCAGGCAGCATCGCTTGAGAGAAGGGATGGGTGACGTTTTGTGGTCGAGACCCTTCTCCAGACTGAGAGTCAGGGGAGAGGGAGACTAGAGATAAGGAAGAATAAGGTGTGAAAATGACGGATCAAAGGAGATGCTGATCAAGGTAATGCAGAATGGTTCATTGTTGGCTGACGGGAAGGTGACAACGAGGCGCTCAATCAGTAAAATTAATCAGGTGGACATTGAAACTAGTCGGAGAACGATGGTGGGGGAGGGACAGAGAGAGAGAGAGAGGGAAAGCAAGGGTCGAGTTTTGAGTCGAGACCCTTCTTCAGACAGGCAGAGATGGAGACACAGGTGACTGCAGATGCTGGAATCAAGCAGCAAAAAAACAAACAGCTGGAGGAACTCAAAACCCAGGATCGCAGCTGCAGTCAAACTGGGAGATGATGATACACACATTAGCTGTGGTGTGCCTCTTACATTGAAGATGTTACCTCAGTACAATAATTTCGACTCATTGTGTGTGAAGCACATGAAGGTCTCCCTGGAGTTAGCACTTCAAGCATTTGCTTTGATTAGCCTCTGACGCTTACTCATTAACCTTGTTAGCAACTTTCATTTGCTTTTATTATCCTAATTAAGTAGACATTTACATTTTCATTCCTTCAAAGCTCTGTACATATTTTTTTCAAGTGCCTTTTGCTTCACCCTAACTGTGCATTGCTTCAAACGATAGGATTTGAATTGAAAGGTAAAATTATTTGTTATGGCTTGGGGCATTACAGTACATTTACAGCTCGCCGAGTTTTTACTTTTGACTTTAGTCTTTCGAGATACAGCGTGGAAACAGGCCCTTTGGCCCACCGAGTCCACGCCGACCAACGACCACCCCGTACACTAGCTGTATCGTACACACTAGGGACATGTTATCAAAGCCAATTAACCTACAAGCCTGGATAGACACAAAGTGCTGGAGTAACTCAATGGGTCAGGCAGCATCTCTGGAGGAAAAGGATGGGTGACCTTTTGGGTCGAAGTCCGTTTTCACACTCAGTTCTGAAGGATGGTCCTGGCCTGAAAAGTCACCCATCCTTTTTCTCCAGAGATGCCGCCTGACCCGCTGAGTTACTCCGGCACTTTGCGTCTATCTTCGCCATAAACCAGCGCCTGCTGTTCCTTTCTACACAACCTACAAACCCGTACGTCTTTGGCTTGTGGGAGGAAACCGGAGCACCCGGAGAAAACCCACGCGGTCACTTGGGAGAAAGGACAAATCTCCCGACACACACACAGCACCCGTGGTCAGGATTGAACCCGGGACCCTGGCACAATAAGGCAGCAACTCCACCGCTGCACCAAGGAAAGAGTCCCTTTGGTCCAAGCAAGGAAAGAGTCCCTTCGGTCCAACTGGTCCAAGCCTACCAAGATGGCGCACTCAAGCTAGTTCCAGTGACCTGTGTTTGGACCATATCCCTCGATGCAGCCGAGCCCATCACACAAACCAGCCACGTCCCCTTCCACTATGAGAGGGGATCTTATTGAAACATATAAGATTATTAAGGGTTTGGACAGGCTAGAGGCAGGAAACATGTTCACGATATTGGGAGAGTCCAGAACCAGGGGCCACAGTTTAAGAATAAGGGGTAAGCCATTTAGAACGGAGACGAGGAAACACTTTTTCACACAGAGAGTTGTGAGTCTGTGGAATTCCCTGCCTCAGAGAGCGGTGGAGGCCGGTTCTCTGGATACTTTCAAGCAAGAGCTAGATAGGGCTCTTAAAGATAGCGGAGTCAGGGGATATGGGGAGAAGGCAGGAACGGGGTACTGATTGGGGATGATCAGCCATGATCACATTGAATGGCGGTGCTGGCTCGCAGGGCCGAATGGCACCTATTGTCTATTGTCATTCTATCCTTCACGCTGCCTTGGGATTCTCCTCTCTCCCTCCTCTCCCTGGGCAGAAGGTACAAAAGCTTGAAAGGACTTACCACCATGTTGAAGAGCATCTTCTTCCCACCTATTATCAGATTCTTGAATAGACCTCATACGTTAGATTTACGGGAGGTGTGGTCTTGGAGGGGAGGATGCTCCTCAAACTGCGGAGCATCCTGGACAATACAGCTCACCCCTTCCATGACACACTGGTCAACCTGAGGAGCACCTTCAGCAACAGACTGGTTCCACCAAGATGCAGCGCAGAACGCCACAGGAGATCCTTCTTCCCTGTGGCTATAAAACTGTACAACTCCCCCGCCTTCTGCCATGGGGTAGACTGACTCCCCTCCCCCCCCTCCCCCCCAATCTTTGCACATCCCCAATCCATTCCACTTGTCACTTTAATTCCATGTTTCATGTGTCTTGTGTTCTATGACTGTTGGCAGACCAATTTCCTTCTTGGGATATATAAAGTTTTATCATTTCGTATTGTATTAAGGATGAATTACCCGATCTTCCAATCTACCTTATTGTGGCCATTGCACTTTATTTATTTATGCATATTCTGTCGCTGTAACACTATATTCTGCACTCTGTTCATTTTTCTCTGTTGTACTCTTGTCTGGTACAATTTGCCCGGAGAGCATGCAAACCAAAGTCTTTCCACTGTCTCTCAGGGCATGTGTCAATAATAATCTAATCCCAATGCCTACACTTTCTTTGTGCGGTAAGTACTGCTATGACGTACTGGTGCTTTTTAGAAATTTTAACCTTAAGAAAGGATTAGTAAAGTTGATAAAAGTAACATTTATTCATTAAGTTAGGCAGTGAGGCTTAAGCAGCTTAAGCAGCTTGTGGGACGATGATCTGCCAGAGACACCAACAGCAAAGACCAATATGCAAGCCAGCAACCTTATGTCTACACAAAAAGCACTGCTAATGCCAATACCAATACCAATGCCAATACCAATACCCATGCCAGTACCAATTAAATGCCAATACCAATCCCAATAGCAAAACTAATGCCAATGCAAGTACCAATACCAATGTCAATGGCAATATCAATGGCAATGCCAATGTCAATGCCAGTATCAATGTAAAAGCCAATGTCAATGCCCATACCAATGTGAATGCCAATATCAATGTCAATGCCAACACCAAAAATACCTGTACGGAGTTTGTACATTCTCCCCAGGACCGCGTGGGTTTTTTCCAAGATCTTCAGTTTCCTCCCACGCTCCAAAGAGGTACAGGTTAGTAGGTTAATTGGCTTGGTGTAAGTGTAAATTGTCCCTAGTGCGTGTAGGATAATGTTAATGTGCAGGGATCGCTGGTCGGAGTGGACTCAGTGGACCGAAGGGCCTGTTTCCGCGCTGTATCTCGAAACTAAACTAAATGAAACTAAACTAAACTAGTCCCTTCAAAAAGAGTTCATGGTGTTCAAGCTTCATGTCCAAATACACTTGGCAGGCACAAGGTGGTCAATGAAAGGATGTCTTTGTTTATAGTGTTCCACAGTCACGATTGATCTTAAATTAGACTGAGTTTTAACCTCAAATTAATGTTTTCGCCTTCTGGCTTTACACTAAAAGGCATTTACTGACACAAGATAGTTTTGACTAAGGTTACTGCTCCACGTTCTATAGACTTCAGTACAGATATCAGTTTTGGCCACTGGTCACAAGGTTCTAAGTATATGTTTCTCCCCTTGGCAGTATTATGTCCAGTTTTGGTCGCCCTGCTGTAGGAAAGATGTCATTAAGCTGGAAAGAGTGCATCGAAACATAGAAAAATGGTGCAGGAGTAGGCCATTCGGCCCTTCGAGCCAGCACCGCCATTTAATACGATCATGGCTGATCATCCAAAATCAGTACCCCTTTCCTGCTTTTCCCCCATATCCCTTGATTTCTTTAGCCCTAAGAGCTAAATCTAACTCCATCTTGAAAACATCCAGTGAATTGGCCTCCACTGCCTTCTGTGGCAGAGAATTCCACAGATTCACAACTCTCTGGGTGAAAGAGTTTTTCCTCATCTCAGTCCTAAATGGTCGACCCCTTATTCTTAAACTGTGACCCCTGGTTCTGGACTCCCCCAACATCGGGAACATTTTTCCTGCATCTAGCGTGTCCAATCCGTTAAGAATTTATTATGTTTCTATAATATACCCTCTCATCCTTCTAAATTCCAGTGACTACAAGCCCAGTCGACCCATTCTTTCATCATATGTCAGTCCCGCCATCCTGGAAATTAACCTGGTGAGCCTACGCTGCACTCCCTCAATAGCAAGAATGACCTTCCTCAAATTAGGAGACCAAAACTGCACACAATACTCCAGGTGTTGTGAAGTGAAGTACAGTGAAGATTTAGGAGGATGTTGCCAGAACATGTTGCCTGAGCTACAGGGAGAGGTTGGGCAGGGCTAGGACTTTATTCCCTGGAGCGCAGGAGGCTGAGGGGTGATCTTATAGAGGTGTATCAAATTATGAGGGGTATCGATAGGGTTATTGTCTTCGTCTTGCGAATGGCGTGCACAGCCTAAAGTTGTAGGCCAACTTGTTCTATTTGATCTTGTTTGTGCACGTCAGGTTGATTGCATTAGTCGAAACAGGGTGGACCACGTGAAGGTTGCAACCTCCCACCCCAGGGTTATTGTGAAAAGTATTTTTCCACGGTTGGGGAATCAAGAACCGGCAGTCATAGGTTCAAGGTGAGAGGGGAAAGATTTAATAGGAACTCGAGGGGCAACTTTTTTACACTAATGATGGTGGTTGTATGGAACGATCTGCCAGAGGAGGTAGTTGAGGCTGGTATTATCGCAGTGTTTCAAAGACATTTGAACAGGTACATGGACAGGATAGGTTTCGGGGGGTTTGGGCCAAGCGTGGGTAGGTGGGACTTGTGTTGATGGGGCATGTTGGTCAGCATGGGCAAGTTGGGCTGAAGGGCTCGTTTCCATGCTGTATGACTCCATGACACTTGGATGGGTACAAGGATACGTGAGGTTCAGAGGAATATGGGCCAAACATGGGAAAATGGGACTAGTATGGATGGAGCATCTGGGTCAGCATGGCCAAGTCGGGCCGAAGGGTATGTTTCCCGTATGACTTTCCATGTTCTCCAACTAAACACTGAACTCCTCGCCCGTGGTTTGCACAGGGCGTCTCCAACATTCCTTCGTACAAACCATAGTCTGTTTTCCAACATGTGCACTTGTGATGGACACAAACATTTCAGCTGATAACTAAGACAATGAATCTTAGAGATTTAGTGTTATCGTCCCAAGTTTTGCAATCTGCGATGATATTTATGCACCTCTATCATCTCCTGCACAAAGTCTCATTGCCTTCAGACATACTCGACTAATCACAGCATGTTTCGGGAACAGCTCCATCCAAGACCGCAATAAATCGTCGAGATTTGTCGATGCAGCCCAGACCATCACACAAACCAACCTCCCTTCCAGTGACTCCATTTGCACCTCACGCTGCCTCGGCAAGGCCAGCAGCATAATCAAGGACGAGTCGTACCCCCGGCCACTCCCTCTTCTCCCCTCACCCATCGGGCAAAAGGTATGGAAGTGTGAAAACGCACACCTCCAGATTCAGGGGCAGATTCTTCCCAGCTGTTATCAGGCAACTGAACCATCCTACCACAACCAGAGAGCAGTCCTGAACTACCATATACCTCATTGGTGACCCTCGGACTATCCTTAATCGGACTTTGCTGGCTTTATCTTGCACTAAACGTTATTCATGTTATTCCCTTTATCACATATCTGTACACTGTGAACGGCTCGATTGTAATCATGTACGTTTTTTCCACGGACTGGTTAGCACGCAACGAAGGCTTTCCACTGTACCTTGGTGCACGTGGCAGTAAACTAAACTGAACTGAATTTGTGTAGGAAGGACCTGCAGATGCTGGTTTAAACCGAAGATAGACACAAAAAGCTGGTGTAAGTCAGCGGGTCAGGCAGCATCTCTGGAGAAATGGAATAAGTGACGTTTTGGGTCACCTTTTCTCCAGAGATGCTGCCTGACCCGCTGAGTTACTCCAGCTTTTTGTGTCTATGAACTGAACTTTATGTTGGGCACATATAACTCCAGCTGGCTACCCAAGTCTATGAATCTTAGAGATTTAGTATTATTGTCCCCAGTTTCTGCAGTGTACGGATATATTCATGCAGCTCACTCATCTCCTGCAAAAGGCTCACTGCCTGCGGACATACCCTGGCTTTCCTGCCTTGCATCAATCTAGGTTCAAAATGCTGACTTACTGCCTCTGATACCTTCTCACTGAGAGCTCCATTGCATCACACCAACGCATTTCATTAGAAGCTTTCATTTGCATTAGGCAATGCGTTAGACGGTGGCAGTTAGAGACCTGGTTTCTATAATTAATCACCATTGCTCTTTAGTTGCACGTAGCACGATCATTGCCCAGTCCTTTTCAGCAATCCGTGATTACTTTAAGACAGACCCTGAAAGATTTCAAATTGATTTCCGTTGGGGGGTGGGGGCAATGGAAATGGGGATTGTGCTTGTGCATGGCAATACTTTATTGAACCGTTAGCAACAGAAGAATTTCACTCTGCATCTCGTACAAGTGATAATATAGAATCGTTGAACCATTGGCAAGAGAATGATCTGTTTTGAAATGGAGACATTTTTTCCTTTCCCAGAAGGGCTGCCTTAGAACATGTAGAACATCGAGCAGTACAGCATGGGAACAGGCCCTTCGGCCCACAATGTCCATGCTGTACATGACCATATTGTAAATTATAAATTGTCCCTAGTGTGTGTAGGTTAGTGCTAGTGTGCGGGGATCGCTGGTCGGCGACGACCAAGGAAGAGTGGGGCTAGGGGTGCCAACTGTCCCGTATTAGCCGGGACATTGCGTATGTTGGGCTAAATTGGTTAGTCCAGTGTATAGGTCCTGCTAGGGGGGGAAAGCACTACTATCAGCAGAGCCTTCCTGTCAAAAGACAAAAGACAATAGGTGCAGGAGTAGGCCATTCGGCCCTTCGAGCCATTCAATGTGATCATGGCTGATCATCCCCAATCAGTACCCCGTTCCTGCCTTCTTCCCATATCCCCTGACTTCACTATTTTTAAGAGCCCTATCTAGCTCTCTCTTGAAAGCATCCTGAGAACCGGCCTCCACCGCCCTCTGAGGCAGAGAATTCCATGCTGGGCAGAGCTGTTGCCAAACCAGTTCGAGATGTTTCCATGGAGTCAGGATGCTTTCTACAGCACCAGAGTCGAAGGATTGAAGGATCCTCAGAGAGACTCTGAATTTCCTCAGCTGCCTGAGTTGGTAAAGGCGCTGCCTTGCCTTACTCACCTGTGCGGCAGTGTGTATTGTCCATGTCAGATCCTCTGTGATGTGGACTCCCAGGTATTCATGTTCGGTACACACATAAGAGTGGTAGGTAGAATACATGGAACAAGCTACTGGAGGAGATAGGTACTATATTAAAAAAATCATTTGGGCAAGTACATGGTTTGGACAGGTTTACAAGGATATGGGCCAAACACAGGCAGGTGGGATTAGTGTAGATGGGGCATGTTGGTCGGCGTGGGCAGATTAGGCCGAAGGACCTGTTTCCAATGCTATATGGCTATGAGTATAACTCTATAACTCTATGCCACTGTGGACAGAAGGGCGGTTCCTGTGCTGCTATGTTCTATGTGCTATGGACATCCACTGTGATCCAGAAGAACGTGATGTGACGTTTTGGGTCGAATTGATAGATTGGATGTGGAGAGGATGTTTCCACTAGTGGGAGTGTCTAGAACTCAGAAGTCTCAAAAGTCTCAGAGGTCATAGTCTCAGAATTAAAGGACGTTCTTTTAGGAAGATGTGGGGAAATTTCTTTAGTCAGAGGGCAGTGATTCTGTGGAATTCTTTGCCACAGAAGGCTGCGGAGGCCAAGTCATTTTTAAGTTGAGATAGATAGATTCTTGATTAGATCAGAAGTTATGGGGAGAAGGCAGGAGAATGTGGTTAGGAGGGAGAGATAGATCAGCCATGATTGAATGGCAAAGTGGACTTGATGTGCCAACTGGCCTAATTCTGTTCCCATCACTTATGAATTTATAAAAGGTAGATAAAAGTGCTGGGGAAACTCAGCAGGTGAGGCAGCATCTATGGATCGAAGGAATAGGTTTCGGGTCAAGACCCTTCTTCTGAAGTGGTCTTATTGACATACAGTATGTCCCAGAGAGAAGAATGAAATTCTTACTTACAACAGCACAATAGAACATGTAAACATAGTACACTGGGAAAAATATAATAAACGAAAAACATTAGTTCAGTGTGTATATACACTCACATACACAGATCATATATATATATATATATATATATATATACTAGACCGAGTGGGACCCGTTGGGTGCTTGTTACACGGGAGGCCTTGTCCCTCAAAGCAACCCATTCCCCCAACGCAATAATCGACCACTCACCCATTGCCCCCACGGGAGGTCTGGTCCTCCAACGCAACCCGTTCCCCAAGGCAATTTTCCACCACTCATCCGTTCCCCCAACGCAACCCGTTTCCCCAACGCAATATTCCACCACTCACCCATAGCCCCCAACTGCGCAGGGGCTGCTCATTTCCCCTTATTCACCCTCCCTCATTTTAAACTTTAAAAAAAATGCAATTGCACTTGCTAGGGCTGGCAGGACTCAGTGTCCTGGGATTGCAACATTGTAGCGGACTGGGCTACAATTCCAGTGTGATGTCATAGCTGTAACTGCCAATGCAGATGGAAGAAATTTTTCTCAAATTGGGATTTTGTAAAGTTACAAATGTGAATAACTTGTAAAATATAACATCAATCTGAACGAAACTTGATACACCACACAACAGGACAATGGTGCGTAAGGTGGTCCAAACCTTGTAGCGCTATCGTGTACCGTTTTGTCGTAATTCAGGCCATGAAAACCACAGGCACAAACAAACATGCAAACTCACTCACAGACAAGATGAGAGTTTTAATAACATATATATTACTATACACACACACACACACACGCACGCACACGCACACATAAGTACACTTGAAAAAGCAAACAATAATAGTGTAATAATAACAATAATAGTCTATGTAGTTCAGATCTTATTTGAGGTTGCCGTGTTTAATAGCCTGATGGCTGTAGGGAAGAAGCTGCTCGTGAACCTGGACATTACAGTTTTCAGGCTCCTGTACCTTCTTCCCGATGGCAATGGTGAAATGAGTGTGTGGCCAGGTTAGTGTGGGTCTGATGATGCTGGCTGCCTTTTTGAGGCAGCGAATCCTGTAGATCCTTTCGATGGTGGGGAGGTCAGTACCCGCGATGGACCGGGCAGTGTTCACCACTTTTTGCTGACTTCTCCGCTCCTGGGCATTCGAGCTGCTGAACCAGGCCCTGATGCGGGCCGTGAAGATAGGCAGAAAAAGCTGGAGTAACTCAGCGGGTCAGAATAGCATCTTTAGTTTTAGTTTTAGTTTTTAGTTTCAGAGATACTGAGTGGAAACAGGCCCTTCAGCCCACTGGGTCCGCGCCGACCAGCGATCCCCACACATTAACACTATCCTACACCCACGAGGGACAATTTTTACATTTACTAAGCCAATTAAGCAAGGAAACCGAAGATCTTGGAGATAACCCACGCACGTCACGGGGGGAGGGGTACGTACAAACTCCGTACAGACAGCGCCCGTAATCGGGATCGAACCCGGGTCTCCGGCGCTGCATTCGCTGTAAGGCAGCAACTCTACCGCTGCGCCACCATGACTGCCCTCTGGAGAAAAGGATGCAACCTATCCCTATCCTATCCCTGCATCGACTGCATTTCTGCTTACACTGCATGGACAATACCAGAGCAACACTGATGGGGTATCACGCAGTTGGAGATGCCATCTTTAATAGGAGACATTAAACCAATCCCCCATCAATGGCATTATTTATTTGAATTCCTGGAATCAGTGTGCATTAAGTTAAAGGCTTGCGGCTAAAGCTGAATCACTGACAATGTAAGAGTCGGGCAAATATATGTGGCTACAATAAAGGTTCCTCATTATACTAACGAGCTTTGAACTTTATTGCCAGTTTTGTCTGATTTAGAGTCTTGTTCGTTGGAGCTGGAATCTGGTGCTCTGTGTCCCACAGGGGCTCACTGGACTAGTTAGGTTTACCTGTGTAGGAAGGAACTGCGGATGCTGGTTATAAACCGAGGATAGACACAAAATGCTGGAGTAACTCAGGCAGCATCTCTGGAGAAACGAAATAGGTGGTGTTTCGGGTCAAGATCCTTCTTCAGACTGAGAGCTATCAGTCTGAAGAAGGGTCTCGACCTGAAACGTCACCTATTCCTTCTCTGCAGAGATGCTGCCTGAGCTGCTGAGTTACTCCAGGCTTTTGAGTCTATCTTCAGTTACAACATACCTGTAGCAGGTAGAATGCACTAGTCATTTCCTCCTTATCCTTCATATTGGTTAGTCTAATTTAGTTTAGTTTTGAGATACAGCGCGGAAATAGGCCCTTCGGCCCAACAAGTCCGCACCGACCAGCGATCCCCGCACATTAACGCTGTTCTACACACACTAGGGACAATTTACATTTACACCAAGCCAATTAACCTGCAAGATCTTGGAGAAAACCCACGTGGACACGGGGGAGAGCGTACAAACTCCGTACAGACAGCACCCATAGTCTAGATTGAACCCGGGTCTCCGGCGCTGCAAGTGCTGTAGGGCAGCAACTCTACCGCTGCGCCATCGTGCCGCCCGTATTGATTGGTTCCGTTAATGAATGCTTCCAATACTCACGGTGAGTCAAAGTAAATATGAGGGATGTACACAGACAGGGCCGGAGTGTAAGGGGCCGTGTGACTGGACTTCTTCTACTTGCGTGTGGCGTGCACGGCCTAAAGTTGTAGATCAAGGGTAGGCATCCAGACCAGGGCAGCATCAGTTACTGGGTGGATGGTTTTGATGACCCCAGGGAAAAGCCTCAGTGGGCAGTCATTCACGATGTGTGGGATGGTCTGGTCTGGATGCCCGCAGTCGCAAGCAGGGCTGTCTGTCATCCCCCACTTATGCAGGTGATGGGTTGTTCTTGCATGGATGGAGCGGATTCTGTTCAGGGTTTGCCATTGCTGGCGATGGAGGTCAAAACCCGGTGGTTTCACGGTGGGGTCCGTGATGACCTCTCCGTTGTTGGTGTTGGCATCTTTCCAGGCTCTGCGCCACTCAGTCTTGGAGGCAAAGTCTTCCAGGGATTTAACGGAAGACCGGAAGGGTTTGCGGGACTTCAGGCGCATGTTGGGCACAAACAAATAGATGTAGTGACTGCACTGGCACCTTCGCTCTGTCTGCCTCTGCCTACGTGATCTCCCGGTTGCCAAACACTTCTGAGTAATTTTGGGCCCCGTATCTGAGGAAGGTTGTGCTGGCACTGGAGAGGGTCCAGAGGAGGTTTACGAGAATGATCCCAGGAATGAGTGGGTTAACATATGATGAGCGTTTGACGGCACTGGGCCTGGAGTTTAGGATGAGGGGGGGAGGACCTCATTGAAACTGGATAGAGTGGATGTGGAATCTCGACCCGAAACGTCACCTATTCCTTTTCTCCAGAGATGCTGCCTGACCCGCTGAGTCGCTCCAGCTTTCTGTGTCTGTCTTCGGACTGGCATCTTATAGGGTCGTAACTTTCATCCCAATTGTATTCTCAAATTACGTTCCATAAAATACTCCAGATAGGAAATAATTTAACCTCACAAAGATGTGAGGCTGGGAATCAAGAAACTGCAGATGCTGGAGTCTTGAGAAAAAAAACAAAAAGTCCTTTCAATAATGGGCGGCACGATTGGCGCAGCGGTAGAGTTGCTGCCTCACAGCGCCAGAGACCCGGGTTCGATCCTGATCTCGGGTGCTGTGTGTACGGAGTTTGTGCATTCTCCCCGTGACCTGCGTGGGTTTCCTCCAGGTGCTCCGGTTACCTCCCACATCCCAAAGACCTCGGGTTTGTAGGTTAATTGGCTTCGGTAAAATTGCCCCTAATGTGAAATTGGGATAATATAGAACGAGTGTGAACGGATAATGGATGGTCGGCATGGACTTGGTGGGAACCTCTTCTTCTTTTCATGTCCATCTTGTGACAAACGGTACAATCAGTGGGAGCCATCGCTTGTCGCAATAGATGATGGTGGTAGCAGAATTAGCTCGGGATACTTCCAGTTTCCAGCCCCGCGATGTGGACGCGTCTGCTGTGGGGCCTTGGTGGGAGCAAAGAGGGACCGCTGGGGACTTCATTGAACCTTTGTAACTCTGTCATCGCTTTATACGTGGCGACTCTTTGCACACGGTGACGCAGCGGCAGAGTTGCTGCCTTACAGCGCCTGAGACCCGGGTTCGATCCTGGTCACGGGCGCTGTCTGTACTGGGTTTGTACGTTCTCCCCATGACCTGCGTGGGTTTTCTCTGAGGTTTTCAGTTTCCTCCCACACTCCAAGAACGTACAGGTTTAATTGGCTTGGTATGAATGTAAAATTGTCCCTAGTGTGTGTAGGATGATGTTAGCGTGCGGGGATCGCTGGTCGATGGGCCGAAGGGCCTGTTTCCGCGCTGGATCTCTAAACTAAAACAAAACTAATTTGTGTTTGGTATGTAAAGCGAAGAATTTCATTGTGACATGTCACGTGATAATAAAGTATCAATCATTGAATCAAGGGAGAAGAGTCAGTTTCTATGCTGTGATCTTTGAATCAATTCAATCAAAGAGGATTATCTTGTAAAGCTACACTGCCCATAAGTGTACCAACTCATTTGAAAGTGAGAGATTATATCATTGTGAGCGTTTCTTCTCCTGAGATCTTGCCTCACAACTTCGCAAATCAAAGAGGAATTTGAATGATGCCAAATGTTGCCGGTGACATAGTTGTGATCTAAAGCCATTTGCCACACAAGGCAATTAAAATGGGCTGTTGGCCATTCAGTTTAGTTCAGAGATACAGTGTGGAAATAGGCTCTTCGGCCCACCGAGTCCGCACCGTCCATCCGTCACCCAGTGCACTGATGCTATCCCATACACACTATGGATAATGTACAATATTACCGAAGCCAATTAAACTACAAACCCGTATGTCTTCGGAGAGTGGGAGGAAAGCGGGGCACCCGGAGAAACCCCCCGCGGTCACAGGGTAGAGCAGCTGCCTCACAGTGCCGGAGACACAGGTTCGATCCTGACCTCGGGTGCTGTCTGTGTGGAGTTTGCACCTTCTCCCCGTGACCGCGCGGGTTTCCTCTGGGTGCTCCGGTTTCCTCCCACATCCCAAAGCCGCGCGGGTTTGTATCGGCCCTCTGTAGATTGTCCCGAGTATGTTGGATGTGGATGTGAAAGTGGGCTAACATAGAACGAGTGTGAACATGTGATCGATGGTTGGCATGGACTCGGTGGGCTGGAAAACCTGTTTCCATGCAGTATCTCTAATCTAAACTAAACTAGGGTCCCGACCCTGAATGTCACCTATCCATGTTCTCCAGAGATGCTGCCTGACCTGCCATAGTTACTCCAGCACTTTGTGTCTTTAAAAAAAAAAACTTCTGTGGTAACCCATTAAAACCTAACTCCTTGACTAAAACGTTTAAGAAGGAACTGCAGATGCTGGAAAATAGAAGGTAGACAAAAATGCTGGCGAAACTCAGCGGGTGAGGCAGCATCTATGGCTGTCGCCTATTTCTTTCGCTCCTTGACTAAAACCCTCACTTATCTGGCACAATACCTTCCGATAGGAGGGAAGGAACTGCAGATGCTGGTTATAGACACAAAATGCTGGAGTAACTCAGCGGGTCAGGCAGCATCTCTGGAGAAAAGGAATGGGTGACGTTTCGGATCGCGACCTTTCTTCAGACTGACCTTCCAATGTGACTTGGACTTACAATAGACACAAAAAGCTGGAGAAACTCAGCGGGTCGGACAGTCTCTCTAGAGAAAAGGAATAGTTTTATTTTACCTTTTTACTTTTTTGCATATCTTTCATTCACTTGTTCCATATCTCTCTACGTCACCGTCTATATCTCTCGTTTCCCTCTCCCCTGACTCTCAGTCTGAAGTTAGGTCTCGACCTGAAACGTCACCCATTCCTTTCCTCCAGCGATGCTGCCTGTCCCGCTGAGTTACCCCAGCATATAGGAGTAAAGAGGTTCTTCTGCAGTTGTATAGGGCTCTGGTGAGAGCACATCTGGAGTATTGTGTACAGTTTTGGTCTCCTAATTTGAGGAAGGACATCCTTGTGATTGAGGCAGTGCAGCGTAGGTTCACGAGATTGATCCCTGGGATGGCAGGACTGTCATATGAGGAAAGATTGAAAAGACTAGGCCTGTATTCACTGGAGTTTAGAAGGATGAGGGGGGATCTTATAGAAACATATAAAATTATAAAAGGACTGGACAAGCTAGATGCAGGAAAAATGTTCCCAATGTTGGGCGAGTCCAGAACCAGGGGCCACAGTCTTAAAATAAAGGGGAGATCATTTAAGATTGAGGTGAGAAAAAACTTTTTCACCCAGAGAGTTGTGAAATTATGGAATTCCCTGCCACAGAGGGCAGTGGAGGCCAAATCACTGGATGGATTTAAGAGAGAGTTAGATAGAGCTCTAGGGGCTAGTGGAGTCAAGGGATATGGGGAGAAGGCAGGCACGGGTTATTGATAGGGGATGATCAGCCATGATCACAATGAATGGTGGTGCTGGCTCGAAGGGCCGAATGGCCTCCTCCTGCACCTATTTTCAATGTTTCTATGTGTCTGTCTTCGGTGTAAAGCAACATCTGCAGTTCCTCTCTACACGTGACTTGGACTTCAGTTGCCTCTGTGAAGATCCAGTGAAGTGCCTCGACGCATTTCACAACATAGAATGCACCATTTGTTGATGTTCAAAAGGCACTTTAATAACATTGTCACCTCTCTCCCTCTCTGTCTCTGTCTCTCTAACAGATCTGAGTCCATGGGTGTCGAACTTCAGCTTTCCAGGAGTCTCCGACTACTCTCAACTGGCCATTGATCTCAGCAGGAATCAACTGATAATCGGTGCCAGGTAATAGATGATTTCCACCCTGATTGCTCTGCTAGGTTTTGTCAGATCCACTTGCCCCTGCGTCGCAATTAAAGATGCAGCGCGCCTCGTCCTTAACCCCTTCCCTGCCAGACTTGTCCTTTCATTCATTTGGTCTTCTTACCTCTTCATACCCCTCATAGACACGAAATGCTGGAGTAACTCAGCGGGACAGGCAGCATCTCTGGAGAGAGGGACGGGGTGATGTTTCCGATCGAGACCCTTCTTCAGACTCGGGTCTCGACCCGAAACGTCACCCATTCCTTCTCTCCAGAGATACTGCCTTTCAGCTGACAATTGAGTGTGCCGGAAGGAACTGCAGATGCTGGTTTTAACCGAAGATAGACGCGAAAAGCTGGAGTAACTCAGCGAGACAGGCAGCATCTCTGGAGAGAAGGAATAGGGTGATGTTTCTGGTCGAGACCCTTCTTCAGACCATGGACCACTGTGGGCTCTGCCTTTCCTTGATCATCGTCTCTTTTTTACTTTTTTGCATATCTTTCATTCATTAGTTCCATATCTCAAAATATTACCGTCTATATGTCTCGCTTCCCTGACCCTCAGTCTGAAGAACGGTCTCGACCCAAAACGCCACCTATTCCTTTTCTCCAGAGTTGCTGCCTGTTCCGCTGAGTTACCCCAGCATTGGCTAAACTAGCATCTGCAGTTCCTTCCCACACAGCAGTCTACTTTAGTCGACTTTAGAGGGACAGCATGGAAACAGGCCCTTCGGCACACCGAGTCCACGCCGACCAGTGATCACAAGCACTTACCTACACACACTTTGGACAATTTACAATTTACAATTTTTACCGAAGCCAATTTACCTACAAAACCCGCACGTCTTTGGAGCACTTGGGGGAAACCCATACAGGTCACGGGGAGAACGTGCAAACCCCGTACAGACAGCACCTGTAGTTTAGTTTAGTTTAGAGATACAGTGCGGAAACAGGCCCTTCGGCCCACCGGGTCCGCGCCGACCAGCGATCCCCGCATATTAACACCGTCCTACACCCACTAGGGACAATTTTTACATTTACCGAGCCAATTAACCTACAAACCTGTACGTCTTTGGATTGTGGGAGGAAACCGAAGATCTCGGAGAAAATTCACGCAGGTCACGGGGAGAACGTACAAACTCCGTGCAGACAGCACCCGGTAGTCGGGATCGAACCCGGGTCTCCGGCGCTGCATTCGCTGTAAGGCCGCAACTCTACCGTCATGCCGCCCTGTTTCTTATCTCCCTTTTTGTGGTGAGCATTGGATGGGAAAGGAGAGCAAGACGAGTATCTCAATGGAGTGGTCAGGTCAGCCTGGTTTTGATGCTGATAGCGACGGGAAGATACAGAGGGGGCTTAGATTGGAGTGAAGAATCGACATTAAACCATTGTCCCAAATAGCCCGCCTAAGGGCTATTTCGAATAGTGAAAGGCCTGGATGGATTGGATGTGGAAAGGATGTTTCCACTAGTGGGAGAGTCTAGGACCAGAGGTCACAGCCTCAGAATTAAAGGACTTTCCTTTAGGAAGGCGATGGGGAAGGATTTCTTTAGTCAGAGGGTGGTGAATCTGTGGCATTCATTGCCACAGAAGACTGCGGAGGCCAAGTCAATAAATATTTTTAAGGTGGAGATTGATAGGTTTTTCATTAATACGGGCGTCGAGCTATGGGGAGAAGGCAGGTGAATGGGGTTAGGAGGGGAGAGATAGATCAGCCATGATTGAACGGCAGAGTAGACTTGATGGGCCGAATGGTCCAATTCTGCTCCTATCACTTCTGAACTTATAACCTTATGAACAGATCAGCCATGATTGGATGTAGACTCGATGGGCCGAATGGCCCAATTCCGCTCCTAGAACTTATGAAGGTTTGAAAGTCTATGCCAACTGGAGATTTGGATTTTAAGCGCACTGAGCCCATGAGAGGGTTATGGGGGAGAAAACATCAAAGAACATCAAAGAGACGAGGAAGGCAGAGGGAAATGAGTGTCAGAAGCAACGGTGATGCAAGGCAGAGTGGGTGGTGGCAGAATAGAAGGATTATTTTAAACTGTTTTGATTTATCTTGGAATCATGAAATTGTTGCAACATGAAACGTCCATTTATCCCATTGAGTCTCTCCTGGTTTCGACAGTCACTGCAGCCCCATCCTGCGGCTCCTTCCCTGTGGCTTCATGAATTATTCTCTCTCAATCCCTTTCTGACAGCATCGATTGGAGATGTTTCCACCATCTGAATTCCAGATCAATACAGGAGCAAAGAGGTTTAGTTTAGTTTAGTTTAGAGAAACAGGCCCTTCAGCCCGCCGGGTCCGCGCCGACCAGCGATCCCCGCACACTAACACTATCCTACACACACCAGGGACAGTTTTTACATTTATACCGAGCCGATTAACCAACACACCTGCACGTCTTTGGAGTGCGGGAGGAAACTGGAGATCTCGGAGAAAACCCACGCAGATCAAGGGGAGTACGTACAAACTCCGTACAGACAAGCACCCGCAGTCGGGATCAGACCCGGCTCTCCGGCACTGCATTCGCTGTGAGGCAGCAACTCTACCGCTGCATTCGCCACCGTGATGTGAAACATTAGTCAGGCCATACCTTGGGCCACTGTGCGCAGGTCTGGTGGCCGCGTTGCGGGAAAGACGTGATCAGGTTTATGCTTTACAGATGCAGCGCGGAAACGGGCCCTTCGGCCCACCGAGTCATAAGACCATGGATTTCTCCACGGGTAGGAGAACGTCAATGGTCGTGGAGTCTCAGGGTGAATTTGGGGAAAGCTGTAACCGACGGCTAATTATTGAGTGATACCTGACGTTCAGTGCTAGTGTGTTGATATATCACTGTCCTTTTTCAGAAACTACCTCTTCCGACTCACCCTGGACAATGTCTCTCTTATACAGGTAAGCTCCACACACTCTCCAAGCCTCATCGTTGTTTAAAAGTATCGTAGCTTTATGATGCAAGCCTTCCACTCTTTGCCTCAACAGACCTGTTGAATTCAAGGTCATAGAGTCATAGTCAAGTGTGGAAGCAGGCCATTCGGCCCAACTTGCTCACACCGATCAACATGTCCCATCTACACTAGCCCCACCTGCCTGCGTTTGGCCCATATCCCTCTAAACCTATCCTATCCTAGAAGTATATAAAATTATTAGGTTTAGACAATATGTGCAGTAGTAGGCCACTCGGCCCTTCGAGCAAGCACCGCCATTCAATGTGATCATGGCTGACCATCCACAATCAGTACCCAGTTCCTGCCTTCTCCCCATAACCCCTGACTCCGCTATCTTTAAGAGCCCTATCTAGCTCTCTCTTGAAATTATCCAGAGAACCGGCCTCCACCGCCCTCTGAGGCAGAGAATTCCACAGACTCACAACTCTCTGTGTGAAAAAGTGTTTCCTCATCTCCGTTCTAAATGGCTTACCCCTTATACTTAAACTGTGGCCCCTGGTTCTGGACTCCCCCAACATCAGGAACATGTTTCCTGCCTCTAGACTTTAGAGACACAATGCAGAAACAGGCCCTTCGGCCCACGGAGTCCGCGCCGACCAGCGATCACCCCGGACACTGGCAGTATCCTTCCCACACACACAATTTACAATTTTTACCGAAGCAAATTGATCTGCAAACCCGCACGTCTTTGGACTGTGGACGGAAACCGGGGCACCTGGAGAGAACCCACACAGGTTACAGGGAGAACGTGCAAACTGTGTACAGAGAGCACCCGTCAGGATCGAACCCGGGTCTCTGGCGCTGTAAGGCAGCAACTCTACCGCTGCACCAACGTGCCGCCCCAGATAGGGTAGACAGTCAGAACCTTTCTACCAGGGTGTGAATGTCAAAGACAAGAGGGCCCGGCTTCCAGGTGAGCGGAGAAAAGTTTAAAGGAGATGTGCGGAGCAAATGTTTTACACAGAGAGTGGTGTGTGCCTGGAACGCACTGCCAGGGCTGGTAGTGGAGGCAAATACGATAGCGGCATTTAAGAGGCTTTTTAATAGCACATGGATATACAGGGAAGGGTTCATCACGGACATTATAGGCTGAAGAGCCTGTTCCAGTGCTGTACTGTTAGATGTAGAAACACAGAAAGGAGATGCTGCTTTAATACAGAAAGACACAAAGTGCTCCAGTAACTCAGCAGGTCAGGCAGCTTCTCTGGCGTCTCCAGTCCGAAGAAGGGTTCCGACCCGAAACGTCACCTATACCTTTTCTCCAGAGATGCTGCCTGACCCGTTGGGTAACTCCGGTATTTTTTGTCTATCTCAGGAGAACATGGAATAGTGACGTTTTGGGTCGAGACCCTTCTTCAGACTGATGATCAGTCTGAAGAAGGGTCTCGACCCGAAACTTCATCCATCCATGTTCTCCAGAGATGCTGCCTGACCGGCTGAGTTACTCCAGCATTCATGTATCGTTCATGTTCATTAGGCCATTCATTAGGCCAATCACATGTCCATAAGTGATAGGAGCAAAATTAGGCCATTTGGCCCATCAAGTCTACTCCACCATGCAATCATGGCTGATCTATCTCTCCCTCCTAACCCCTTCTCCCCATAGCCCCTGACTAATCAAGAATCTATCTAAAATACCCATTGACTTGGCCTCCACAGCCGTCTGTGTCAATGAATTCCTACGATCCTACGTTCTATGCACCAAACATTTAATGTCACAGCAACATTGTGCCAACAAAAGAGATGAGAAGAAATGTCTTCACTTAGCACAGTGGATAATTTTTAACGTTCAAAAGCAACTGGGTGGCCTTAAGCACAAAGTCAATGAAAGCAATTGTACAGGTGCAGCAAAGAATTAGGTAGGCAAATAACATGTTGCCTTTTATTGTGAGACAACTTAAGTACAGGATAAAGATGTATAATTGCATATATATATATATATATATCTTTGGCGTTCACTCCAACTTGGGGTTGAGTGGTGCCATCGGCTTCATGATGTCCTGCCACTCTCTTCTGTCCTTAGCTAGCCCGCTCGCTCTGACCAGAGAGTTGATGTTCTTTTTGCTGCAGTCTGCTTTCAGGCAGACCCTCCATCTTTTTGGTGGTCTTCCTCTTGGGCAGTTTCCATGGACACGTGCCTCAAATGTAGACACTATACAGGGACTTGTAGGATTGTGCTCTGCTTTGGTCAACTTCCTAAAAAGGATATCTCCCACCACAGAGGTGGGACAGTAAAGTTCCATCAGACTAGTCCTTGGCGTGGCGATGTTGCCTGATGATGAATATGTGTGTGTGTGTCTGTGTGTGTGTGTGTGTGTATAAATGTATACGCGTAGACACACATATACCAATATTTATCTATAACTTTTTTTGTTTATTATATTGTATATATGTATAAACAAATATGTGTAACACGTGTGTGTGTGTTTGTGTGTGTATGATTGTATATATACATACATACGTACATACATACACTGAAGAAGGGTCTGGACCCGAAACGTCGGCCATTCCTTCTCTCCCGAGATGCTGCCCAACCCGCTGAGTTACTCCACCATTTTGTGTCTCCATACATACACATCGATATATAGGGACAATTTACAATTTACTGAAGCCAATCCACCTACAAATCCGCACGTCTTTGGAGTGTGGGAGGAAACCGGAGCACCCAGAGAAAACCCACGTGGTCACGGTGCAAACTCGGTGCAGACAGCATCCGAGGTCAGGATCGAACCCGGGTCTCTGGTGCTGTTATGCAGCAACTCTACCGCTTTTTAAACCTTTTCTTGGCAGCGCTGAACCTCCGGTCCATGGCAATCAGTAATCGGGAATTGTAATTCCAAGTTAGCCTTCTCTTTCATTGCCCACTTATGATTGGGATCTGGAGGAGCAGCGATGCTTGTCTCTGAAACCGCCCACCGTATTGTTCATGCCTGCAATCATTAACCTGCCGCTGATTGCAAATTATGTTCGCTTGTGTGTGAAAACTTGCAGAGCAATTGATCGCACGGAAAGGAACAATTAAGCATTTTTGCTGCCGAAAACCCTATTTTATTCCTTTTCTGTTGCAAACTATAAAGGATGAACGAATGGGTCGACTGGGCTTGTATTCACCGGAATTCAGAAGGATGAGAGGGGATTTTGTAGAAACATCTTAAGTTCTTAAAGGATTGGACAGACTAGATGCAGGATCAAATGTTCCCGATGTTGGGGGAGTCCAGAACCAGGGGCCACAGTTTAAGAATAAGGGGTCGGCCATTTAGCACAGAGATGAGGAAAAACTTTTTCACCCACAGTTGTGAATATGTGGAATTCTCTGCCCAAGAAGGCAGTGGAGGCCAATTCACTGGATGTATTCGAGAGAGAGTTAGGTTTAGCTCTTGAGGCTAACGGAATCAAGGGATATGGGGAGAAAGCAGGAACGGGGTACTGATTTTGGATGATCAGCCATGATCATATTGAATGGCAGTGCTGGCTCGAAGGGCCGAATGGCCTACTCCTGCGCCTATGTTTCTATGTTTCCCTCCTTACAGTGATGACTGAGAGCTCTTTGAATTGAATAAATTGCAAATTCCGTACTCAATAGTAAATGGGCCCTTCAGTCAGACTGGCGATGACCAACATAGGCTTGTGTGTGATTTTATCTGGGTGAGAAATATTTCTTTCAGTTTATCTCTGCACATGTGAGATGCACTTTGCTCTTTGCAAGTGTGTGAGGTGTCACAGCAAATGTATTTCGTTTTGGGGAGTTTGAAATCTATACAGTTGATGGTGAGACCCTTAAAATCATTAATGTTAAGAGGCATCTCGGGGTCCAGGTTCATAGCTCCCTGAAAACGGCAACATAGGCGGATAGAATGGTAAAGAAGGCATATGGTATGCTTAAGATGGCTGGAAAATGATGCTGGAAAATCAAAGGTAGACAAAAATACTGGAGAAACTCAGCGGGTGAGGCAACATCTATTTTTGTTTTTTTTCCTTCGCTCCATAAATGCTGCCTCACCCGCTGAGTTTCTCCAGCATTTTTGTCTACCACATGGTATGCTTCCCTTCATTAAGGTCATAAGGAATAGGAGCAGAATTAGGCCATTTGGCCCATCAAGTCTATTCCACCATTCAATCATGGCTGATCTATCTCTCCCTCCTAACCCCATTCTCCTGCCTTCTCCCCATAACCCCTGACACCCGTACTAATCAAGAATCTGTCTATCTCTGCCTTAAAAATATCCATTGACTTGGCCTCCACAGCCTTCTGTGGCAAAGAATTCCACAGATTCACCACCATAATTCCTCCTTATCTCCTTCCTAAAGGAACATCATTTAATTCTGAGGCTATGACCTTGAGTCCTAGACTCTCCCACAAGTGGAAACATCCTCTCCACATCCACTCTATCCAAGCCTTTCACGATTCTGTACGTTTCAATGAGGTCCCCCTTCAATCTTCTAAACTCCAGCGAATACAGGCCCAGTGCCAACAAACGCTCATCATAAGTTAACCCACTCATTCCTAGGATCATTCTTGTAAACCTCCTCTGGTTGGGGCATGGAGTAATCGTTAGAAAGTCATGATACAGCTCTTGAACACTTTGGACATTGATCACGCAATCACATGAGTTCTATTTTATCCCACTTTCTCCACCCGCTTCCTACCCACTAGCAGCCATTTTACTGTGGCCAATGAACCAACAAACCCGCACGTCTTTCGGATTCAGATGTGCAAACTCCACAGGGACAGCACCAAGGTCAGGATTGAACCCGGGTCGCCAGCACTATGAGGCAGCAGCTCTACCAACTGCACCATAGAAACATAGAAAATAGGTGCAAGTGTAGGCCGTTCGGCCCTTCGAGCCTGCACCGCCATTCAATATGATCATGGCTGATCATCCAACTCAGTATCTTGTACCTGCCTTCTCTCCATACCCCCTGATCCCTTTAGCCACAGGGGCCACATCTAACTCCCTCTTAATATAGCCAATGAACTGGCTTCAACTACCTTCTGTGGCAGAGAATTCCAGAGATTCACCACTCTCTGTGTGAAAAATGTTTTTCTCATCTCGGTCCTAAAAGACTTCCCCCTTATCCTTAAACTGTGACCCCTTGTTCTGGACTTCCCCAACATTGGGAACAATCTTCCTGCATCTAGCCTGTCCAACCCCTTAAGAATTTTGTAAGTTTCTATAAGATCCCCCCTCAATCTTCTAAATTCTAGCGAGTACAAGCCGAGTCTATCCAGTCTTTCTTCATTTGAAAGTCCTGACATCCCAGGAATCAGTCTGGTGAACCTTCTCTGTACTCCCTCTATGGCAAGAATGTCTTTCCTCCGATTAGGAGACCAAAACTGTACGCAATACTCCAGGTGTGGTCTCACCAAGACCCTGTACAACTGCAGTAGAACCTCCCTGCTCCTATACTCAAATCCTTTTGCTATGAATGCTAACATACCATTCGCTTTCTTCACTGCCTGCTGCACCTGCATGCCTACTTTCAATGACTGGTGTACCATGACACCCAGGTCTCGTTGCATCTCCCCTTTTCCTAATCGGCCACCCTAAGTTGTATTTATTTATTGGATCTGGGGCTGCACGGTGGCGCAGCGGTAGAGTTGCTGCACGGTGGCGCAGCGGTAGAGTTGCGCCAGAGACCCGGGTTCGATCCTGACCACGGGTGCTGTCTGTACGGAGTTTGTAAATTCTCCCTGTGACTGCGTGGGTTTTCTCCAGGAGCTCCAGGTTTCCTCCCACATCCCAAAGACGTGCAGGTTTGTAGTTTAATTTGCTTCGGTAGAATTGTAACTTGTCCCTAGTGTGTAGGATATTGCTAGTGTCTGGGGAGATCACTGGTCAGGGCGGACTCGGTGGGCTAAAGGGCCTGTTTCCGGGCTGTAACTCTAAAGTCTAAAGGGTGCCTGTGTTAAGTTGACATTTGACCACCCTAGTGGCTGCTTGAACTAATTGGTTTGTTCGTTAATTCAGAGAGTGGTCAGTGTTCTTGGCCTTGAGGTTAGACACAGTTAAGACTCAGAAGAGACATGAACAACGATCCGTTATCTTCTCGGTCACCAACACCGACACTTTGCATTCCAAAATGATTTACTTTGCTAAATTTGTTCCACAGCTGCCATGGTGGAATTTGAATTTGATCCAATAACTCAGCCATCAATTCCCTTCCAAAGAGATTCTGTGAAGATTAGCCTTGTGGCCCTTCATCCCAACTTGCTCACATTGACCAACATGTCCCATCTACACTAATCCCACCTACCTGCGTTTGGCCCACAATCCCTCTAATTAATGTTCATGGGTTATAGAGAAGAATTAGGCCATTCGGCCCATCAAGTCTACTGCCATTCAATCATGGCTGATCTCTCTTTCCCTCTCAACCCCATTCTCCTGCCTTCTCCCCGTAATCCCTGACACCCGTACTGATCAAGAATCTGTCAAACTCTGCCTTAAAAACATTGACTTGGCCTCCTCTGACGAAAGAAATTCCTCCTCATCTCCTTTCTACTCCAACCTCTCCTATCCATGTACCTGTCTAAATGTTTCTTAAATGTTGTGGTAGTCCTGCCTCAACTACGTCCTCTGGCAGCTCGTTCCATACACCCCACCACCCTTTGTGTAAAAAGGTTACCCATCCTATTAAATCTCCCCCTCCCACCTCCCCACATTAAACCTATGTCCTCCGGTTCTCGATTGCCCTACTCTAGGTAAAAGACTGTGCGTTTACCCGATCTATTCCTAGAGCTGTTGAATGTAGATTTATTTTTTGTTGTCCAATCTCTTGAACATGTTCGCAGCCACATCATTTGATCAGCGTGGACATGATTGATTAAGTAGACACAAAATGCTGGAGTCACTCAGTGGGTGAGGCAGCATCTATGGAGAGAAGGAATGGCTGACGTCACCCATTCCTTCTCTCCAGAGATGCTGCCTCACCCGCTGAGTGACTCCAGCATTTTGTGTCTACCTTCCATTTTTATCCAGCATCTGCAGTTCTTTCTTGCACATGAATGATCAGGAGTTTGGTGGGCGACCGTAGTTGTCTGTTTAAAGCGAAGAGAAGGCAAATATAGTTGAGTTCAGATATACAGCATGGGAACAGACACCTTTCAGCCCATCGAGTCCTCACCGACCATCGATCACCCCACCGTACCACTATTTTATCCCTCATTCTCTTCTAATCCCCACACACAATAGACAATAGACAATGGGCCATTCGGCCCTTCGAGCCAACACTGCCATTCACTGTGATCATGGGTGATCATCTACCCCGTTCCTGCCTTCTCCCCATATCCCTGACACCGCTATCTTTAAGAGCTCTATCTAACTCTCTCTTGGAAACATCCAGAGAATTGGCCTCCACTGCCTTCTGAGGTGGTGAATTCCACAGATTCACAACTCTCTGGGTGAAAATGTTTTTCCTCATCTCCGTTCTAAATGGCCTACCCCTTATTCTTAAACTGTGGCTCCTGGTTCTGGACTCCCCCAACATCGGGAACATGTTTCCTGCCTCCAGCGTGTCCAATCCCTTAATAATCTTACATGTTTCATTAAGATCCCCTCTCATCCTTCCTAAATTCCAGTGTGTACAAGCCCAGCCGCTCCATTCTTTCAACATATGACAGGTGGCAATTTACAGAGGCCAATTAACCTGCAGACCTGCTTATCTTTGAGATGTCGGAGGAATCCGGAGCACCCGGAGAAAAACCACACGGTCACAGGGATAGTTCCAGCTTCAACTACCTCCTCTGGCAGCTCGTTCCATAAGCCCACCAACCACCCTTTGTGTGAAAAGGTTACCCCTCAGATTCCTATTAAATCTTTTACCCTTCACCTTAATGTCCTCGATTCACCCACTCTGGGCAAGAGACTCTGTGCATCTACCCGATCTATTTCCTCTCATGGGTTTGTACACCTCTATAAGATCACAGCTCATCCCTCCTGCGCTCCAGGGGAATAGAGTCCCAGCCTGCTCTACCTCTCCCTATAGCTCACACCCTCTAGTCCTGGCAACAGCCTCGTAAATCTTCCCCGAACCCTTTTCAGCTTGACAACGTCTTGCCTATAACACTGTGCCCAGAACTGAACGCAGCGCTGTAAATGCGGCCTCTTACACAACCGCAGCATGACCAGCCGGCTTCTATACTCAGATGTTCAGATGTTTGCGAGCGGCCAAGCTGCTCCAGGCAAGCCTCGACACGACCAGCGTTGAAATGCTGCCCCCCCCTCCCCAGCTGTCAAATGTGCGACTAGTTTTAACCTGTGGGGGCCGTGGGGTCAGAAGGTCGGGAGGGGGTAGGACTGCCGGGGGCAATCAATCATTCGCATCTCAAAGCAGACAACTCCATGCTGACAGCGCTGTGAAAACAAAAGCCGGGGGGGGGGGGGGGGGCGGAGGGAACACCAGTGGCTAAATGAAGCCCGCTCCGTGTGACTGATGGAGGAACCGTCTCCTCTCCCCGTTTCCCACAGAGACAGCACTCACGCCCCCCTCGACTCCATTTCGGTTTACGTTTACCGTTGTCGTGAAGCAGCGGCAGAGTTGCCGCCTCACGGCGCCAGGGACCCCGGGTTCGATCCCGACTTACGGGCGCTTGTCTGGACGGAGGTTGTACTTTTCTCCCCGTGACCTGCGTGGGTTTTCTCCGGGCGCTGCGGTTTCCTCCCGCGCTCCAACGACGGGCAGGTTTGCAGGTTAATTGGCCTCCGTGGCACGCTGTACACAACACGGAACGTGGAGCAGTACAGCGCGGGAACAGGGCCCTTCGGCCCACAATGTCCATGACGACAGGTTAAACTACGCGACAGACAAGAAAGCACACCAGCGCTCAGGAGATGACATTTCAGGCATGTCCCCAACCACTCAAGATTCAAGATTCAAGAGAGTTTATTGTCATGTGTCCCTGATAGGACAATGAAATTCTTGCTTTGCTTCAGCACAACAGAACATAGTAGGCAATGAACACTCGTACACACTTCTACAGACGCACTGCACAAAGCACACTTCGGGTTGCGACGCTGCCTGGTTCGGGATCCACCACTGCAAGAAATTGCAAGAAAAGCCAATCGCACAGACCAGACTCCCCACCATTGACTCCATCTACACTTCTCACTGCGGACAGACCCATAATCAGTCTGAAGAAGGGCCTCGACCTGAAACGTCACCCATTCCTTCTCTCCAGAGATGCTGCCTGTCCCGCTGAGTTACTCCAGCATTTTGCGTCTGTCTCAGAGACCTGTCCCACCTCCAACCTCCCGTCGAGCAAAGGATACAAAAACCTTGAAATTGTGCAATAGAGACTCAGAAACCTCTTCCCCTCTGGTGATCAGGCTTCCAATGGTCCTTCCATTACAATACAATACAATAAAACTTTATCAGCTGTAGATTGGTGTGTTAGTACTATATATATATATATATGTTACCACACAGATTATGCATGCAGTACATTCCTTATGTCACTCATACTGCTGATCCGCCCACAGACTCTCTCTCTCTCTCTCTCTCTCTCTCTCTCTCTCTCTCTCTCTCTCTCTCTAGTTAGACTAGCTGAATGCATGGAGATGAAAGCACCTAGTGTTTCCTCCGTAGAGTTGCGAATAAAAGACTATGGATTCTAATCACTATGTGTGAATGTGATCTTTTCAACATCAGCCTAAGTATGTTTTGCAACATACGAGGAATTTCATTTGCCAAGTCAGTCATTGAAATAAAAAGCAACAGAACACACAAAACACATTAGCCAGAGTACCCACCGATTCACCTCGATCCCATTGCTGCCATTGGACTTTGTCTGTGGAACTAATTAGCTACAATGCTGGGAACTATATTCAGCACACTGTAACTTTCCCTTCACTCATTTATTGTACTTGAGTTTGGCTTTATGTGAGGTATTATTTGATATGACTAGATAGCGTAAGCAAATTTAGAGCTTACTTTCGAGATGCAGCATAGAAACAGGCCCTTCATCCCACCGAGTTTGTGTCGACCAGCAATTACCCGCACACTAATTCTAGCCTACACATTGGGGACAATCTTATAGGGGTGTAAAAAATCATGAGAGGAATAGATCGATCGGTTAGACGCGCAGAGTCTCTTGAATCAGAACCAGAGGACATGGGTTAAGGTGAGGCAGGGGAAAGATTTAATAGGAACCGGAGGGCTACGTTTTCACACAAAGAGGGGTGGGCGTGTGAAAAGAGCTGTCAGAGGAGGTAGTTGTGGCAGGGACACTCACAAAGTCTCTATCCTATGGAGCGCAGGAGGATGAGGGGTGATATAGTAAAGGGTTCCTATAACATGATAACACCATATTGTGTTGAAAGATATTGTCAAACTTGAAAGGGTTCAGAAAGGATTTACGAGGATGTTGCCAGGACTAGACGGTGTGAGCTGTAGGAGAGGTTGAGTAGGCTGGGACTCTATTCCTTGGAGCGCAGGAGGATGAGGGGTGATCTTATAGAGGTGTATAAAATCATGAGAGGAATAGATCGGGTAGATGCACAGAGTCTCTTGCCCAGAGTAGGTGAATCGAGGACCAGAGGACATAGGTTCAAGGTGAAGGGGAAATGATTTAATAGGAATCCAAGCGGTAACTTTTTCACACAAAGGGTGGTGGATGTATGGAACAAGCTGCCATAGGAGGTAGTTGAGGCTGGGACTATCCCATCGTTTAAGAAACAGTTAGACTGGTACATGTTGATGGGACAGGTTTGCAGTGATATGGCCAAGCGCGGGCAGGTGGGACTAATGTAGTTGGGTCGGTGTGGGCAAGTTGGGCCGAAGGGCCTGTTTCCACGCGGTATCTCTCTATGACTCTAGCTCTACTTGCGATCGCCCAGTCTGCCTGGAAGTGCCGAGAGAGGCAAAGGGGGTCCCATTTCAGAGCTAACTATCCTGTCAGCAACTTTCCTCCTCTCCCTTGGCCCAAATTCTGAGTGTGTATGATTCAGCCTCCAGTGATATACTGCGTAGGAATTCTGCTCCGTTGCTCTGTTATTGAGTATGGAAGTTGGGAGGTCATGTTGCTGTTGTATAACACGTCGGTGAGGCTGCATTTGGAGTATTGTGTTCGGTTCTGGGCACCATGTTACAC
>CM075978.1:83923407-83983407 GCA_038087875.1 Malacoraja senta | reverse complement strand
ATTCTTGATCAGTAGTCAGATATGGGGAGAAGGTGGGAGAATGGGTTAAGAGGGAAAGAATAGATCAGCCATAATTGCATGGCAGAGTAGATTTGATGGGCCGACTGGCCTAATTCTGCTCCTAGAATTTATGAACTTATGAATTGATCCAGAAGCCCCATCTACTTCCATTTCTTCATAAGCCCCATCTACTTCCATTCTTCATAAGATAGGAGCAGACTTAGGCCATTCCGCCATTGTCCTCCACCATTCAATCATGGCTGATCTATCTCTCCCTCCTAACCCCCTTCTCCTCCTTTCTCCCCGTAACCCCTGACACCCGCACTAATCAAGAATCTATCTATCTCTGCCTTCAAAATATCCATTGGCCTCCATAGGCTTCGGTGGCAATGATTTCCACAAATTCGCCACCCTCTGACTAAAGAAATTCATCCTCGTCTCCTTTTAAAGTATTTCTGATACCAGTCACCTCTTTCACACCTGCTTTCTGGTTGTCTTGCCATGCATTGTAATCTCAACTCTGCCATAGATTGTTCATCTTTAACTCTACCACATTCCCTTCTTCCCCTCTCACTTTCTCCCCCCATATACCCTCCCTTCTTTCCCCCTCTCTCCCCTGTGCCCCACCTGGACTCGCACCAATTCTCCCCACCCCCTCCCCTTCCATCTACATTCCTTCCTCTAGGCTTCACAATTCGCAACTCTTCGATCCTTTTGTCTCACGCCTTCGGCCTTTTCAGCTCTGGCCTTTGTCCAACCACCTGCCTTTCAAAAAAACGCCCTCTGCTGCATCCACCTCTAGCTAAAGATAGACTCAAAAAGTTGGAGTATGTCAGCGGTCAGCAGCATCTCTGGAGAGAAGGAATGGGTGACATTTTGGGTCGAGACATTCGTCAGACCCCAAACGGGGTACTGATTGGGGATGATCAGCCATGATCACATTGAATGGCTCGAAGGGCCAAATGGCCTACTCCTGCACCTATTGTCTATTGTCTATTTGTCAGACCCTCTGTGAGTCCACCTATTAACTGACAAGCTTTGTCCTGCTCCTCCTCTCTTCCACCTCCCCCCCCCCCACCCTCAATAGACAATAGGTGCAGGAGGAGGCCATTCGGCCCTTCAATTATAGTTCTTTTAATATTTTTTGCACGACTTCTCAAAGTATAGATGTTTGGAGGATATGTTTGCAGTTGTTCACACAGTTAGCAGTTTTCCATACAGAGAGTTGCTAGTCTGTGGAATTCTCCGCCTCAGAGGCCGGTTCTCTGGACACTTTCAAGAGAGAGCTTGATAGGGCTTAAAAATAGCAGTCAGGGATATGGGAGAAGGCAGGAACGGGTACTGATTGTGGATGATCAGCCATGATCACATTGAATGGCGGTGCTGGCTCGAAGGGCCGAATGGCCTACTCCTGCTCCTATTATCTATTGCCTATTGTACAGGACATTGGCGAGGCCACATTTAGAGTACCGTGTTCAGTTTTGGTCACCGTGTTATAGGAAAGATGTTGTTAAGCTGGAAAGGGTGCAGGGAAGATTACGAGGATGTTGCCAGGACTTGAGGGCCTGAGCTACAGGAAGAGGCTGAGTCGGCTAGGACAATATTCCTTTGAGCGCAGGAGACTGAGGGGATATCTTATACAGGTGTATTAAATCATAAGAAGATTAAATAGGGTAAATGCAGAATCTTTTACCTAGAATTGGGAATCAAGAACCAGAGAACATAGTTTAAGGTGAGGGGCAACTTTTTCACACAAAGGGTGGTAGGCATATGGAGCGAGCTGCCAGAGGAGGTAGTTGAGGCCGGTACAATGACAACATTTAAAAGATATTTGCTCAGGTACATGGATTGGAAAGGTTTGGAGGGATATGGGCCAAATGCAAGCAGGGGTGACTAGTGTAGATGGGGCTGTTGGTCGGCATGGGCAAGTTGGGCCGAAGGTCCTGTTTCCATGGTAACTCGTAGGTTTACAAGGTTAATTTGCGGGATGGCGGGACTGTCATATGCTGAGAGAATGGAGCAGCTGGGCTTGTACACTCTGGAGTTTAGAAGGATGAGAGGGGATCTCATTGAAACATATAAGATTGTTAAGGCTTGGACACGCTAGAGGCAGGAAACATGTTCCCGATGCTGGGGGAAGTCCAGGGGCCACAGTTTAAGAATAAGGAGTAAGCCATTTAGAACAGAGACGAGGAAACACTTTTTCTCACAGAGAGTGGTGAGTCTGTGGAATTCTCTGCCTTCGAGGGCGGTGGAGGCAGGTTCTCTGGATGCTTTCAAGAGAGAGCTGGATAGGGCTCTTAAAGATAGCGGAGTCAGGGGATATGGGGAGAAGGCAGGAACGGGGTACTGATTGGGGATGATCAGCCATGATCACATTGAATGGCGTTGCTGGGTCGAAGGGCTAAAATGGCCTACTCCTGCACCTGTTGTCTATTGTCTATTGTCCATGATCCTACTCCTGCTGTTTGCCACTCATAGAACATAGAAGAGTACAGCACAGAGAACACTTTCACTGTTCTCGCTTCGGACCACAACGTCTGTGCTGAACATGATGCCAAGCTAAACTCTGCCTGCACTTGATATATACTCCTCCTTTCTCTGCATATCCATGCCACAAGGATAGTAGAATTAGGCCATTCGGCCCAACAAGTCTACTCCGCCATTCAATCGTGGCTGATCTATCTCTCTCTCCGAACCCGTTCTCCTGCCTTCTCCCCTGACACCTGTACTTATCAAGAATCTATCTATCTCTGCCTTAACTGTGCCACACTAGAAGCCTCTTAAACGCCGTGGACAGTTTTATGTATTGATGCACCTTATCATTTCTGTAGCTAGACTGTTTAATACTGTGAACTTCCACATGAACAAGGAATCTCATTGCACCCCCGGTGTGTCTGACAATAAACTAATCTGAATCTATGTATTTTCTTGCACCCTGTTCCAGGAGGAATGTCAGAATTATATTCGAGTCCTACTGATTAACGAAAGAAAATATTCGCTTGCGGAACCAATGCCTTTTCTCCAACCTGCACAAACCGACAGGTAAAAGCTTCTTGTCCCTCCCTCTCAGTCCCTGACGGCCCCACATTGGAGTTTACATGTTCAAATGATCATAAGTTCATAAGTGATAGGAGCAGAATTAGGCCATTCGGCCCATCAGGTCTACTCTGCTATTCAATCAAGGCTGATCTATCTCTCCCTCCGAGCCCCATTCTCCTGCCTTCTCTCCATAACCCCTGACACCCGTACCAATCAAGAATCTATCTATTTCCGCCTTAATAATATCCATTGGCTTGGCCTCCACGCAATTGGCAATGAATTCTACAGATTCACCACCCTCTGACTAAAAAAATTCCTCCCTCATCTACTTCCTCAAGGAACGCCCTTTAATTCTGAGGCTGTGACCTCTGGTCTAGACTCCCCCACTAGTGGAAACATCCTCTCCACGTCCACTCTATCCAGGCCTTTCACTATTCACTGTGGCACTGTGGTAAGGGAGAACACTTTCACTGTTCTCCCTGTGGCATTGCAGGGTTCCTGTTAAGGCTTGATACAGCATGAAAACAGGTCCTTTCGGCCATGCTGACCAATCGAATTATAATGTATCACACCACAACATTGAGTACGACGACAAAATAAAGATACCTGCGATGTACCCTGTGATTGACTGAGGTCGGCACGGTGGTGCAGCGTAAAGTTGCTGCGTCAAAGCGTCAGAGACCCGCATTCGATCCTGATTTACGGGTGCTGTCTGCACGGAGTTTGCACGTTCTCCCCGTGACCGCGTGGGCTTTCGCCAACTGCTCTGGTTTCCTCCCAAACTCCAAAGACGTCCAGCATTGCACGTTGATCTTACTTCCTTCGACTTAGTTCCTCCCACACTGTTGAGTGCGTTGGGCAGCAAGCTATCGCCTTTCTGTTCGGTCACGTGCGGCGTCTTCCACCCTCGATAGGTTAGCGTCCCGGGCTTCCAAACCCTTCCGGAATGTTCGCCTCCACTGTGAGTCTTGGTCGGCTCTTTTCCTTCTTCGTCAGGTCGCCATGTCATTGCTATCTTAGGTGCACCTTCTGGTGACATTCTGAGAAACATACCCTACAAATTCCATCCCGCCTACCTCTATTTCATTGTAAATTGTCTATCTATGTAAATTGTAAACTGTCCCTAGTGTGTAGGATAGTGCCAGTGTACGGGGTGATTGCGGGTCGGCACGGACTCGGTGGGCCAAAGGGCCTGCTTCCGCGCTGTATCTCCAAAGTCTAAAGATTTTGCAAGGGACTTTGCTGGCTTCACCCTTGCACCAAATGTTATTCCCTCATCATGTATCTGTACACTGTAAAAGGATCGATTGTAATCATGTATTGTCTTTCCGCTGACTGGGTAGCACCCGACCAAAAGGTTTTTCACCGTACCTCGGCACACGTGACAACTGAAACTGAAACCGAAGAAGCAGAGAGGGGAAATGTAAAATGAACCCACTACCATCGGGCAGAAGGTACAGGAGCCTGAAATCTGTTACATCCAGGTTCAGGAACAGCTGCTTCCCCACAGCCATCAGGCTATTAAACTCACCAACAAGCAGACTCTGAACTGTAACAGCCTATTGCACTTTATCTGCTTATTTATGTGTATATTGAACTGAACTGTTCTGTATTTTTGTTTACAATACTCTGTTGTGCTGAAGCAAAGCAAGAATTTCATTGTCCTATCTGGGACACACGACAATAAACTCTCTTGACTTGACTTGACGCGTGTAACGGTCTGTCTGTTTTTTATTTCCTTCTGTAGCTGGAAACCTGAGCGTGACCTTTGACAAGTTCAACGGCGTGGCGAGATGTCCCTATGATCCCAAACACAATTCCACCGCGGTGATCACCTCACGGGGGAGCTGTACGCGGCCACTGTCATCGACTTCTCAGGTCGAGACCCTGCGATCTACCGCAGCCTGGGCAATGGGCCTCCGCTCCGAACCGCACAATACAACTCAAAATGGCTGAATGGTAACCAGCAAACCCCAGTCTGTCTCACTCTGTGTGTGCGTCACTGATTTTAGACTTTAGAGTTTATTGTCAAACTGTGGAGCATCTTGGACAATACAGCTCACCCCCTCCATGACACACTGCTTGATTACTTCTTCTCACTTCTTGTCCTTAATACTTCTTCATTAGTACAGGTGTCAGAGGTTATGGGCAAAGGCAGGGGAATGGGGTTAGCATGGAGAGATAGATCAGCCGCGATTGAATGGCGGAGTAGACTTGACAGGCCGAACGGCCTGATTCTACTCCTATCACTTATGACCTTATGACACAGGTCAACCTGAGGAGCACCTTCAGCAACAGACTGGTTCCACAAGATGCAGCACGGAACGCCACAGGTGATCCTTCTTCCCTGTGGCTATCAAACTGTACAACTCCTCCCCCTTCTGTCGTGGGGTAGACTGACTCCCCTTACCCCCACCCCCGACCCCGTTCCCAATCTTTGCAAACCCCCAATCCTGGACTTTCCACTCGTCACTTTAATCGAATGTTTCGTGTGTCTTGTGTATCACTGTTGGCAGAACAGTTCGCTCCTGGGATAAATAAATGTTCTATCCAGCGTATCATATCGTAACCTGCACATCTTTTAGTTTAGTGGAAACAGGCCCTTCGGCCCACCGACCAGCAATCCCCGCACATAAACACTATTCAACACCAGGGCCGACTTACAATTTCAACAAGCCTATCTCCCTACAAACCTGTACGTCATTTTGGAGTGTGTGAGGAAACCAGAGCACCCGAAGGAAAAAGCCACGCGGGTCACGGGGCGAACGTACAAACTCCGTACAGACAGCACCCGTGGTCAGGATCAAACCCGAGCCTCTGGCGCTGAGAGGCAGCTACTCTACCGCTGCGCCGCCGTGCTGCAGGGTTTCGAGGTTGTTCCAGTTGCAAAGGTTCTTCCATCTCATCCAGGCTGGGACAACATCTCTGCATCTCACTTGCTTCTCCTCACCCTTCAGTTTTGGTCACCATGTTATAGGGAAGATGGTGTCAAGCTTGAAGATTTACCAGGATGTTGCAGGACTCGAGGGCCTGAGCAACAGGGAGAGGTTGAGTCGGCTGGGACTCTGTTCCTTGGAGCGCAGGAGGATGAGGGTGATCACGAGAGGAATAGATCGGGTAAACACATGAAGTGTTTTGCCCAGAGTAGGGGAATCAAGAACCAGATAACATAGGTTTAAGACTGAGGGGGGAAATATTTAATGGGGACCTGAGGGTAACCTTTTACACAAAGGGTGGCGGGTGTGTGGAACAAGCTGCTGGAGGAGGTAGTTGAGGCAAAGACTATCCCAACGTTTAAGACGCATTTAGACAGGTACATGGATAGATTTAGAGGGATGTGGGCCAAACGCAGGCAGGTGGGACTAGTGTAGATGGGACATGTTGGCCGTTGTGGGCAAGTTGGATTGAAGGGCCTGTTTCCACACTGTATGGCTGTACGATTCGATGGTCAGCATGGTCGAATTGGGCCAAAGGGCCTGTTTCACACTGTATGACTCTGTGACTACGACTCTCTATGACTCTCCATGCCTCTGATGTTCTTGGTGTCTTGCCCTCTCCTCCCCAGAACCCAACTTCGTCTCGGCCTACGACATTGGCCTGTTCATCTACTTCTTCTTCCGTGAGAACGCGGTGGAGCACGACTGCGGCAAGACGGTCTACTCGCGGGTGGGGCGGGTGTGCAAGAGCGATATCGGCGGCCGCTTTCTGCTGTGAGGACACATGGACAACCTTCATGAAGGCCAGGCTGAACTGCTCGCGCTCCGGAGAGGTGCCCTTCTATTATAACGAGCTGCAGGGCACCTTCTACCTCCCTGAGCAGGACCTCCTCTATGCCATCTTCACAACCAACGTGTAAGTGTACGCCAACCTTAGTTTAAGAAAAATAGACACAACATGAATGAATGAATTAATTAATGAAGGCTGCGTGTTCGAATCACGTCGGGTCACCAATGTAGCGCGACGATAATCCCGAAATGAAGGCGGGAGACCAGAACCAGGGGCCACAGTTTAAGAATAAGGAGTAAGCCATTTAGAACGGAGACGAGGAAACACTTTTTCTCACAGAGAGTGGTGAGTCTGTGGAATTCTCTGCCTCAGAGGGCGGTGGAGGCAGGTTCTCTGGATGCTTTCAAGAGAGAGCTAGATAGGGCTCTTAAAAAATAGTGGAGTCAGGGATATGGGGAGAAGGTAGGAACGGGGTACTGATTGTGGATGATCAGCCATGATCACATTGAATGGCGGTGCTGGCTCGAAGGGCCGAATGGCCTACTCCTGCACCTATTGTCTATTGTCTATTGAGCCAGGTGTTTCGGGAGGTATTTTATTCATTGTCCTTCTTCTGACCAGACGAGTCTGCAAGAGAAAGATGGCACTTAAACCCCTGCCCTTTATCCCTGTAGCTAAGGGCCGTCTCTGGACTCATCCATTCCCATGCTGAGGGTTCGACAGTGGAAATGGCCCGACCCTTGGTAGCCGCCACAGGATGATACTTTATTGTACATGTGACAAGTCACAGCCATATATTCTTTGTTTTGCATACACTAGGTATGCAAAGGGCCGCCATATAAAGGGCACGACAGGGTTGCAAAGTATCCCCTCCCTCCCTCAGCCACACGGCGGTTCCCCCATGCCGGGTCCTCCTGCGTGCTGGAGTAACTCAGAGCATCAGGCAGCATCTTTGGGGGAAAAGGATGGGTGACGTTTCGGGTCGGGACCCTTCTTCAGACTGAAGGTGGGGGAAGTGGAGATAGGAATTGGCCAGAACAAATCATAGTTAGTTTAGCTTTAGTTTAATTTAGTTTAGTTTAGTTGAGTATAGTTTATTGTCACGTGTACCGAGGTACAGTGGAAACGTTTTTTAGTTTAGCTTAGTATAGTTTTGTTTAGTTTAGAGATACAGCGCAGAAACGGCGATTCGGCCCACCGGCTCCGCGCCGACCAGCGATCCCTGCACATTAACACCACCCTACACGCACTAGGGACAATTTACACTTCTATCAAGCCAATTAACCTACAAACCTGCATGTCTTTGGAATGTGGGAGGAAACAGAAGATCTCGGAGAAAACCCACGCGGTCACGGGGAGAACGTGCAAATTCCGCACAGACGGCACCCGTAGACGGGATGGAACCCTGGTCTACATGATTGCATGCTTTATCCAAGATTCCAGCATGTGCAGTTTCTTGTGACTCCATCGACCAAAGGTTGGGTTGAGTTAAGGTGTTTAGATGCACATGGAGTTCTCATTATCTGCCAATATGACTTCTACACATCACAAGGCCTCACTTTGTTTGCTATCTAGCGTAACTACAGAAGAGGCATTTAAGAGAGTATGACAGTGGCATTTAGGAGACATTGGATAGGCGCATGGATATGCAGGGAATGGAAGGATATGAACCAAGCAGATAAGGCCTTGGCATTATGTGTGTGAGAGGGGACTGCAGATGCTGGTTTATACTGAAGATCGACAAAAAATGCTGTAGTAACTCAGCGGGTCAGGCAGCATCTCTGGAGAAAAGGAATAGGTGATATTTCGGGTCGAGACCCTTCCTCAGAGTCTGAAGACTGAGTCATTTCGGGATGCTTCTTCTAACTTTGGGCTCCGACCCGAAATGTCACCTATTCCTTTTTCTCCAGAGATGCTGCCTGACCCGCTGAGTTACTCAGGTGTTTGGTGTCTGTACTGTTCTATGGTCTCGAGGGTGAGGATCAAGGACTCCATACAGACAGCACCTGTAGTCGGGATTGAACCGGGGTCTATGGTGCTGAAGCGCCGTGAGGCTGCAGCTCTACTGCTGTGCCACCGTGCGGCCCCTGGGCCAAACCTCTCACCGCATCTTGCAAGTTCCGAGCAGAAAGAGCTGTTTTATGCATCTTGTTTGACTCGGTGAATGAAGCTCTTTGACTCTGAAAGCCGGCAAAGACTGCAAGTGTGTTTCCTGCTTCTCTCAAACTAATCTGTGGCAAGTGGAAACGGAGGGATTATACGAGTTTGAACGCAAGCCAGCAGCCTCCTTGGCAGTCGACCCCGATGGCTCTCGCTCGCAGTGGTTTGCGAGGAACTGCTGTTACTTGTTCCTCTAACTGCGCCGAACATGATGTAAGAGCCCACAACTTGCGTGAGAGGAATATTGTCCCGACCGCACTGGGAAGGCGACCAATTCAACATGAAGGAGCCAGTGTGTCCCACTTATAGTTTTAGTTCAGTTTAGAGATACAGCGCGGAAACAGGCCCTTCGGCCCACCGAGTCCGTGCTGCCCCAGCAGTCCCCACACACTCCCACTATCCTACACACAAGAGGGACACATTACAATTTTTAACCGAAGCCAATTAGCCTACGGAACTGCATGTCTTTGGAGTGTGGGAGGAAGCCGGAGCACCCGGAGAAAACCCACGCAGGTCACGGGCAGAACGTACAAACTATCTGGATACTTTCAAGGGAGAGCTAGATAGGGCTATTAAAGATAGCGGAGTCAGGGGATATGGGGAGAAAGCAGGAACGGGGTACTGATTGGGGATGATCAGCCATGATCACATTGAATGGCGGTGCTGGCTCGAAGGGCTGAATGGCCTACCCCTGCACCTATTGTCTATTGTCTATAACTCCGTGCAGCAGCACAACTCTGCCACTGTGCCACCGTACCGCCCGCGGAGCTCAGGGTAGAAGTGGCAGAACACAATAAGAAATTGAACAAAGACTTTAACATCTCTTAAAAAGACATTTTGGACAGAGTGTCAGAGTCATAGAGTCATAAAGCGTGGAAACAGACCCTTCAGCTAAACGTGCCTATGCCGGCCAACATGCCCCAGCTACACTAGTCCCACTTGCCCGCTTTTGGCCCATATCCCTCCAAACCTGTCTTATCCCTGCACCTGTCTAAATGTTTCTTAAATGTTGTGCTAAAACCTGCTTCAACTACCTCTGGCAGCTCGTTCCACACACCCACCACCCTTTGTGTAAAAAAGTTGCCCCTCAGGTTCCTATTAAATCGTTCCTCCTCCACCTTAAACCTATCATCCGCTTCTTGAGCGCGGAGAAGATTTACGAGGATGTTGCCAGGAGTTGCTGGGCCAGAGCTATAGGGAGAGCTTGAGCAGGCTAGGACTTTATTCTATATTGTGTCATCACTCAGGACTGGCACAGGGGCGCAGCGGTAGAGTTGCTGCTTTACAGCGCCAGAGACGAGGGTTCGATCCTGACCTGTCTAGGGTTGCCAAATTTCTCACTCCCAAATAAGGGACACAAAATGTCAAAATACGGGGACAAATTCCCGACGGCAATTCGTTGACCGACTCGGCCGTGGCTGGGTGAATGATGAGTTGGCCCGGGTGCTGGACTGCACACAAAGCCCAGCCGGCGGGCCAGCTGAGGAGTTTTTGCCCGGGCGCTGGGGGCAAAGTCCGGCACCCCGTCCAACTCATGAACCGATGATCGGCCACGAGAAGGAGGAGGGGTGTTGGTGGTGTTGGCGGTAAGCGGAGGTCCGAAGGTCGGACAGCTGGCCGGGCTGCTGACCGACGGGGCACGGACGAGGCGCTGCTGCTGCTGCACTCCATGGGCTGCACTACGTCGGGACGGGTGAGGCGGGGCCGGATGCGGCGCTCCGACCCGACAGTCCACTCGACCCGAGTAGGAGCAGTCAAATACGGGACAAGGGCGGTATTTGGACAAACCAATTTAGCCCAATATACGGGATGTCCCGGCTAATACGGGACAGTTGGCAACCCTATGTCTCTACGAAGTTTGTATGTTACTCCTGTGACTGCATGGGTTTCCTCCGGGTGCTCCAATTTCTTCCAACATCCCAAAGACGTGCGGGTTCGAGGGCTGATTGGCCACGGTAACTTGTCCCCTAGTGTGTAATGAAAGTGGGATGACATGGAACTAGTGTGAACAGGTGATCGGTGGTCCGCACGCACTCACTCGGTGGGCCGAAGGGCCTGTTTCCGAGCTGTATCTTTCAATCAACCATTCAATCAATAGTCTATACATGTAAACAATGCAACGATCCCATGTTATAAAAGGAAACTGTAGATGCTGGTTTATACCAAAGATAGACACAAAATGCTGGGGCAACTCAACAGGACAGGCAGCATCTCTGGAGAAAATGGACGGGTGACCTTTCGGGTCTGAAGAAGGATCCCGACCTGAAACGTCATCCATTCCTTCTCTCCAGTGATGCTGCCTGACCCGCTGAGTTACCCCAGCATTTTGTGCCTATCAAATATGTCGAATGTTGTAAATGGCTGATTAGATTTGAAGGCTCTTTACTTACTCTGCACACAAATGTCACACAAAAGTATCAATTTACACTATTTAGGATTAACCTTTGCCCTTTGAACCCCAATCCAGAGTTCATGGGATTAGCAGGAAGTGGGAGGTGAGGAGCGGAGGTCAACATGTTTCATTAACAAAATGAAACTCACATTTTCTCTGTTCATTCTCCACTGCCAAAAGGCAGACAGGAAAGTAGTTTGATTTATGTATTTCTGGAATAAAGTTCACATTTTCTTTAGTTTAGTTCAGAGATACTGCCTGGAAACAGGCCCTTCGGCCCACCGTGTCCACGTCAACCATCGATCACCCGTTAACTTCCTTGGAGCGCAGGAAGATGAGGGGTGATCTTATCGAGGTGTATAAAATCATGAGAGGAATAGATCGGGTAGAGTCTCTTATCCAGAGTAGGTGTATCGAGGACCTGAGGATATACAGTAGGTTTAAGGTGAAGGGGAAAAGATTTAATAGGAATCTGAGGGATGACTTTTTCACACAAAGGGTGGTGGGTGTATGGAACAAGCAGCCGGAGGAGGTAGTTGAGGCTGGGACTATCCCAACGTTTAAGAAACAGTTAGACGGGTACATGGATAGGACAGGTTTAGATGGATATGGATGGATATGTTAATTGAAGATGGACACAAGTGCTGGAGTAGCTCAGCGGGCCAGGCAGCATCTGTGGAGTCATACAGTCAGAGAGTGATACAGCGTGGAAACAGGCCCCCATCCGCCATTCCCCTACTATGGGCAAGAGACTCTGCGTGTCTACCCGATCTATTCCTCTCATGATTTTATACACCTCTATAAGATCATCCTCCCGCGCTCCAAGGAATAGAATCCCAGCCTACTCAACCTCTCCCTACAGCTCAGACCCTCGAGTCCTGGCAACATCCTCGTAAATCTTCTCTGCGCCCTTTTCAGCTTGAAAACTTGGAGAAAGAGGATGGGTGATGTTTCGGGTCGAATCCTTCTTCAGTCTGAAACGTCTCTGGCGAGAAGGAATGGGTGACGTTTCAGGTCGGGATCCTTCTTCAGACCCGAAACGTCACCCGTTCATTGTCTCCAGAGATGCTGCCTGTCCTGTTGAGTTGCCCCAGCATTTTGTGTCTATCTTTGGTATAAACCAGCATCTACAGTTTCCTTTTATTACATGGGATCGTTGCATTGTTTACATATATAGACCCATCCTTTTTCTCCAGGGGTGCGTGCTGCCTGACCCGCTGAGTATACTCCAAGACTTTGTATCCATCTTTGATATAAAGTTCCTTCCTGCACATATTTTAATTGTATGTTTTACCTTGTTCTTTAGTAATCAGTCTTGACAGCTCTGTTCAGTCCTTGAGATACTGTGTATGGATTAATATGACATCACCCATCTTCCAAACAACCATCATTTGATAGCATTTTTAACCACTGTCTCCAGTGATTAATTGGTTTCTCCTCCATTAAGAATTCACTCCTACTTCATGCTGGTTCGTTTGTAAGGAAGGTGACATGAATCCAAATCCTCATCAATTATCCTGAACAAACAGGGCAATAAAGCATTGGCTGGTCATAGTCACAGAGTCATAGAGTCTTACAGTGTGGAAACAGACCCTTCGGCCCAGCTTGCCCACGCCGGCCAAATTGATTGGTAAAGGTGTCAAAGGTTATGGGGAGAAAGCATGAGAATGGGGTTGAGAGGGAAAGATAGATCGTAGAGTCATGGAGTCAGACAGCATGGAAACAGGTGCTTCGGCCCAACTTGCCCACGCCGACCAACATGCCCCATCTACACTAGTCCCACCTGCCTGCGTTTGGCCCATATCCCTCCAAACCTGTCTTCTTAAACCTTGCGGTAGTCCCTGCCTCAACTATCCCTGGCAGCTTGTTCCATACACCCACCGCCCTTTGTGTGAAAAAGTTACCCCTCTGATTCCTATTAAATCTTTTCCCCTTCACCTTGAACCTATGTCCTCTGGTCCTCGATTCCCCTACTCTGGGTAAAAGACTGTGTATCTCTTCCTCTCATGATTTTGTACACCTCTATAGGATCACCCCTCATCCTCCTACGCTCCATGGAATAGAGACCCAGCCTACTCAACCTCTCCCTATAGCTCACACCCTCTAATCTTCCCCCCCCCCCTCACTTTAAACCTATGTCCTCTGGTTCTTGATTCCCCTACTCTGGGTAAGAGACTGTGTACATCTACCCGATCATGATTTTATCCTTGGTGTTCAAGTTCAGGGGACGGGGTTGGGGAATTGGGCAATGAAAGGAATACGTGGTTTGGGGGCAGGAGTTGGGGTGTGGGGGACCCATAAATAATGGTAAGAAGGGTCTCGACCCGAAACGTCGCACTTTCCTTCTCTCCAGAGATGTTGCAGAGAATGTCCCGTTGAGTTTTTAGGTGGTTTAAGTAGAGAGGGCAGAAACAGGCCCTTCGGCCCACCGACTCCACACTGATCAGCAATCCACGCACATTAACACTACCCTACACACACTGGGGACAACTTTACATTTTATACCAAACCAATTCACTTACAAACCTGTACGTCGTTGGATTGTGTGGGAGGAAACCGGATATCCCGGAGAAAACCCACGCAGGTCGCAGGGAGAACATACAAACTCCGTACAGACAGAACCCGCAGTCAGGATCGAACCCAGGTCTCAGGTGCAATGAGAGAGCAACACTACGGGGCCTGTCCTACTTGGCCGTCATTCGCGTGCGATGTACGCTTCCTGCTAGCGTGTGGGTAGCGCGGGGACGGGCACATGGAGTGGCGTGGAGGGGTGTGGACTTCGTCCTGCACGAAATCTTCGTGCGCCACCGGCCTGTCGCGTAACTGACGGCCAAAGTGGGACAGGCCCAAGACCCTGGCGCGGCGCAACGTCTCACCTCCAACAGCAGCAGAAGCAGGCAAACGATCGGCGAGCTCGTACTGGGGCTCACGGCTGTTGCGGATCTGGATCCGCCCCCACTCCTACTCCCAGAGCGGGGCCAAGACGATTGGAGATAGACACAAAATGCTGGAGTAACTCATCGGGACCGGCAGCATCTCTGGAGAGAAGCAATGGGTGACGTTTCATCATCCATTCCTTCCCTCCAGAGATGCTGCCGGTCCCACTGAGTTACTCCAGCATTTTGTGTCTATCTTCAAATGACGTCACGCGCTCCAGACGGCTGTGCGGACGCATGATGACGCGCGCGACCATTGCGCATCAGTCACTACCGGCCTGTCGCGTAAATGACGACTAAGTGGGACAGGCCCTTACCGCTGCGCTACTGTGCCACCCTTGCGGCGCCCTGTACGTGGCCGCTCCTTGCGTACTTTACATATGGTATGCAAAACAACGATTTTCACCGTGACACATGTCACATGTAATAATAAAATATCAACCATTCAATACTCATGAATTAATTAATTAATTGTTAATTAATTGATTGAATGATTCTTTCATTTATTCTTAACCTTCCCTGCCCCAAGGAGAGATCTAGCTGCTGTTTCTCCTCATAACTTAATTTTAACTTAACTTTAACTCCTGTTAGATTGAGCTCTTAAAGATAGCGGGAGTCAAGGGATATTGGGAGACAGCAGGATATTGGGAGACAGCAAGATTGTGGATGATCAGCCATGATCACATTGAATGGCGGTGTTGGCTCGAAGGGCCGATTGGCCTACTCCTGCACCTATTGTCTGTGTATCTATGTATTAACATAAGTTTACTGATACAGCTGAGAAACAGGCCCTTCGGCCCCACCGAGCTGTACTGGCAGGGGCTGTTCATGGGGGTGGGTGGACCATGAGGGGAGACGAAAGGGATGAAAAAGTAGATTGAGTGCCATGCTGGCATTAACATCCACACTTCAACTCTCACCTCTCTGCTCCTCTCCACAGGAATAGCATCGCGGCCTCTGCAATCTGCGCCTACAATCTCAGCGCCATCACCCAGACCTTCAACGGTCCCTTCCGATATCAGGAGAACCCTCGGTCAGCTTGGCTGCCTGTGTCGAACCCCATTCCCAACTTCCAGGTATTACAATGGTTTGTTATTTGTCACATGTACTGGGTACAGTAAGGTTCATTTTGTATACAGTTCAGTGCAAGTAACACTGTACATAAACACTTAGATACATCTTAGATAAGCATCGCAGATACAGTACAAGTGTATAGCTGTAGATACACTGAGACAATTTACAGAGTTAGTTCAGTTTCGTCAAGTCAAGTCACTTTTATTTCTAAAGCACATTTAAAAAACTACTCTCGTTGGCCAAAGTGCTTTACATTGGTGGAGATACTAACGTGGTAGTTTAGTTTAGAGATACAGCATGGAAACAGGCATTTCGGCTGAACCAAGACCGCACCGACCAGTGATCACCCCGTGCACCAGCACCACCCTACAAAAGAGGGACAATTTACAATTTAACTAAAGCCAATTATTCTACATACCTGTACATTTTTGGAGTGTGGGAGGTAACCGGAGCACCCAGAGAAAACCCACGGTGATCACGGGGAGAGCGTACAAACTCTGTGCAGCCAGCACCCGTGGTCAGGATCGAACCCGGATCTCTGGCGCAGTAAGGCAGCAACTCTACCGCTGCGCCACCGTAACGCCCATACTCTGAAGGATGTTGAGATCGTCCCTTCTCCAACTTTCATTTCCTTCTTTTAGTGTTTAACGTGGGAGACATTGGCGATTCGAGTTGAGGGAGGGCGGTCAGTTGGCAGACATGGTCTTCGGTGCAAGAAGAGCGGCACAGTGGCGCAGCGGTAGAGTTGCTGCTTTACAGCGCTAGAGATCTGGGTTCGATTCTGAATACGGGTGCTTATCTGTACGGAGTTTGTGCGTTCTCCCTGAGACCTGCGTGTGTTTTCTCCGAGATCTTTGGTTTCCTCCCACACTCCAAAGATGTACAGGTTTATTTTGTATAAAGATAAATTGTCCCTATTGTGTATGGTAGTATTAATGTGTGGGGATCGCTGGTCGGCGCGGACTCGGTAGGCCAAAGGGCCTGTTTCCGTGTTGTATCTCTAAAGCAGTGGTTCTTAACCTTTTTGCCACCAGTACGCGCATACGCAAACAAAATACTGTATGTGGTATGTACCCTTGTTAGGTTCCTAAACATGGGCTCAACAAATTGATATGTTATTTGTGTCCCCTTCATGACCCCTGGCAAAGCCCCAAATGACTCCCATAGGGGGCCACGACTCCCAGGTTAAGAACCACTGCTTTAAGTAAAGTAAACTAAAGAGTCAAGGCATGGAAACAGGCCATTCAGCCCACTATGTCTACACTGATCCATGAGCACCCATTCACCCTAATTTGAGGAAGGACATTCTTGCTATTGAGGGAGTGCAGCGTAGGTTTACAAGGTTGATTCCCAGGATGGCGGGACTGTCATACGCTGAGAGAATGGAGCGGCTGGGCTTGTACACTCTGGAGTTTAGAAGGATGAGAGGATATCTTATTGAAACATATAAGATTGTTAAGGGTTTGGACATGCTAGAGGCAGGAAACATGTTCCCGATGTTGGGGGAGTCCAGAACCAGGGGCCACAGTTTAAGAATAAGGGGTAAGCCATTTAGAACGGAGACGAGGAAACACTTTTTCTCACAGAGAGTTGTGAGTCTGTGGAATTCTCTGCCTCAGACGGCGGTGGAGGCCGGTTCTCTGGATACTTTCAAGAGAAAGCTGGATAGGGCTCTTAAAGATAGCAGAGTCAGGGGATATGAGGAGAAGGCAGGAACGGGGTACTGATTGTGGATGATCAGCCATGGTCACATTGAATGGCGGTGCTGGCTCGAAGGGCCAAATGGCCTACTCCTGCACCTATTGTCTATTGTCTATTGTCTATTATCTATTGTTATATTATCATCTAGCACTTGGTCCATGGCTTTCAATGCCAAGAGATGCCTACACTGAACTGAACTAAGGAGTCTTTAACGGTGTGTGTGTTTGCTCACTGTAGTGTGGCTCGCTGGGTGACAATGGACCCAACGAGAACCTGACGGAACGCAGCCTCCAGGACGCCCAGCGGTTCTTCCTGATGAACGACGCGGTGCAGCCCGTCTCCGTGGACCCGCTGGTGACCCACGACAACATGCGCTTCTCAAAGCTGGTGGTGGATATCGTGCAAGGCCGCGACACACTCTACCACGTGATCTACATTGGTACAGGTAGGTCACTCACCTTCCTCGTCTCACCTGCCTCACCTCATCTGCTGGAGGCTGCTCTGGTGCGCAATGGCACTCTTGGTTCAACTAAAAAATTGGGCGGCACAGTGGAGCAGTGGTAGAGTTGCTGCCTTCCAGGGCCAGAGACCCAGGTCTGATCCTGACTAACGGTGCTGTCCGTATGGAGTTTGCACGTTCTCCCCATGACCTGCGTGGGTTTTCACCGGGCACTCCGGTTTCCACCCACACTCCAAAGATGTACAGGTTTGTAGGTTAATTGGCTTGGTATGAATGTAAAATTTTCCTTAGCGTGTGTAGGGTTGAGTTAATATGCGGGGATCGCTGGCCGGCATGGACTTGGTGGGCCGAAGGGCCTGTTTCAGCGCGGCATCAACAGTGAATGTTGGATGCAATGGCATTACAGTCGTTTCATCACACTGCGTGGAAACAGGCCCATCAGCCTAACTTGCCCACACCGACCAACATGTCCCATCTACACTAGACCCACCAAATTTAGTTTAGCTTAGAGATACAGCGCGGAACCAGGCCCTTCGGCCCACCGAGTCCGTGCCGGCCAGCGATCCCCGTACACTTACACTATCCTACACACACTCGGGACAATTTACAATTATATCCCTCGAAACCTGTCCTACCCATGCACTGACGTCCTCCGGCAGCTCGTTTCATACACCCACCAATTTTAGTGTGAGAAAGTTGCTCTCCATGATCATATTGAATAGCGGTGCTGGCACGAAGGGCCGAATGGCCTACTCCTGCACCTATTGTCTATTGTCTCTTGCCTATTATGGGCCAAACGCAGGCAAGTGGGACTAGTGTGGCTGGGACATGTTGGCCGGTGTGAGCAAGTTGGGCCGAAGAGCTTGTTTCCGCACTTTTATAGCCCTGTCCCACGGTGCGAGTTCATTCAAGTGCTCTCCTGAGTTTTAAAAAAATCAAACTCGTGGTAAGCACGGAGAATGAACGTAGCGGGTACGTCGGAGCTCGGGGACGTCTCTTAGCGGCTCGCAACGCTAACGGCAGGTACTCGGGAAAACTCGCTAACGGCAAGTAAGCACGGGAAGACTCGTGAAGATTTTTCAACATGATGAAAAATGTCCACGAGAGCCCCGAGTACCGACGAGTGGCCATTACCGTAAATCTCCGAGTTCGAATCAGGGCAAACTCGGCAGAACTCTTGGAATGAACTCGCACAGTGGGACACGGCTATAAGACTCTATGACCTGAACCCAGACCCAGTTTAACCTTCAAGTCCTGTCGTTCTGTTTCTGTACGTAGAGCATGGCACCATTCTGAAAACCCTCTCGCCGGAGAACAAGAGCCTGGGCAGCTGCTACCTGGAGGAGCTTCAGCTGCTGCCGCCTGGTCAACGGGAACCCATCCGCAACCTGCAGATCCTGCACAGCGACCGCTCCTTGTTCGTGGGCTTCAACGGGCGGGTGCTGAAGATCCCTCTGGAGCGATGCTTCTTGTACAAATCCGAAATGTAAGTCACATCGGAAACGTTGAACACCACAAGGAAGACGAGCTGTTTGTAGATTGTAGGAAGGAACTGCAGATGCTGGTTTACACCGAAGATGTACTGGTGGACATCTTAGTACGGGTGATTAGTATGGGTGTCAGAGGTTATGCAGGAGACCTTATGAATTAAGGTGGTGAATCTGCAGAATTCATTGCCACAGAAGGCTGTGGAGGCCAATGGATATTTTTAAGGGGGAGATAGATAAATACTTGATTAGTACAGATGTCAGAGGTTATGGGGTGAATGGGGTTAGGAGGGAGGGATAGATCAGCCATGATTGAATGGCGGAGTAGACTTGATGGGCTGAATGGCCTAATTCTGCTCGTATCACCTATGATACTTATGAAGATAGACACAAAATGCTGGAGTAACTCAGCGGGGCAGACAGCATCTCTGGAGAGAAGGTCTGAAGAAGGTTCACGACCCGAAACGACACCAATTCCTTCTGTCCAGAGATGCTGCCCGTCCCGCTGAGTTACTCCAGCGTTTCGAGTCTCCCTTGAGTACTTTATAACGTGTTCAACCCAAGAGGTGACATACTGGGGGAAATGCCCAACATAGGACACCTTGCTCAGTCTGAAGAAGGGCCTTGACCCGAAACGTCACCCATTGCTTCTCTTCAGAGATGCTGCCTGTCCCTAGTGTGGGTAGGATAGTATTAATGTGCAGGTATCGCTGGTCAGCATGCACTCGGTGGGCCGAAGGGCCTATTTCCACGCTGTATCTCTAAACTAAATTAAAAACTAACCCAGTGTAAATCAATCCCTTCCTAGCGAAGGCATGTCTTCAATAGTGCACTTGTTTGCAATTAAGACTTCACTTTTTGATGGTCTGGGTGAAATAATATTTCGGCATCAAAATTGTTTACCGTGTCTGATACCTTGTCTTGATTGGGCTGGTCAGATTAACTTTCTATTTCTGATTTGTAAAAGAGGCTTGATTGTTTTTTTTGTCTCTTGTGGGTGTCAGGTTGAAGAGGTTTATTGTTTCTCCTCCCACGGTTTTTCTTTGAGTCAATGACCCCATCAATTATAAGCCTCCATTTGGTTTAGTTTCGTTTAGAGATACAGGCCCTTCGGCCCACCGGGTCCGCGCCGGCCAGCGATCACCCCGCACACTAAACGCCATCCGACACACGCAAAGGGCAATTTACAATTTGACCAAGCTAATTGACCAACATACCATGTTCGTCTTTGTAGAGTGGGAGGAAACTGAAGCACCCGGAGAAAATCCACGCAGTCATGGAGAGAACGCATAAACTCCGTACGGACAGCAACCGTAGCCAGGATCGAATCCCGGGTCTCTGGCACCGTAAACGCTGTAAGGCAGCAACACTACCGCTGCGCCCCTCTATGACTCTGCCTCACAGCTGGTAATGAGGTCAGGTTACCACTGCTGATCTGAACTCCAAGTTGTGGTAGCCCCAATCACCAGTCAATAGTTATCCTCCCTACCTCCTGCCTTAAGATGAGAGGGGCAATGTTTAAAGAGGCCATGGGGGAGACCCGTTAGAAATTTCTAAGAGACGTAGGTAGGATAGACAGTCAGAATGTTTCGCCCAGGGTGGTAATGGCAAATACTGGTGGGTATAGCTTTAAGGCGAGAGGGGGGAAGGTATGAAATAAATGTGCGGGTCATGTTTTTTATGCAGAAAGTGATGGGTGTCTTACGCACCTGTGCTTGGAGCTTGATTGTACCGTTTAGTTTATTGTCACGTGTACCGGGGTACAGTGAAAAGCTGTCGTTGGTAGGATGGTTCAGTTGCCTGATAACAGCTGGGAAGAAACTGTCCCTGAATCTGGAGGTGTGGGTTTTCACACTTCTGTACCTCTTGCCCGATGGGAGAGGGGAGAAGAGGGAGCGGCCGGGGTGCGACTCATCCTTGATTACGCTGCTGGCCTTGCCGAGGCAGCGTGAGGTGCAGATGGAGTCAATGGAAGGGAGATAGGCACAGAAGGAATGTCACATGGGAAGATTGCCAAGGATGTCCATGGAAATGCCTCCTTCTGCCCAAGGCTTGGCATACTGAGGATGGGCCATCTTGTGAATGGTGTCTCGTCGCCCAGGCAACGTTACGGGGCCTCTTTGTGCTGTAGCTCTGGCAACCATGAGCAAAGGTTCTACAAGGTTAATTCCCGGGATGGCGGGACTGTCATATGCTGAGAGAATGGAGCGGCTGGGCTTGTACACTCTGGAGTTTAAAAAGGATGAGAGGATATCTTATTGAAACATATAAGGTTGTTAAGGGTTTGGACACGCTAGAGGCAGGAAACATGTTCCCGATGTTGGGGGATCCAGAACCAGGGGCCACAGTTTATGAATAAGGGGTAAGCCGTTTAGAACAGAGGCGAAGAAACACTTTTTCTCACAGAGAGTTGTGAGTCTGTGGAATTCTCTGCCTCAGAGGGCGGTGGAGGCCGGTTCTCTGGATACTTTCAAGAGAGAGCTAGATAGGGCTCTTAAAGATAGCGGAGTCAGGGGATATGGGGAGAAGGCAGGAACGGGGTACTGATTGGGGATGATCAGCCATGATCACGTTGAATGGCGGTGCTGGCTCGAAGGGCCGAATGTCCTACTCCTGCATCTATTGTCTATTGTCTATTGAGCGGGGAGGTGGAAGCTGGTGGAGCGTTACTGACCCAAAGTTTCATTCAGTGACGATGGAGAGGTGGGGTAAGCTTGCACATGACGTCCACTTGAGCGACCCATAAGGTCATAAGGTCATAAGATCATAAGGTCAAAAGGTCATAAGCAATGGGTGATGTTTCGGGTCAAGACCCTTCTTCAGACTGAGTAATGTGTCCTATGTTGGCTATGTAAGCTCTTGGGTTGAACACGCTATAAAGTGCTCAAGGGAGACTCAAAATGCTGGAGTAACTCAGTGGGTCAGCAGCATCTCTGGAGAGAAGGAATGGGTGACGTTTCGGGCCGAGACCCTTCTTCAGGTTTTCTATCCAGGGGTGCTGCCTGACCTGCTGAGTTACTCTAGCATTTTCTGTCAATCTTCATAAGTATCATAAGTGACCAGAGCAGAATTAGGCCATTCGGCCCATCAAGTCTACCCTGCCATTCAATCATGGCTGATCTATATCTCCCTCCTAACCCCGTTCTCCTGCCTTCTCCCCGTAACTCCTGGCACATTCACAATCTCTTGAGTCTCCGATATTCCAATGGTGTTGGGAATAGCAGACTTTCCAAAATATCCCATAACCACACTTTAATAGGGAGGAAGGAACTGCATACGTGGGTTTAAACCCAAGATAGGAGTAACTCAGCGGTACATGCAGCATCTGTGGAGAGAAGGAATGGGTGCAGGAAGGAACTCTGAAGAAGGGTCTCAACCCGAAGCGTCACCCATTCCTTCTCTCCAGAGATGTTGCCTGTCTCGCTGAGTTTTTCTCCAAAGGTTCAAAGGTTCAAAGGTCAGTTTATTGTCACGTGGACCAATTAAGGTACAGTGATATTCGATTTACCATGCAGCCATACTAAAAAAAAAGCACCAAGACACACAACTACATAAAAGTTAACATAAACATCCACCACAGCGGATTCCCCACATTCCTCACTGTGATGGAAGGCAAAAAAGTTCAAGCTTCTTCCTCTTTTATTCTCCTGCGGTCGGGGCAGTCGAACCATCCACAGTCGGGGCGATCGTAACTCCCGCGACTTGGAGCTCCCGAGGTCGGCCTCCAGCAGAGGCCACCAGCTCCTCGATGTTCGACCGCAGTGCGGATGGAGATATGATACGAAAAAATCGCATCTCCGTCGAAGTAAGAGATTTTAAAAGTTTTCCCCAAACTCCCCCCCCCCCCCACATAAAATAAGCTAAAGAACACTAAAACATATATTTATCACATACTATAAAACAACAGAGAAGGAAGGGACAGACAGACTGTTGGCGAGGCAGCCATTGCTGGCGCCACCCATTTTGTGTCTAAACACACTTTAATTTTACTTTTTTTTAAAAACATGTTACACGATAGTTCGATTGATTTTTCCAGTTCACCCAGGGAGTTTAAACAAGAGCAGGGAACCGAGCTTGTTGAATACTGCAGGGAGCATGGGTTAGATGTTGAGCCTGTAGTCAGCTCGACTACATGCTGAGCTTGAGTTCAGAGGTCTCGGGTATATGTTTCAGCACACCCCAAGGACCTCATCTCTGGCTTCAGACCTAGACCCCAATGTTCTGAGTACAACCACCCTCTCCCTTACTTCCCCTCTCTCTCCATCCCCTCCCCCTTCCCAGTTCTGCGACCAGTCTTACTGTCTCCGGCTACAGTTTACCTCTGTTTGCTTTGTTGTTACCTTCTCCCAACTAACAATGTTCCTTGATCGCCATTCCCTTTGTCCTGTTTACACACCTTACACTTCCTTATCTATGTACCTCCCTCTCCCCTAACATCAGTCTGAAGAAGGGTCTCGACCCAAAACGTCATCCATTCCTTCTCTCCAGAGATGCTGCCTGTCCCGCTGAGTTACAACCAGCGTTTTGTGCCTATCTTCGATTTAAACCAGCGTCTCCACTGCCTCCGGTGGCCACGGTTTCACAGTTCATTCTTTTTTACAACAATAAATGCATTCAATTATTAACAAAAATAATATTTACAAAACAAACGCGAGGATGTTGCCAGGACATGAGAGCCTGGGCTTTAGGGAGAGTTAGATAGGGCTCTTAAAGGTAGCGGAGTCAAGGGATATGGGTAGAAGGCAGGAACGGGGTACTGATTGTGGATGATCAGCCATGATCACAGTGAATGGCAGTGCTGGCTCAAAGGGCCGAATGGCCTACTCCTGCACCTATTGTCTGTTGTCTATTGAGAGGTTGAGTAGGCTGGGACTCCACCCCATGAGGCGCAGGAGGATGAGGGGCCATCCCATCGAGGTGGATAAAATCATGAGAGGAATAGATCAGGTAGATACACAGAGACTTGCCCAGAGTAGAGGAATCGAGGACCAGAGGACATAGATTTTCGGTGAAGGGGAAAAGATTTAATAGGAATCTGAGGGTTATTTTTTTCACACAAAGGGTGGTGGGTGTATGGAACGAGCTGCCAGAGGAGGTAGTTGAGGCTGGGACTATTGCAATGTTTAAGAAACAATTAAAGAGGTTCATGGCTAGGACAGATTTAGAGGGATATGGGCCAACTGCGGGCAGGTGGGATTAGTGTAGCTGGGACATTTTGGTTGACGTGGTCAAGTTGGGCCGAAGGGCCTGTTTCCACGTTCCACGTTTACCAATTATTCTTAATGTTAAATAACTATATTTCAATCCTAATCTAGGATACAGTTAACCTCGCCCGGGTCCGCGCCAACCAGCGATCCCCGCACACTAACACTACCCTACACACACTAGGGACAATTCACATTGATACCAAGCCAATTAGCCTACAAACTTGCACGTCTTTGGAGTGTGGGGGGAAACCGAAGATCTCGGAGAAAACCCAGGCAGGTCATGGGGAGAACGTACAAACTCCGTACAGACAGCACCCGTAGTCGGGATCGAACCCGGGTCCCTGGCGCTGTGAGGCAGCAACTCTACCGCTGCGCCACCGTGTGTATCTTCCCTTCAAATACTCATTGGAGATGTGGTGGGGGAGCGACTGAGAGTGAAGAATCAAAGAAGTCTTCGTCTTTGAATAGTACATGTGTCAGGGGTTATGGGGAGAAGGCAGGAGAATGGGGTTGAGAGGGAAAGATAGATCAGCAGTGATTGAATGGCGGAGTAGACTTGATGGGCCGAATGGCCTAATTCTACTCCGATCACTTATGATCTTATGAAGTCAGGCAGGAATGCATTGGAATTACATGAAAGCGTGGCAGATTGAGTACAACCGACCTTTCCCAGTCTCTGTTGTCTGATGACAAAGCTCGAGGAGACACTTCACGTTGATTTGTGACGGTTCCAGCGTATCTTGAGTGTTCTTCACGCAGTGAAATCGCTTTTTGATTGCTGTGTGTGATAACAGCAGGCTATCGAAGCGCTCTCCCTTCCTGGTGATTGAGTTTAGTTTATTGTCACCAGCACCGAGGGACAGTGAATGACTTTTCTTGCGTGCTATCCAGTCAGTGGAAAGGCACCACGGTGGCGCAGTGGTAGAGTTGTTGCCTTACAGCGCCAGAGGCCCCCGGTTCGATCCTGACCACGGGTGCTTGTCAGTACAGAGTTTGCACGTTCTCGACATGGCCTGCGTGGGTTTTCTCCAAGAACTTTCATTTCCTCCCGCACTCCAAAGACGAACACATTTGTAGGTTAATTGGCTTGGTGTAAATGTAAAAATTGTTCCGAGTGTAGGATAGTGTTAATGTGCGGGGATCGCTGGTCGGGGCGGACTCGGTGGGCCGAAGGGCCTGTTTCTGTAGACGTCTCTAAACTAAACTAAACAAAACTAAACTAAACTAAAACTAAATGAAGTGACTTTTTGATTGCCGTGTGTGATAGCAGCAGGCTAGCGAAACACTCACTCTACCCGGCAACTGAGTTTAGTTTGAGTTTAGTTTATTGTCGCGTGTACCGAGGTACAGTGAAAAGCTTTTGTTGCGTGCTATCCAGTCAGCGGAAAGACAATACATGATTACAATCGAGCCGTCCACAGTGTACAGATGCAGGATAAAGGCAATACGTGAGTACGGTTTAGCGCAAGATAAAGTCCAGTAAAGACCAGTCAGAGATAGTCCGAGGGTCTCCAATGAGGTAGATGTTAGTTGAGGTGGGTGAGGCTGCTTTGTACAGTTGCTTGATACTCACTGGAGCAGTGACAAGGTTCCATCAACCCAATCCGTCACTCCTCGCGCCACATTCCTGCCATCCTGCCAACCCTGTTGTTAGACAGGTGCTTCCATTGCTTGAGACATCCTTGGCGCACTCACTCTGTGCGTGACTCTCAGTCAGTGTCAAGTTACTGCTTGGCATTCAGTTGCTGACGAAGAACTATTTTGGGTTCTCTGTGTCCCTGGCCAATACTTACCCCTCACTGAAAGTTATTGAATTGGATTGTAGTCTTCTAGTTATTTTCCTCAATGTTTTGCCGATCTTGCAGTGCATATCATGGCAGCAAATTTAGTTTATAGACAATAGACAATAGGTGCAGGAGTAGACCATTCGGCCCTTCGAGCCAGCACCGCTATTCAATGTAATCATGGCTGATCATCCACACCGACCAGCGACCAACTCTAAACCGTTCAGTTCAGAGATACAGTGCGGAAAAAGGCCCTTCGGGCCACTGAGTCCACAACGACCAGCGATCCCCGCACATTAACACTATCCTACACACACTAGGGGCAATTTAAATTTATACTGAGCAAATTAACCTGCAAACCTGTACTGTACGTCTTTGGAGTGTGGGAAGAAACCGAAGATCTGGGAGATAACCCACGTGGTCACGGGGATGTTGCCAGGACTCGAGGGCCTGAGCTATGGGGAGAGCAGGCTAGGAGTTTATTCCTTGAAGCACATGAGGATGAGGTGTGATCTTATGGAGGCGTACAACATCATGAGAGTTAAAAATCAGTGGACGCACAAAATCTTTTGCTCAGAGTAGGGGAATCGAGAATCAGAGGACACAGGTTTAAGATGAAGGGGGAAAGATTTAATAGGAATCTGAGGGGTAACTTCTTCACACAAAGGGTGGTGGATGCATGGAACAAAACACAACTTTTGAGAAACATTTAGCTAGGTACATGGATAGGACAGGTTTAGAGGCAGGTGGGACTAGTGTAGATGGGACATGTTGGCCGGTGTGGGCAAGTTGAGCCAAAGGGCTGTTTCCATGCTGTATCACTCTATGATCTATCTTTCCTTCTCAACCCCATTCTCCTGCTTTCTCCCCGTAACCTTTGACACCCGTACCAATCAAGTACCTGTCAATCTACTTCTATGCCATCCAACTTACTGCAAGGTGGTGCAGTGGTAGAGTTGCTACCTTATCGCGCTTTCAGCTATGGGTTCTTGGTTCTTGGTTTCTTGGTCCTCTAAATATTCCAAATGGAATTTAAACTGGAGGTGCTGTCCGTACGGAGTTTGTACGTTCTCCCCGTGATCGCGTGGGTTTTCTCCGTGATCTTTGGTTTCCTTCCACACTCAAAATACGTACAGGTTTGTAGGTTAATTGGCCCGGTATAAATGTAAAATTGTCCCTAGTGTGTGTAGGATAGTGTTAATGTGCGGGGATCGCTGGTCGGTGCACACTCAGTGGCAGGGCTGCCAACATTGGGTGAGAGTTGGGAGTAGGAAATTGCGAGTGACCAAGCTCGAGGGAGTGCAGCGACCGAGGGGGGGGGGAGGGTGTGGGAGGGTGTGGGAGGGGGGGAGGGGGGGTGGGGGGGGGGGTCCCTCCTCCCATTGCTATGGAGCTTTTGCATTTTTCAACTTTAAATTGAAATACTGTAGCGAGTCTTTTAACTTACACTTGAATACAATATTTATGCTTTAAATTGCATTAGCTATGAATAAGGTTAGGCTAAATTACATTCCTAATTACATTCCACAGTATAGCCAGGCTCTGATCAACAGGTGCAGCACATGAATGATCTTAGTATATTCATGTATAGAAATCAGATTATAATCAAACACTTGGCCCATGTTGACCAACCTGGGTCTCACTGCACACCTAGTACTACTCCTGACCCTGACTCCAGTTGCATACCTTCTCTCATTCCTGATCCTGAGTCCAGCCTTACACCTGTCCCCCTATTCTACCGTGATCGTAGCTGCTTACCTGCTTAGGTTCCCAGTGCTGAACCCTCCCATTGTCCCAGCTTTGACTGCACACCTAGTACTATTCCAGACCTTGACTCTGGATGCACACTTGGCCTTGCTTCTAGCCCCTCTGCACTGACAATATATCTGGCCCACACATAAAGCCCCATATCTGACCCCCTGGACTTAACCTATTATGTTCAAGTCCACAGTTGCTTATCTAAGGTGGTAATCTTTTATGGGGCACTTCACAGACCAAATTTTGTATAACAGAATTTGGTACATCCATTGGCTTCCTTGTTATACTAACATGCTAGTTGCTTTGTCAAAGAAGTCATCATTTGGTTGAACACAATTTCTCATCCATAAAATTATACTCACTCAGCTGTATAAGTATGCTGTTACCATTTCCTTCATTTTCCTAACAAACTGTCCTGAAGTCATTTTCACCCCCAATATTTTCAGTATTTTGCTGTCTTCCTCTCAGCTGGGACTTTTCTGAAATGCAAAGTCCAATAACTATATACTTAAGCAATATTATTCTATTAAATGTGATCTTGAGAGTACATAATATTTTCTGTGGTATTCATAACACAACGTTGATGAAAAGATCGTTGTTTTGATTGCACCTACCAACATGCTCTACCGATGCTCCCCATTCCCAATTACTTTTACATTGAAGTGATTGAAATCCAAATGAAGTTTAAATAGCATCAGAAAAATAAAACCTCCGGAATGGATGATATTCATTATGTGGTTGGTTGGAGTCAGTATCAGCACAATTACTATATTAAACTTTGAATCTTCAGATGTCCTGGTTCAAGCTAAAACTAAAGACAAATAATAACCTCTTAACACATTCCCTTGCAAGTATCTCGGTCACTCCTTTAAAATATGCCCCTTCTTTGAACAAGCTTTTAAACATAGCATCTGAATCAGTTTCCATCTGATTACACTCCTTGAGGATGTTCATCTACGTGTTCAATTAATAAAACAACGAGATTGGGGACATTTCTATTCAATCTGTCAAAGAAATTTGGGGGGGGCGGAGTTTAGAAATAGTCAGTGAGGTAAACAAACATAATAGTTGAGTGGCAAATGACAATAGTGCTACCTTCACAATATTTAACTGAAGGAAATAATGGGTTATCGGGGCTGTATGTTGTGACAGACAACCTGACACCTTGCATGTCATTTTAATATTACACTTATCCCATCCCCCTGGATCTTCCGGATTAATAAATTAAGGTTTTGCCAACTAATTACATATCAGGCTAATTACAAATCAATAACATTAGCCAACTCCGAAACACGAAGCGCTGAGCATTGGGATCCAGACATCACGGACAACTGGCCTCAGTTCCCCGCTCACATCTGGCAGTGTTCTCTGTCTGAACCAGGGGACACGGAGCGTTTTTGAAAGTGGGGAGGCTGAGCAATCACTGATCACTGGCCTTGCGGGTACCCGGCGAGAGAGTGGAGCAACCAAGTGGGAGGAGGGTGTCCCCCATCCCACGGTAGGGACTTGTTGAAATTTGATGTATTAAAGTTATGTATTAGTGCATTGTAGAAGTATGATTTCAATGTTTTTTGTTTGAAGTATTTTTAAGAGGTAACTTTTTAAGGGGTATCTTTTTCCACACAATGGGTGGTGGGTGTATGGAACAAGCTGCCAGAGGAGATAGTTGAGGCAGGGACTATCAAAACATTTAAGAAACAGTTAGACTGATACATGGATAGGACAGGTGGAGTAGATGGCCGATGGGCCGAATGGCCTAATTCTGCTCCTATCACTTGTGATCTTATGACCTGATCCTGGGTCTTTGGCTCTGTGAGGCAGCAGCTCTACCACTGTGCCATCCTAGTCATGGTGAAATGGTCCTTGGTTCCATATGATGATCGGCGACAAGGTGGAGCAGCGGTAGAGTTGCTGACTCATAGCCACAGATGCCCGGGTTCGATCCTGACTACGGGTGCTGTCTGTACGGAGTTTAAAGTCATAGAGTGATACAGCGTGGAAACGGGCCCTTCAGCCCAACTTGCCCACACCGGCCTACATGTCCCAGCTACACTAGTCCCACCTGCCTGCGTTTGGCCCATATCCCTCCAAACCTGTCCTACCCATGTACCTGTCTACCTGTTTCTTAAAAGTTGGAATAGACCCTGCCTCAACTACCTCCTCTGGCAGCTTGTTCCATACACCCACCACCCTTTGTACGTTCTCCCAATGACCTGCGTGGGTTTTCTCCGAGAACTTTGGTTTCCCCCCACACTCCAAAGACGTACAGGTTTGTAGGTTAATTGGCTCGGTATAAATGTAAAAATTGTCCCGGGTGTAGGATAGTGTTAATGTGCGGGTAGCTCATTGGTCGGTGCGGACTCAGTGGGCCGAAGTCTCCTTTTCACTGAATCTCAGTACAGGTGACCATCACACACTAAACCAGCGCTAGCATCAAGATCAGCTGCACTGTTCACAACTTCAAGTTCACAAGTTATAGGAGTAGAATTATGCCATTCGGCCCATCGAGTCTACTCTGCTTCCTAATCCCATTTTGCTGCCTTCTCCTCATGACCCTTGGCCCTCTGTTCCAATCAAGAATTTGTTTATCTCTGCTTTAAAAATATCCACCGACTTGGCCTCCACAGCCCTCTGTGGCAATGAGTTTCACAGATCAACTACCCTCTGACCAAAGATGTTCCTCCTCACCTCCTTTCTAAAGAGAGCACCCTTTAATTCTGAGGCTATGACCTCTGTTCCCGATGTTGGGGGAGTCCAGAACCAGGGGCCACGGTTTAAGCATAAGGGGTGAGCCATTTAGAACGGAGATGAGGAAACACTTTTTCTGTGGAATTCTCTGCCTCAGAGGGCGGTGAACGCCAGTTCTCTGGATACTTTCAAGAGAGAGCTCTTAAAGATAGCGGAGTCAGGGGATATGGGGAGAGGGCAGGAATGGGGTACCGATTGGGGGTGATCAGCCATGATCACATTGAATGGCGGTGGTGACCAGCAGAAGCATCTGTAATCGAGCGGTGAAACAGACGCTGGAGGTTGTTTGACCTCTAAGTGCTCCTGAGGCATCTTGAGTTTAAATTCTCTCTCCTGTTACAAATTTCACAATACAAAGAAGCATGCCTTGAGACACCTTGGGGTGATGACGTACTGTGACATAGAAGCAAGTCTCTTTATTTTCAACCCGTTCCTTCGAGTGCGTCAATGAAGGAGAAATAAATAGCACATCCTGTGAATTTATTTAGATGTCGGAATGATTTTCACTTGTTCCTTTCCATTTTCTCCCTGATTGCCCTTACTGTTCACCTTCTCAGTTTTTTTATAGTTCTTTCGTTTAGTTGAGAGATACAGCGCGGAAACAGGCCCTTTGGCCCTGCCGAGTCCGTGCCGACCAGCGATCCTCGCACACTGACACTAGAGGCAATTTACAATTCTTACCGAAGCCAATTAACCTACAAACCTGTAGGACTTCAGAGTGTGGGAGGAAACCCAGAACCCATATCCAGAACCAGGGGCCACAGTTTAAGAATAAGGGGTAGGCCATTTAGCACGGAGACGAGGAAACACCTTTTTTCTCACAGAGAGTTGTGAGTCTGTGGAATTCTCTGCCTCAGAGGGCGGTGGAGGCCGGTTCTCTGGATACTTTCAAGAGAGAGCTAAATAGGACTTAAAAATAACGGAGTCAGGGGATATGGGGAGAAGGTAGGAACGGGGTACTGATTGGGGATGATCAGCCATGATCACATTAAATGGCGGTGCTGGCTCGAAGGGCCGAATGGCCTAATCCTGCACCTATTGTCTATTGTCTATTGTCTAAATGTACAAACTCCGTACAGACAGCACCCAAGGTCAGGATCGAACCCAGGTCTCTGGTGCTGTGAGGCAGCAACTCTACCGCTGCGCCACCATGCCGCCCTTAGGTTATGTAGTCCTTTTCCACCCTGTTTCTGTTCCGCCTCTAACCAATGCTATGGTCTGTCCAAAGATAGGCACAAAATGCTGGGGTAACTCAGCGGGACAGGCAGCATCTCTGGAGAGAAGGAATGGGTGACGTTTTGGGTCAAGACCCTTCTTCAGACTGAGAGTCAGGGGAGAGGGAGTCTAGAGATAGGGAGGGGTAAGGTGTGAAAATGATAGGTCAAAGCAGGCGATAATCAAGAAAATGTAGAATGGTTTATTGTTGGCTGAGGGGAAGGTGACAACGAGGCGTACAAACAGTAAAATTAATCAAGAGGACAGTGAAACTAGTCAGAACTAAATTGGGAGTGGGTCAGAGAAAGAGGGAAAGCAAGGGTTACTTGAAGATAGAGAAATCAATATTCTTACCGCTGGGTTGTAAGCTGGCTAGTCTTACAACCCAGCGGGTTGATTAATCTTGATTAATTTTATTGATTGTATACCCTGGAACTTGTCCTGGATTGTATGCCTTAGAACTTGTATACACTGGAATTTAGAAGGATGAGAGGGCATCTTATTGAAACATATAAGATTATTAAGGGATTGGACACACTCGAGGCAGGAAACATGTTCCCGATGTTGGGGAATCCAGAACCAGGGGCCACAGTTTAAGAATAAGGGGTTGGCCATCTAGAACGGAGATGAGGAAAAACTTTTTCACCCAGAGAGTTGTGAATCTGTGGAATTCTCTGCTTCAGAGGGCAGTGGAGACCGATTCTCTGGATGCTTTCAAGAGAGAGTTAGATAGAGCTCTTAAATATAGCGGAGTCAGGGGATATGGGGAGAAGGCAGGAACTGAGTACTGATTGTGGATGATCAGCCATGATCACAGTGAATGGCGGTGCTGGCTCGAAGGACCGAATGGCCTACTCCTGCACCTACTGTCTATTGTCTATTGCCTATTGCCTCGTGTCACCTTTTTCCTCAGCTAACAATGAACCATTCTACATTTCCTTGAGCATCATCTGCTTTGATCTGTCGTTTTCACACCTTACCCTTCCATATCTCTAGTCTCCCTCCCCCCTGAACCCCCTCTCTCATGCATTACTCACTGGTTCACCCTCCTGCCCTTGTTAAGAATGGTGGAGTTGGAATAGTCATCGCACCAAAGGTTGCGTGAGGCTTGGCTCCAGACTCTCAGAAGAGCTGCGGGGTGGCTGCCTCACAGCGCCAGAGACCCGGGTTTGATCCTGACCATGGGTTCCGTGGAGTTTGTCCGTTCTCCCCTTGACCTGCGTGGGTTTTCTCCGGGTGCTCCGGTTTCCTCCCACACTCCAAAGACGTACAGATTTGTAGGTTGATTGGCTTTGGTAAAATTGTAAATTGTCCCCTGTGCGTGTGTAGGATAGTGTTAATGTGCGGGAGGATCGCTGGTTGGCGCGGACTCGGAGGGCTGAAGGGCCTGTTTCCGCGCTGTATCTCGGAACTAAACTAAACTAAAATAAAATAAAGTAACCTAAACTAGAAGGAACTGCAGATGCTGGTTTACACTGAAGATAGACACAAAATGCTGGGTAACACAGGCAGCATCTGGGGAGAGATGGTATGGTTGACATTTCAGGTCGAGTCTGAAGAAGGGTCTCGAGCCGAAACGTCACCCATTCCTTCTCTCCAGAGATGCTGTCCGTCCCGCTGAGTTACTTAAACTAAACTTGCCTGGCTCCTGTTGTTAATGGCCCCATCAGAAATGGCGAGTTACCTTTCGTTGTCAGGGAGCTGTGTGCATTGTCGACCCCTCTGATTCCATTGTGGGCCTTGCCGGGTATGAGCAACTCTGTGACTGAGGAGACAGTCAACAAACCCCAGGACTAAAGCCATGCTCGCTGCATCTTAAGAGTTGGTTCCCCCCCCCCCCTCCCCCCACCCTTCCCACCCCTACCCGTAAGAGTATTTGTTTTACTTATGAGCAATAGAGCTCGTTTGTCTAATCTTGGTGAAATATTCATATCTGTGTGTTTATCGGCAGATCTTGTCTTGGGGCCAGGGATCCATACTGCGGCTGGGACCTGAGACAGAAAAAATGTACCACCATCGAGGATAGCTCCAACATGAGTCTCTGGAGCCAGAACATCACCGACTGCCCGGTACGTGCCTGATATCTCGTTGCCTCTAATGTCCTGCGTTTGCAGTTTGCTGCACCGTGGGGGATGTCAAAAATAAATTGCAAAGCCCCAAGAAAACAGCAAGGGATAGGGTCGGGTGGAGTGCCTAAAACTGTTTAAAGTCCACTTCACATGTGCTCTGAGGAAGGTTGAAAAAACTTGATTAGTACGGGGTGTCAGGGGTTACGGGGAGAAGGCAGGAGAATGGGGTTAGGAGGGAGAGATTGATCAGCCATGATTGAATGGCGGAGTAGACTTGATGGGCCGAATGGCCTACTTCTGTACCTATCACTCTTACGGTCTTATGCTCTTCCCTCTATTCCGATTAGGAAAAGGGGAGATGCAACGAGACCTGGGTGTCATGGTACACCAGTCATTGAAAGTAGGCATGCAGGTGCAGCAGGCAGTGAAGAAAGCGAATGGTATGTTAGCATTCATAGCAAAAGGATTTGAGTATAGGAGCAGGGAGGTTCTACTGCAGTTGTACAGGGTCTTGGTGAGACCACACCTGGAGTATTGCGTACAGTTTTGGTCTCCTAATCTGAGGAAGGACATTCTTGCCATAGAGGGAGTACAGGGAAGGTTCACCAGACTGATTCCTGGGATGTCAGGACTTTCATATGAAGAAAGACTGGATAGACTCGGCTTGTACTCGCTGGAATTTAGAAGATTGAGGGGGGATCTTATAGAAACTTACAACATTCTTAAGGGGTTGGACAGGCTAGAAGCAGGAAGATTGTTCCCGATGTTGGGGAGTCCAGAACAAGGGGTCACAGTTTAAGGATAAAGGGGAAATCTTTTAGGACTGAGATGAGAAAAAAAAAATTTACACAGAGAGTGGTGAATCTCTGGAATTCTCTGCCACAGAATGTAGTTGAGGCCAGTTCATTGGCTATATTTAAGAGGGAGTTAGATGTGGCCCTTGTGGCTAAAGGGATCAGTGGGTATGGAGAGAAGGCAGGTACAGGATACTGAATTGGATGATCAGCCATGATCATATTGAATGGCGGTGCAGGCTCAAAGGGCCGAATGGCCTACTCCTGCACCTATTTTCTATGTTTCTATGTTTCTATGTTTCTCTCCGGGCAAGCCGGGCCTGTGACTGGGATACAACCGTGCCCCAGGCTGCTGCTGGGCCTCCAGCGGCCCACGCTCATGAGAGGAATAGATTGGGTAAATGCACAACTGAACTGAACTGAACTTAGTAGGAAGGAACTGCAGCTGCTGGTTTACACCCGAGATGGACACAAAATGCTGGAGTAACTCAGTGGGACAGGCAGCATCTCTGGATAGAAGGAATGGGTGATGTTTCGGGTTGAGACCCTTCCTCAGATTCTGAAGAAGGGTCTTGACCCGAAACATCACCCATTCCATCCATCCAGAGATGCTGCCTGTCCCGCTGAGTTACTCCAGCATTTTGTGTCTATGAATTGAACTGAACTGAACTGATGAGGGGTGATCTTCTAGAGGTATATAAAATCATGAGAGGAATTGATCGGGTAGACGCAGAGTCTCTTGCCCAGAGTAGGGGAATTGATAACCAGAGGACATAGATTTAAGCTGAGCGGAGAAAGATTGAAGAGGAACCTGACGGGTAACTTTTTTATACAAGGGGTGGTGGGTGCATGGAACAAGCTGCCGGAGGAGGTAGTGTTATCATTATGTTTAAGAGACATTTGAACAGGTGCATGGATAGACAATAGATAATAGACAATAAAGTGTTTCCTCGTCTCCGTTCTATTCCTGAGGATTGGAGGGTAGCAAACGTAACCCCACTTTTTAAGAAGGGAGGGAGAGAGAAAACGGGGAATTACAGACCAGTTAGTCTAACATCGGTAGTGGGTACTGCTAGAGTCAGTTACTAAAGATGGGATAGCAGCACATTTTGAAAGTGGTGAAATCATTGGACAAAGTCAGCATGGATTTACGAAAGGTAAATCGTGTCTGACGAATCTTATAGAATTTTTCGAGGATGTAACTAGTAGAGTGGATAGGGGAGAACCAGTGGATGTGTTGTATCTGGACTTTCAGAAGGCTTTCGACAAGGTACCACATAAGAGATTAGTATACAAACGTAAAGCACACGGTATTGGGGGTTCAGTATTGATGTGGATAGAGAACTGTCTGGCAAACAGGAAGCAAAGAGTAGGAGTAAACGGGTCCTTTTCACAATGGCAGGCAGTGACTAGTGGGGTACCGCAAGGCTCAGTGCTGGGACCCCAGCTATTTACAATTTATATTAATGAACTGGATGAGGGAATTGAAGGCAACATCTCCAAGTTTGCGGATGACACTAAGCTGGGGGGCAGTGTTAGCTGTGAGGAGGATGCTAGGAGACTGCAAGGTGACTTGGATAGGCTGGGTGAGTGGGCAAATGTTTGGCAGATGCAGTATAATGTGGATAAATGTGAGGTTATCCACTTTGGTGGCAAAAACAGGAAAGCAGACTATTATCTAAATGGTGGCCGATTAGGAAATGGGAAGATGCAGCGAGACCTGGGTGTCATGGTACACCAGTCATTGAAAGTAGGCATGCAGGTGCAGCAGGCAGTGAAGGAAGCGAATGGTATGTTAGCTTTCATAGCAAAAGGATTTGAGTATAGGAGCAGGGAGGTTCTACTGCAGTTGTACAGGGTCTTGGTGAGACCACACCTGGAGTATTGCGTACAGTTTTGGTCTCCAAATCTGAGGAAGGACATTATAGCCATAGAGGGAGTGCAGAGAAGGTTCACCAGACTGATTCCTGGGATGTCAGGACTTTCATATGAAGAAAGACTGGATAGACTTGGCTTATACTCGCTAGAATTTAGGAGATTGAGAGGGGATCTTATAGAAACGTACAAAATTCTTATGGGGTTGGACAGGCTAGATGCAGGAAGATTGTTCCCGATGTTGGGGAAGTCCAGGACAAGGGGTCACAGCTTAAGGATAAGGGGGAAATCCTTTAAGACCGAGATGAGGAAATTTTTTTTCACACAGAGAGTGGTGAATCTCTGGAACTCTCTGCCACAGAGGGTAGTTGAGGCCAGTTCATTGGCTATATTTAAGAGGGAGTTAGATGTGGCCCTTGTGGTTAAAGGGATCTGGGGGTATGGAGAGAAGGCAGGTACGGGATACTGAGTTGGATGATCAGCCATGATCATATTGAATGGCGGTGCAGGCTCGAAGGGCCGAATGGCCTACTCCTGCACCTATTTTCTATGTATCTATGTATCTAAACGGCTTACCCCTTATTCTTAAACTGTGGCCCCTGGTTCTGGACTCCCCCATATAGGATAGGATAGGCTTAGAGGGTTATTTGCCAAACATGGGCAGGTGGGACTAGTGTAGATGGGACATGTTAGCCGGTGTGGGCAATTTGGGCCAGAGGGCCTGTCTCCACGCTGTATCATGCTATGACTCGATAGTTTTTAAAAGGAAGTTGGATAAATATCTTAAGAGAACAAAATTGCAGGACTGCAGGGAGAAGTTGGATGAGTGGATTTTTTGACTTGTCTTCTTATAGAACATTACTGACTCCAGAGGCCCTCATTCCACACTATTACAATCCTTCTGGGAACATCATCAAATCTCCATGTAACCTCTCTGTTTAGTTTAGTTTAGAGATAGGGATACAGGCCCTGCGGCCCACCAAATCCATGCCGACCAGCGATCCCCGCACTCTTAACACTCTCCTACACACACTAGGGACAATTGAGAATTATACTCAGCCGGAGGAAACCCACACAGGTCGCGGGGAGAACGTACAAACTCCGTACAGACAGCACCCATGGTCAGGATCGAACCCGGGTCTCTGGCGCTGTAAAGCAGCAACTCTACTGCTGTGCCACCGTGCCACCCTTTTTCTCCAAGTAGAATAAAGCCCAACTTTACTCGTCTTTCCATACTAAAACTGTTTCTATTAGGAGAGTGCTCAAGGACATAGAAACATAGACATTGAGAGGGGATCTTATAGAAACGTACAAAATTCTTATGGGGTTGGACAGGCTAGATGCAGGAGTCGGCCATCCGGCCCTTTGAGCCAGCACCGCCATTCAATATGATCGTGGCTGATCATCCAAAATCTCCTTCATATTTCCCCCACACTGGCATAGCTGGTTGAGCTGTTGCCTCACAGTATCAGAGACAGATTTCGATCCTGACCTCCGGGACTGTCTGTACGGAGTTTGTACGCTCTCACTGTGACCTTGTGTGGGTTTTCCCCGAGTGCTCCGGTTTCCTCCCACACTCCAAAGACGTGTCGGGCTTGTAATTTGTAAATTGTCCCTAGTGTGTGTGGGATAGTGCTAGTATACGGGGGATCGCTGGTCGGCGCGGACTCATTGTGCTGAAGGGCCCGTTTCCGGCCTGTATCTCTGAAGTCTAAACTACATACTGTAGCTTCAGAACTAAAGGACGTTCTTTTAGGAAGGAGATGAGGAGGAATTTGTTTAGTCCGAGGGGGTGGAATTCTTTGCCACAGAAGGCTGTTAAGGCAAAGACAGTGGATATATATTTTTTATTAATGTTTAATGTTTTATGTGTCATTCCTAACTGTCACTGCATGTCATGTTGTCACTTGCGGGCAGAGCACCAAAGCAAATTCCTTGTATTTGAATACTCTGCCAATAAACTTATTCATTCATTCATTCATTCATTATTTAAGGCAGAGATGGATAGATTCTTGAAAAGTACGGGTTAGAGGTTATGGGGAGAAGGCAGGAGAATGGGGTTAGGAGGGAGAGATGGATCAGCCATGATTGGGTAGTGGAGTAGACCTGATGGGCCGAATGGCCTAATTCTACTCCTATGACTAATGATTTTATGATCTAACTCCAACATTTTGTGTCTGCTGGGTGAATATACCATTCAATTCTCTTGCCTCTCTGAAGAAAAGTGCGATTCCTTATTGATAATACATCTTGCTGGAATTGCCAAGTCTAATACTCGGAGCAGATTTATGGACATTTATTGAGGAGCTTGCATGTCGTGAATTTTTAATAACCCGTTCATTGGTTAAATTTATTAGGAGCCCGTTGGCAAAATCCAAGGTTTGGCTTTTGGAGCGGATGATTGAGTGGCCGAACCATCTGCAACAATTGTCAAACTTGCTTGTGGCATTAAAACAATTTTGTTATTAAAACGAGAATCAGTCTGTAACTCAGATGTGACGGAGTTCTTTCAGGAACTGGCAAGAAATGTTAGCCGAAAACCAAAGGTGTTCACAGATCACTATCTGTTGCTTTGCACGCGAGCTGTTGCTGCTTTTTGCTGCTTTTTGCTTCTGAGTCCGAAGATTATGGTTCGAGCCCCCCACTCTTGGCAACTGAGTACAATAGACAATAAACAATAGGTGCAGGAGTAGGCCATTCGGCCCTTCGAGCCAGCACCGCCATTCAATGTGATCGTGGCTGATCATCCCCAATCAGTACCCCGTTCCTGCCTTCTCCCCATATCCCCTGACTCCGCTATCTTTAAGAGCCCTATCTAGCTCTCTCTTGAAAGTATCCAGAGAACCGGCCTCCACCGCCCTCTGAGGCAGAGAATTCCACAGACACGATACTAAGGCTGAATCACTGCACTGTTGCACTTGGTGCTTTATCGTCATAGGGTCGTACAGCATGGAAACAGGCCCTTCGGCCCAACTTGCGCATGCCGACCAACATGCCCCATCTACACTACTCCTACCTTGAGAGAGAAAGATTTAGTTTTAATTTAGTTTAGAGGTGCCCAGCGATCACCCCGTACACTAGCACTACCCCACACACCAGGGACAATTTACAATTTTTTTTACCAAAGCCAATTAACCTAATAACCTAACCTAACCTAGTAACCTAACCCAGTATGCTAGTAACCACAGCAGAGTTACACCTAACTCATAAGTCATAAGGTCATAAGGAATAGTAGAATTAGGCCATGATTAGTACGGGTTCCAGAGGTTACGGGGAGAAGGCAGAAGAATGGGGTTCGGAGGGAGAGATAGATCAGCCATGATTGAATGGCGGATTAGGCGATGGGCCGAATGGCCTAATTCTGCTCCTATTCCTTATGACCTTATGACTTGCGAACTTATGAACCACCCATCATGCAAAACAAACGCCCCACTCATCTCCTTTAAACCTCTCACATGAAGGCTGTGCCTGCTAGTATTTGCTATTCCCACCCTGAGAGAAAGGGTAAAACGTGGTTGGTGCCTTTTGCAGCTGCAGCCATGGTAGTCCCATCACTGTGCCTGGGGGAAGTAAAATCAGTCCTCGGAGCTTTGGCTGCGGCATAACCTAGATGTGCAACACTGATAGAGTAAACGGAATCACATTTCACAAGCAAGGTACAACAGAAGTCTGCTACTTCATGTAAACACCACAGCTCTGAAGGGCGTGCTGGAACAACAGTACCTGGGTGGAAGTGAGCACAAATCTTTGAGAGAGACGGGGCATGTTGAGTGAGTGATCAGTAATACATCTATTTTATGTGTAGGAAGGAACTGCAGATGCGGATTTAAAATGAAGGTAGACACAAGTTGCTGGAGTAACTCAGCGGGACAGGCAGCATCTCTGGATTGAAGGAATGGGTGAAATTTCGGATTGAGACCCTTCTTCAGCAAATTTAGTTTAGTTAAGATTATTTTTTTATAGGTTAGTTTAGTTCAGGTTACTTTGGTTTGGATTAGTTCAATATTGTTTAGTTTAGTTTAATTTAATTTAGTTTAGATTAGTTTAGTTTAGTCTTGTTTATTGTTATGGTCATGTACAGAAAAGGGTTTTTGTCGCGAGCTGTCCAGTCAATAAAAAGACATGATTACAATTGAGCTGTACACAGTTTACAGATACAGGATAAAGTGAACATCATTTACTGCAACATAAAATCTGATAGAGTCCGACTAAAGATAGATTGTCAGGTGTGTATAAGGTCGCCAAATTTCTCACTCCCAAATAAAGGACAAACGGTCAAAATACGGGACAAATTCCCGACGGCAATTTGTTGACCGACTCGGCCGTGGCTGGGTGAGTGATGAGTTCGCCCGGGTGCTGGACTGCACACAAAGCCCAGCCAGCGGGCCAGCTGAGGAGTTTTGGACCGGGCCGCGCGACGTCGCGCGCAAAGTCCGGCGGCCCAACCAACTCATGAACCGATGGGCTGCACTACGTCGGGACGGGCGAGGCGGGGCCGGACGCGACGCTCCGACCCGACAGTCCCCTAGACTCAAGTAGTAGCAGTCAAATACGGGACAAGGGCGGTCCCGTACGGGACAAACCAATTTAGCACAAAAAAACGGGATGTCCCGGCTAATACGGGACAGTTAGCAACCCTAGGTGCGGGGCGGCACGGGGTGGTGCAGCGGTAGAGTTGCTGCCTCACAGCGCCAGAGACCTGGGTCCGATCCTGACTACGGGTGCTGTCTGTATGGAGTTTGTCCATTCTCCCCGTGACCACGTGGGTTTTCTCCGGGTGCTCCGGTTTCCTCCCACATTCCAAACACTTTAGACTTTTTGCTTTAGAGATACAGCGTGGAAACAGGCCCTTCGGCCCACCGAGTCCGCGCCGATCCACGGCACACTAGCACTATCCTAAACACTAGGGAAAAGGTATACATTTTACTGAGGCCAATTAGTCTACAAACCTGTACTTCTTTGGAGTGTGGGAAGAAGAACCAGAGAACCTGGAAAAATGTCCTTCCTCAAATTCTCCAAATTTGAGGAAGGGACATTCTTGCTAATGAGGGAGTGCAGCGTAGATTCACCACGTTAACTCCCGGGATGCCGGGACTGTCTGAGAGAATGGAGCAGCTGGGCTTGTACACTCTGGAGTTTAGAAGGATGAGAGGGTATCTCATTGAAACATATAAGATTGTTAAGGGTTTGGACACGCTAGAGGCAGGAAACATGTTCCCGATGTTGGGAGAGTCCAGAACCAGGGGCCACTGTTTAAGAATAAGGGGTAGGACATTTAGAACGGCGATGAGGAAACACTTTTTTACCCAGAGAGTTGTAAATCTGTGGAATTCTCTGCCTCAGAAGGCAGTGGAGGCCAATTCTCTCAATCAATCGATCAATCGTCACTTTCTGGATGCTTTCAAGAGAGAGTTAGATTGAGCTCGTAAAGATAGCGGAGTCAGGGGATATGGGGGAGAAGGCAGGAACGGGGTAATGATTGGGGGATGATCAGCCATGATCACATTGAATGGCGGTGCTGGCTCGAAGGGGCCGAATGGCCTAATCCTGCACCTATTGTCTAATTGTCTATTTTCTATTGACACAAATTCAATTTGCTGAATATTCTTCCAGTCTGTTGTTTACATTTCTGCGTGTCCAAGGACAAGATGTACACGTTGCATTTATGTTGAACGACGTTGGGGGGGGGCCGGTTCTGAATGCATGGTCTTTGTTTCCTCGACGTAGATAAGAAACCTCACGGTGGACGGGGTGAGTGTTTGGGTCTTGGTCTCCGTGGCAACTATGCGAGGAGGGGCCACCAGGTCATGCGTGTCTGTGCCGCTCCAGGTCATGTGGACAGCCCTGCCCCGGGTGAGTGCGGGAGGTCATGAGTCGTGAGGGGGTCAAGGATCGAAGTGGCAAACTGCTCTAAGGTACAAGAACCTCCATTACTAACACACGGTTGTGGGCAGGGATGATCACCATTCAAGAAACAAATTAGTGCCCCCCCCCCCCCCACCTCCCCACCGCTGCCAGCCAGGTTTGGTCAATGACTTTTTAAGCAGCGAATTGTGGACGCAGCCCAGACCATCACACAAACCAACCTCCCTTCCATTGACTCCATCTACACCTCACGCTGCCTCGGCAAGGCCAGCAGCATAATCAAGGATGAGTCGCACCCCGGCCCACCCCTCCACTCCCTCTTAGACAATAAACAATAGGTGCAGGAGTAGGCCATTTGGCCCTTCGAGCCAGCACCACCATTCAATATGATCATGGCTGATCATCCCCAATCAGTACCCCGTTCCTGCCTTCTCCCCATATCCCCTGACTCCGCTATCTTTAAGAGCCCCTATCCAGCTCTCTCTTGAAAGCATCCAGAGTAACTGCCTCCACCGCCCTCTGAAGCAGAGAATTCCACACTCACCACTCTCTGTGAGAAAAAGTGTTTCCTCGTCTCTGTTCTAAATGGCTTACTCCTTATTCTTAAACTGTGGCTCCTGGTTCTGGACTCCCCCAACATAGGGAAACATGTTTACTGCCTCTAGCGTGTCCAAGCCCTTAACACAAGCTCTTCTCCCCTCTCCCATCGGGCAAAAGGTATGGAAGTGTGAAAATGCATACCTCCAGATTCAGTGACAGTTTCTTCCCAGCTGTTATCAGGCAACTGAATCCTACCACAACAGAGAGCAGTGCTGAACTACTATCTACCTCATTGGTGACCTTCGGACTATCCTTGATCGGACTTTGCTGGCTTTACCTTGCACAAAAAGTTATTCGCTTATCAAGTATCTGTACACTGCAATGGCTCGATTTGTAATCAGGTATTGTCCTTCTGCTGACTGGATAGCACGCAACAAACGTTTTTCACTGTACGTAGGTACACAAACTGGACTGAACTGAGGCTCTGTAAGGCGCTGGTCAGACCGCATTTGGAGTGTTGTGATCAGTTTTGGGCCCCGTATCTGAGGAAGGATGTGCTGGCTCTGAAGGGTCCAGAGGAAGTTTCACAAGAATGATCCCAGAAATGAGTGGGGTTAACTTATGATGAGCGTTTGACAGCACTGGGCCTGTGCTCACTGGAGTTTAGAAGGATGAGGGGGGGGACCTCATTGAGAACTTACCGAATAGCGAAAGGCTTGGATAGAGTGGATTTGTAGCTGTATTGGAAGCTGTTGAATATGTTCACGTTGAATGCAATTAATATAGTCATAGTCATATTAATATAGTCGTACAGCGGTAGATACAGGCCATTCGGCCCAACTTGCCCACATCGACCAACATGTTCCATCTACACTAGTCCCCACCTGCTTGTATTTGGCCCATATCCCTCTAAACCTGTCCTATCCATGTACCTGTCTAAGTAGTTTTTTAAACATTGTGATAGTCCCTGCCTCAAATACCTCCTCGTTCCATACACCCACCACCCCTTTGTGTAAAATAGTTGCCCCTCGTGGTCCTATTAAATCTTCCCCCCCTCCACCTTAAACCTATGTCCCCTCGTTCTGGATTTCTGTACTCTGGGTAAAGGACTCTGTGCATCTACACTTTCTATTCCTTTTGTTTCAATGCTCACATTGTACTTACATAGAGGGGTAACTTTCTCCATACAGAGGGGTGGTGGGTGTATGGAATGAGCTGCCAGAGCTGAAGAAGGGTCTCAACCCGAAACGTCACCTATTTCGTTTCTCCAGAGATGTTGTCTGACCCGCTGAGTTACTCCAGCTTTTAGTGTCTAGCTGCCAGAGGAGGAAGTTGAGGCAGGTACTATTGCAACTTTTAAGAAAAGTTTAGACAGGTACATGGTATAGGAGGGATAGACTCATGGAGGCATGGTCACACAGCGTAGAAATAGGCCCTTCAGCCCAACTTGCCCATGCCGACCAACATGTCCCATCTACACTTGTCCCGTTTGCCTGCATTTGGCCCATATCCCTCTAAACTGATCCTACCCACATACCTGTCCAAATGTTTTTTAAACATTGTGATAGTACCTGCCTGAACTACCTCCTCTGGCACCTCACTCAGTACACTTACCACCCTTTGTGTCAAATAGTTGCCCCTCAGATTCCTATTAAACTTTCGCCCCTCACCTTAAACCAAAGTCCTCTGGTTCTTGATCTCCGCACTCTGGGTAAAGGACTCTGCGCATCTACCCTTTCTATTCCCATTCGTTTAATATGGTCATGTTGTATGCAAACAGGCGCTTCAGCCAACTTGCCCACGCCGACCAACATGTCCCATCTGCACTAGTCCCACCTGCCTGCGTTTGGTCCATTTCCCATCTAAACCTGTCTGATCCATGTACCATCTCCCTTAAGCGGAGGATTGCAACAGAATTCTATCTCACCAAGGAATCTCTCCGCTCTTGTTTCCTGCCTGCAATGCTACATCTGGCAATAGTTCTGCTCCGTCTCAGATATTATACACGGGGTAATAATGGGTGAAATGAATAGCATTCACCTGGGGCAGTCTAGCTGCCAACAAGGGTTGCTGCTGATTTAAACAGCATGGGGCTTGCGTCGTGTTCCACGGTACCTGTTGTTAATTAGTTGACTCCCCCCTTGACATTTGCACAAGCTCATGGTGGCTCACTAAGGTCACTCCACACTGCTATCTGTGTGGAATTTTCTCCCTCTCCCTCCGAGGGGTTTCTCTCTCCACCCCCCCCCCCCCACCATTTCCTCCCACGTCCCAAAGAGGTGCTGGTTGTGAGGTTAATTGGGCCGTTGTAAAATGCTCCATGTGTGGGTGGCTGGTGGTGAGAATGAACGGCCGGCCACGTTTAGAACATGGAACTTAGAACGGTGCAGCTCAGGAACAAGCCCACAAAGCAAATGCCGTTCATGGGGACAAGTTCAACACAATGTGTTTACGAGGGTGTTGCCAGGACTCGAGGGTCTGAAATATTCGGGGGAGGTTGAGCAGGCTGGGACTCTATTCCTGGGAGCGCAGGAGGATGAGGGGTGATCTTATAACATCATGAGAGGATTAGATCGGGTAGATGCACAGAGTCTCTTGCCCAGAGTGGGTGAATCTCCACCTTAAAAATATCCATTAATCTGGGCTCCACAGCCGTCTGTGACAAAGAATTCCACACACTCACCACCCTCTGACTAAATAATTTCTTCCTCATCTCCTTTCGAAAGGTACAAAACTAAACGACACATCCCTCCATTCCCTGCCTATCCATGGGCCTGTCTAAAAGCCTCTTAAATACCGCTATCATTTCTGCCTCCACCACCACCCCAGGCAGTGCGTTCCAGCACTCACCACCCTGTTAGTGAGTATGCATGGGATAGTAGGCTACTGGAGAAAGGTGAGGTGATTTGCTCTGAGACCATCACACAAACCATCCGCCCTTCATCGACTCCATTTACACCTCACGCTGCCTCGGCAAGGCCAGCAGCATAATCAAGGACCAATCTCACCCTGGCCGCTCCCTCTTCTCCCCTCTCCCATCGTACAGGAGGTACAGAAGTGTGAAAACGCACACCTCCAGATTCAGGGACAGTTCTTCCCAGCTGTTATCAGGCAACTGAACCATCCCACCACAACCAGAGAGTCAAGTCAACTTTATTTGTCACATACACATACAAGATGTACAATGAAATGAAAGTGGCAATGCTTGCGGGATTGTGCAAAACAACAGAACATAACAGAATCAGTATTTACATTAAAAAAAGAAGACGCAACAGTATTTACGCCCTGGTGAGATCAGAGTTTATAGTCCTGATGGCCTGTGGGAAGAAACTCATCCCACACTCTCAGAGCATTCCGGAACTACTATCTACCTCATTGGAGACCCTCGGACTATCAGAGCATTCCGGAACTACTATCTACCTCATTGGAGACCCTCGGACTATCTTTGATCGGACTTTACCGGCTTTACCTGGCACTAAACGTTATTCCCTTATCATGTATCTACAGTATACACTGCAAATGTCTCGATCGTAATCACGTGTTGTCTTTCCACTGACTGGATAGCACGCAACAAAAGCTTTCCACTGTACCTCGGTACACGTGACAATAAACTGAACGGAAGAGGTAGCGAGGACTTAATGGGCTGAAAGGCCCCCTTCTTTGTTGTTAGGGGAGATAGTGATACTTACTATGAAAGCTGCTGGAAGGTTGTAAAAACCCTCTCTGGCTCATAAACGGAGGAGAATTAGCCAGCATCCTTTGCTGAGTTGACTTTTATGTGACTCCAGACACACACCATGTGCCGAGCTATTTAAAAACATTCCCTCTGAAATGTTGCCAGGAATCAAGTGAGTGTTTCGTGGTCACGTGCATTGGCAACGGAACAATGCAATTCCTACCTGCTGCAGATTTAGAGGGCCTTAAACACAACAGCTCACAGCTAAAGGTGCAATAATCAATAAGAAAATTAATCTGTGACAACGAGGCATACAATGTCAGAAGGACAGTCAGACTGGTCGGAGAACTAAGATGGGGGAGGGCTGGAGTGAGAGGGAAAGCAAGGGTAACTTGAAGTATTTAGTTTAGTTTAGTTTAGTTTAGAGATACAGCGCGGAAACAGGCTCTTTGGGCCCACCGGGTCCGCGCCGACCAGCGATCCCCGCACATTAACACTATCCTACACCCACTAGGATAATTTTTACATTTACCAAGCCAATTAACCTACAAACCTGTACGTCTTTGGAGTGTGGGTGGTAACCGAAGATCTCGGGAGAAAACCCACGCAGGTCACGGGGAGAACGTGCAAACTCCGTACAGACAGCACCCGTAGTCGGGGAACGAACCCGGGTCTCCGGCGCTGCATTCGCTGTAAGGCAGCAACTCTACCGCTGCGCCACCGTGCCAGAGAACTGCAGATGCTGGCTTGAACCGAAGACAGACAACAAAATGCTGGTTGTAACTCAGCGGGACAGGCAGCATCTCTGGAAAGATGGATTGGGTGATCCTTCTTCAGTGAGAGTCAGGGGAGAGGTAGACGCAGAGATATGGAAGAGTGAGGTGTGAAAATGAGAGATGGAGTGGAATTTAAAACGTGGAATAAACCTCCTCAATTAGTTGATGCCGTAAAACATTTTGTGAAACTTCCGAGCACCTTCCCCCCCCGAAAAGTCCGAGTGACTCATGTTGAAAATCTTGTAACTGAGGACGTTTAGCTAACGAGGGCGGCTTTTTAGGAACATGGTGCATAAGGAAATCCACCAGGTCTCTCCTTGAGAACACTTGTTATGAATTTTGACACTCATTTAAAAAAGCAGATAGCATAATTTCATTACAATAGATAATAGACAAAAGGTGCAGGAGTAGGCCATTCGGCCCTTTGAGCCAGCACCGCCATTCACTGTGATCATGGCTGATCATCCACTTTCAGTACCCCGTTCCTTTTCCCCATATCCCTTGACTCCGCTATCCCTAAGTGCTCTATCTAAACCGAGGCTGAGGAATTTCACACCAGCCTGCCCTTGGATTGTGGCTATGCCCAGAACAGCTTGGATTTATTATCATCCAACACTCGTTAAAACTTCGCACCCATCACAACAAATGGCATCACAGCTAGATGGGGTGGTCAAAGAGGCTTTTGGCACATTGCCCTTCAGATTGAGGCCCAATGCAAATTGGAGGAACCGCATCTCATATTTCGCTTGGGTAGCTTACACCCCAGCGGTATGAACATTGAAGATAGACATAAAATGAGAATAGACAATAGGTGCAGGGGTAGGCCATTCAGCCCTCTGAGCCAGCACCGCCATTCACTGTGATCATGGCTGATCATCCACAATCAGCACCCCTTTCCTGCCTTTTCCCCATATCCATTGACTCCGCTATCTTTAAGTGCTCTATCTAACTCTCTTGAAAGCATCCAGAGAATTGGCCTCCACTGCCTTCTGAGGCAGAGTATTCCACAGATTCACAACTCTCTGGGTGAAAAAGTTTTTCATCATCTCCGTTCTAAATGGCCGACCCATTATTCTTAAACTGTGGCCCCTGGTTCTGGACTCCCCCAACATTGGGAACATGTTTCCTGCCTCTTGCGTGTCCAATCCCTTCATAATCGTATGCGTTTCAATAAGATCCCTTCTCATCCTTCTAAGTTCCAGTGTATACAAACCCAATCGCTCCATTCTTTCGACATATGAAAAATGCTGGAGTAACTCAGGCAGCAACTCTGGAGAGAAGAAATGGGTGATGCTTCGGGTCGAGACCCTTCTTCAGAGGGAGTGGGCAGCACAGAGATAAAATGTAGTTGGAGACAGTAAGACTGGTCGGAGAACTGGGAAGGGGGAGGGAATGGAGAGAGAGGGAAAGTAAGGGCTACTTGAAGTTAGAGAAATATTGACATCTCCAATGAATGGGGGCCCTGCGAGGGGGGACCGCTGAGGGGGGTGGCGGGGGGGGGAGGGGTGGGGGAGGGGGAAACAAAGGGAGGAGCCGGCGTGCTTTGTAACTTTATCAGCGCCGTAGGTGGCCGCTATTTGTATACATTGCAAGCATTATACAAGCAAAGAATCTTACTGTGCCTCGTGACATGTAAAGTATTCCATTCTAACTTCAAGTAACCCTTGCTTTCACTCTCTCTCCATCCTCCCCCATCCCAGTTCTCCGACCAGTCTGACTGTCCTCCTGATTAAACATTTATCTTTGCACGCCTCGTTCTCATCTTCCCCTAGCCAACAATGATCTATTCTACATTTTCAATAGACAATAGACAATAGGTGCAGGAGTAGGCCATTCGGCCCTTTGAGCCAGCACTGCCATTCAATGTGATCATGGCTGATCATCCCCAATCAGTACCCCGTTCCTGCCTTCTTCCCATATCCACTGACTCCGCTATTTTTAAGAGCCCTGTCTAGCTCTCTCTTGAAAGCATCCAGAGAACCGGCCTCCACCGCCCTCTGAGGCAGAGAATTCCACAGACTCACCACTCTCTTGAGCTTCCTTGAGCTTCGTCCCCTTTGATCTCTCGTTTTCACATCTTACCCTTCCACATCTCTGTTTCTCCCTCTCCCCTGACTCTCAGTCTGAAGAAGGGTCTTGACCCAAAATGTTACCCTGAGATGCTGCCTGTCCCGCTGAGTTACTCCAGTATTTTGTGTCTATCTTATATTGAATATAGAAGTTGGGAGGTCAAGTCGCAGTGGTATAAGATATGTAATATGATATAATGTTCAGTTCTGGGCACCGTGTTATAGGAAAGATGTTGTCAAGTTAGAAAGAGTACAGAGAAGATTTACAAGGATGTTACCAGGACTCGAGGTTCTGAGCTATAGGGAGAGGTTGAGCAGGCTGGTTACTCTATTCCTTGGAGCGCAGGAGGAAGAGGAGTGATCTTATAGAGGTGTACAAAATCATGAGAGGAATAGATTGGGTAGACGCCCAAGGTCTCTTGCCCAGAGTAGGGGAATCGAGAACTAGAGGACATAGGTTTATATAAAGGGTCTTGGTGGGCCGAAGAGCCTGCTTACATACTGTATCTTTAGTTTAGTTTGGAGATATGGCGCGGAAACATGTCATTCGGCCCACCGAGTCCAGACCGACCGGAAATCCCCGCATATTAACACTATCCTACACACACTAGGACAATTTACACTTATACCAAGCCATTTAAATTACAAACCTGTACGCCTTATGGAGTGTGGGAGGAAAACGAAGATCCCGGAGAAAACCCACGTGGTCACAGGGAGAACGTACAAACTCTGTACAGACAGCACCCGTAGTCGGGATCGAACCCGGGTCTCTGGCGCTGCAAGCGATGTAAGGCAGCAACTCTACCACTGCATCACCTTCAACATGCAATAATAGATAATTTTCCGTTCACTCTTGTTTGTCTGAATTAGGAGAGACTGTGCTGCAGTAACTCAGCAGGTCAGGCAGCATTTGTCTGAAGAAGGGTCCCGACCCGAAAGGTCACCCATCCATTTTCTCCAGAGATGCTGCCTGACCCGCTGACTGACTCCAGCACTTTGTTCTTCAGAGATGTTGCCTGGAAAAGAGTTAGGGACAATGAGACTCAACAAGATGTGCAGGTACAGCAGGCAGTGAAGAATGCGAATGGCATGTTGGCCTTTATAACAAGAGGAGTTGAGTATAGGAGCAAAGAGGTCCTTCTGCAGTTGTACAGGGCCCTAGTGAGACCACACCAGTTTTGGTCCCCTAATTTGAGGAAGGACATTCTTGCTATTGAGGAAGTGCAGCGTAGATTTACAAGGTTAATTCCCGGGATGGCGGGACTGTCATATGCTGAGAGAATGGAGCGGCTGGGCTTGTACACTCTGGAGTTTAGAAGGATGAGAGGAGATCTTATTGAAACATATAAGATTGTTAAGGGTTTGGACACGCTAGAGGCAGGAAACATGTTCCCGATGTTGGGGGAGTCCAGAACCATGGGCCACAGTTTAAGAATAAGGGGTAAGCCATTTAGAACGGAGATGAGGAAACACTTTTTCTCACAGAGATTTGTGAGTCTGTGGAATTCTCTGTCTCAGAGGCCAGTGGAGGCCGGTTCTCTGGATACTTTCAAGAGAGAGCTAGATAGGGCTCTTAAAAATAGCGGAGTCAGGGGATATGGGGAGAAGGCAGGAACTGGGTACTGATTGGGGATGATCAGCCATGATCACATTGAATGGCGGTGATGGCTCGAAGGGCCGAATGGCCTACTCCTGCACCTATTGTCTATTGTCTATTGTCTATAAGACGAATTTGAATCTAGTACGTTTAAGAAAGAACTGCAGATGCTGGAAAAATCAAAGGTAGACAAAAAATGCTGGAGAAACAGCGGGTTTACTTTAAAAACCCTTCTTAAGGGTCTCGACCCGAAACGTCACCAATTCCTTCTCTCCTTAGATGCTGCCTCTTCCGCTGAGTTTCTCCAGCATGTTTGTCTACCATTGAAGCTAGTACGATTTGGGTGGGAGAGGGGTGGAGAGAGGAATGCAAGAGGTTTCTTGAAGTTAGAGAAATCAATATTCATTCCTCTGCCAAAAACGTCCATTCCTTTAAAGTCCAATTGCATGAACTTCCCTGTGTTGAACTGCGACCTCTTTGTTGATTTAGGGAATGACCCCGAGTCTGGCCTGATGCTAAATCCTTACCCTATCTACTCCGTTAATCGGCCGTTTCCGAAGCCTCATCAATAATAATGCGCAGCAAGGAGGAAGCAATTTAAGCGCACCGAAAATAAATTAGTGAGAGAGATGATGATGGAATCTAAGGAAGGGTTGATCCAGCACGAGAAGAACACAAAGGTGGGGGAAAGGCGCTTGAGCTTCGAGACTGGTTTGAATCAGTCGAATGAAGTGAAACCACTTGGACAACATGGGAAAACTATGATGAAAATCATAGTGTGAAAGGTTTAGATGGGGTAAGTAGGGGAATCGAGGACCAGAGGACATAGGTTCAAGGTGAAGGGGAAAAGATTTAATAGGAACCTGAGGGGTAACTTTTTTACACAAAGGGTGGTGGGTGTATGGAACAAGTTGCCAGAGGAGGTAGTTGAGGCAGGGACTATCCCAACGTTTAAGAAACAGTTAGACAGGTACATGGATAGGACAGGTTTGGAGGGATAAGGACCAAATGCGGGCAGGTGGGACTAGTGTTGCTGGGACATGTTGGCCGGTGTGGGCAAGTTGGGCCGAAGGGCCTCTTTCCACACTGTATCACTCTCCGACTCTACAACCTGGTGGCACGGTGGCGAAGCAGTAGAGTTGCTGCCAGAGACCTGGGTTCGATCCTGACTACGGGTGCTGTCTGTACAGAGTTTGTACGTTCTCCCCACGACCGGCGTGGGTTTTCTCCGAGATCTTCGATTTCCTCCCACACTCCAAAGTCCTAGAGGTTTATAGGTTAATTGGCTTGGTATGAATGTAAAATTGTCCCAGGTGTGTGTAGGATAGTGTTAATGTGCGGGGATCGCTGGTCGGTGTGGACTCGGTGGGCCGAAGGGCCTGTTTCCGCGCTGTGTCTTTTCAGAGGCAAAAGTTGGTTTAGTTTATTTAGTGCATAATCCATACCCCTCCATATCCCCGCATATCCATGTGCCTATCCAAAAGTCTCTGAAACGGCACTATTGTATCTGCCTCCACCACCACCCCTGGCAGCGCATTCCAGGCACTCAGCCCCCGTGTATAAAATCTTGCACAAGACTAATAATTTTTCCTGCACATCCCCTTTAAACTTTGCCTCTTTCACTTTAAAGCTATGTCCTTTGGTATTTGATTTTTTTTAATTTAGTTTAGTTTAGTTTAGAGATACAGCGTTCCAACAGGCCCTTCGGCCCACCGGGTCCGCGCCGACCAGCGATCCCCGCACATTAACACTATCCTACACACACACACTAGGAACAATTGTTACATTTACCAAGCCAATCAACCTACAAACCTGTACGTCTTTGGAGTGTTGGAGGAAACCGAAGATCTCGGAGAAAACACACGCAGGTCACGGGGAGAACGTACAAACTCCGGACAGACAATAGTCGTAGGAGTGATAGGAACAGAATTATGCCATTCGGCCCATCAAGTTTACTCCGCCATTCAATCGTGGCTGATGTATCTCTCCCTCTTAACCCCATTCTCCTGCCTTCTCCCCATAACCGCTGGCACCCATTCTAATGCATCAATCGCGTCTCCCCACAATCTCTGATGTTCCAGAAAACACGATCCTTGACTGTCGAACCTCTTGTAGCGTATACCCCCTGTGGATAGTAGCTATACGGGGGATAGTATCGTTCTGGTAAATCAGGAACCATTCTGGTAAACCTCTTATACAACCTCTCCAAAGCCTCCACATCCTTCTGTAATGGGGCGGCCAGAAATGCCCACAAAACTCCAAAAGCAGCCTAACCATAGTCCCATAAAGCTGCATCATGACTTAGTTTAGTTTAGTTTGGAGATACAGCACGGAAACAGACCCTTCGACCCACCGGGTCCGCGCCGACCAGCGACCCCCGCACATTAACACTATCCTAAACCCACTAGGGACAATTTTTTACATTTACCAAGCCAATTAACCTACAAACCTGTACGTCTTTGGAGTGTGGGAGGAAACCGAAAATCTCGGAGAAAACCGGCGGCAGTCACGGGGAGAACGTACAAACTCCGTACAGACAGCACCCGTAGTCGGTATCGAACCCAGGTCTCCGGCACTGCATTCGCTATAAGGCTACAACTCTACAGCTGCGCCACCATGACCGCCCCGACTTCCTGACTCTCATACTCAATGCCCGGACCTATGAAAGCAAGCATAACATAGGCCTCTTTTACCTCTCTCTCGTGTGAACGGGTCATATGTGCATAGCTCATAAGGAGCAGAATTAGGCCATTCAGTCCATCAAGTCTACTCCGCCATTTAATCATCTTTCTTTCCCGCTCAACCCCATTCTCCTGCCTTCTCCCCATAATCCTTGACCCCCGTACTGTTCACGAATCTGTCGATCTCCACCTTAAAAATACCCAATGGCCTCCACAGCCATGTGTGGCAATGAATTCCACAGATTCGCCACCCTCTGACTAAAGAAATTCCTCCTTCTCCGTTCTGAAGGCACGTCCTTTTATTCTGAGGCTCCGACCTCTGGTCCTAGACTCTTCCACTAGTGCAAACATCCCGTCCACATCCGCTCTACCCAAGCCTTTCAGTAGTCGGTAAGAACTTCCTCCTCGTCTGCTTTCTAAAGGTACGTTCCTGATCGATGGTCGGCATGGGCTCGGTGGGCCGAAGGGCCTGTCTCCATGCCGTATCCCCAAACGCAACTCAAAAACTAGGATGAGATGAGGCTGGTCAACAGAGGACAGACCAGAACAAGACCAGGGTGTAGAATATCCTCATTATTGATCGCCGGGGCTTCAGTGGAAGAGGAAAGAAAAATAAATACCAGATGTTTTTCATTGCGAATTGAAACGGTTTCTGTCTGTGCCAAACTCAACGGACACCTTCAATTATGTTTGCACTCTGCATCTGCTGATGATTATGGCTGGTGTGAATCAGGTTACAATATATCAGCGGTAACCAAAATATGTTAAGGGGCTTTTTTAGAAAGAAGATAATTGCTGGAACGGCCAACAAAATCTTCTCATGTCTTCTGCTGACTGTTTCAGCTGGATTTATTTCCACTGTAGTCTTCCCAGTTTCAATTTCATTTTCAGTTTAGTTTATTGTCACGTGTATCGAGGTACAGTGAAAGGCTTTTTGTTGCGTGCTATCCAGTCAGCGGTAAGGCAACACATGATTGCAATCGAGCCATTTGCAGTGCATAGATACGTGATCAAGGGAATAACGTTTAGTGCAAGGCAATGCCAGCAGAGCCCGATCAAGGATGGTCCGAGGGTCAACAATGAGGTAGATAGTAGTTCAGCACCGCTCTCTGGTTGTGGTAGGATGGTTCAGTTGCCTGATAACAGCTGGGAAGAAATTGTCCCTGAATCTGGAGGTGTGCGTTTTCTCGTCGCCATCCAGCTGTGTTTGGCATGAGTGAAGCTTTCAGCTGCTGAGCCCTGCCTCTCCTTGGCATTGGGCGGCACGGTGGCGCAGCGGTAGAGTTGCTGCCTCGCAGCGCCAGAGACCCGGGTTCGATCCTGACTACGGGTGCTGTCCGACCAGAGTTTGTATGTTCATCCTGTGACCTGCGTGGACCTGTTTTCTTCGGGATATCCGTTTTCTTCTCACATTCCAAAGACGTACAGGTTTGAAGGCTAATTGGCTTCGGTAAAATTGTAAATTGTCCCTAGTTGTAGGATAGCGGTCGTGTGTGGGGATCGCTAGCCGGCGCGGGCTCGGTGGGCTGAAGGGCCTGTTTCCGCGTTGTATCTCTAAACTAAACTAAACTAAACTGTTGCTAAACACTTAAACTCCCCCTCCCATTCCCACACTGACCTTTCTATCCTGGGCCTCCTCCACTGTCAGAGTGAGGCCCAGCACAAATTGGAGGAACAGCAACTCATATTTCGCTTGGGCAGCTTACACCCCAGCGGTATGAACATTGACTTCTCTAACTTCAAGTAACCCTTGCTTTCCCTCTCTCTCCGTCCCTCCCCCATCCCGGTTCTCCGACTAGTTTCACCGTCCTCCTGATTAACGTTACTGTTTGTACGCCTTGTTGTCACCTTCCCCATAGCCAACAGTGAACCATTCTACATTTTCTTGAACATCCTCCACTTTGATCTGTCACTTTCACGACCTGCCCTTCCATATCTCTAGTTTCCCTCTCCCCTGACTCTCAGTCTGAAAAAGGGTCTCGGCCCCGAAACGTCACCCATTCCTTCTCTCCAGAGATGCAGCCTGTCCCGCTGAGTTACTCCAGCATTTTGTGTCTATCAGCTGAACATTAAGCCCAGGGAAGGCAGAGTCTTGTCGTGGCTGGGAGAGGAATCTCGTTGTTGAATCTCTTCCCCCCCCCCCCCCCCCCCCCTCCCCTCCACTCCTTCAGCAATCCTGTCAGGTGTGCGCTGACTGAGTGCCTCTATTCTCTGGATGATGATTGATAATCTGTCAGGTGTGCCGAACATCAAAGGGGTTTTTGCGTTGGCGGCTCTGGCATGGTTTGATAGGGATGGTTATCTCCGCTCTTCTGCTTGACGTGTGGAGGCAGGTTCCAGCAGCGGGAGGGGAGCTGAACCCAATTAGTGAGCCCAGTGTCGTCGATCGAATGAAAGAAACTGCTCCCCCTTCCCAACCTCGGGACATCCAGAGATGCTTCACAGCCAATTAAGCACTTTGGAATGATAGTAAGTGTTTGGATACTGTAATTACAGTAATTGCTTGAGGACCGCCACCTGCAGGTTCATCCCATCAACTAGTAGGTTGGAAGATAGGCGCGAAATGCTGGAGTAACTCAGCGGGACAGGCAGCACATCTGGAGAGAAAGAATGGGTGACGTTTCGGCCCTAGACCCTTCTTCAGACGCTAACTGTTAGGTTCTTTGTGCGGCACGGGTGGAGCAGCGGCAGAGTTGCTGCCTTACAGAGCCAGAGACCCGGGTTCGATCCTGACTACAATAGACATTAGATAATAGACAATACGTGCAGGAGTGACCATTTGGCCCTTCGAGCCAGCACCGACATTCAATGTGATCATGGCTGATCATCCCCAATCAGTACCCCGTTCCTGCCTTTTCCCCATATCTCCTGACTCCGCTATCTTTAAGAGCCCTATCCAGCTCTCTCTTGAAAGCATCCAGAGAACCTGCCTCCACCGCCCTCTGAGGCGGAGAATTCCACAGACTCACCACTCTCTGTGAGAAAAAGTGTTTCCTCGTCTCAGTTCTAAATGGCTTACCCCTTATTCTTAAACTGTGGCCCCTGGTTCTGGACTCCCCCAACATCGGGAACATGTTTCTTGCCTCCAGCGTGTCCAAACCCTTAACAATCTTATATGTTTCAATGAGATGCCCTCTCATCCTTCTAAACTCCAGAGTGTACAAGCCCAGCTGCTTCATTCTCTCAGCATAGGACAGTCCTGCCATCCCGGGAATTAACCTTGTAAACCTACGCTGCACTCCCTCAATAGCAAGAATGTCCTTCCTCAAATTAGGGGACCAAAACTGTACACAATACTCCAGATGTGGTCTCACTAGGGCTCTGTACAACTGCAGAAGGACCTCTTTGCTCCAATACTCGACTCCTCTTGTTATAAAGGTCAAAGGGGTTGGACAGGCTAGATGAAGGAAGATTGTTCCCGATTTTGGGGAAGTCCAGAACAAGGGATCACAGTTTAAGGATAAGGGGGAAATCTTTTAGGACCGAGATGAGGAAAACATTTTTCACACAGAGAGTGGTAAATCTCTGGAATTCTCTGCCACAGAAGGTAGTTGAGGCCAGTTCATTGGCTATATTTAAGGGGGAGTTAGATGTGGCCCTTGTGGCTAAAGGGATCAGGGGGTATGGAGAGAAAGCAGGTACAAGATACTGAGTTGGATGATCAGCCATGATCATATTGAATGGCGGTGCAGGCTCGAAGGGCCGAATGGCCTACTCCTGCACCTATTTTCTATGTTTCTATGTTAACATGCCATTCGCTTTCTTCACTGCCTGCTGTACCTGAATGCTTACTTTCATAGACTGATGAACAAGTACCCCCAGATCCCGTTGTACTTCCCCTTTTCCCAACTTGACGCCATTTAGATAGTAATCTGCCTTCCTGTTTTTGCTACCAAAGTGGATAACCTGACATTTATCCACATTAAACTTCATCTGCCATGCATCTGCCCACTCCCCCAACCTGTCCAAGTCACCCTGCATTCTCATAGCATCCTCCTCACAGTTCACACTGCCACCCAGCTTTGTGTCGGTTGCTGCCTGTACGAGGTTTGCATGTTCTCCCCGTGACCTACATGAGTGCTCCAGTTTTCTCTCACACTCCAAATCATGTACAGCTTTGTAGGTTGATTGGCTTCGGTAAACATTGTAAATTGTCCCTAGTGTGTGTGTAGGATAGTGTTAGTGTGTGGTTGCAATGGGCCGAAGGGCCTGTTTCCGCGCTGTATCTCTACGCTGTAAACTCTAAACCTGTCTGAAACCCAGTAATTACTAGGATGTTATAGGTAGTTGTTGATGTTGTCAAGCTGGAAAGTGGAGCTGAGAAGAGTTACGAGAATATTGCCAAGACTCGAGGGCTTGAGCTACAGGGAGAGGTTGAGCAGGCTGGGACTTTATTCCATGGAATGCAGGAGGATGAGGGGTGATGTTATACAGGTGTACAAGATCATGAGAGGAAGACATCTGGTAGACACACAGAGTCTCTTGCCCAGAGTAGGTGAATCGTGGACCAGAGGACATAGGTTTAAGGTGAGGGGGGGGGGGAAGATTTAATAGGAACCGGAGAGGTAACATTGTTACACAAATGGTGTTGGGTATTTGGAAGGGGTAGTTGAGGCAGGTTTCGATATTTGGACAGGCACATGGTTAGGTGTCGGGTTATGGGGAGAAGGCAGGAGAATGGGGTTGAGAGCGAAAGATAGATCAGCCGCGATTGAATGGCGGAGTAGACTTGATGGGCCGAATGGCCTAATTCTGCTCTCTATCACTTATGAACCTATGAACTTATGATAGGTTGTGAGGGAGATGTGGGCCAAACGTGAGCAGGTGGGACTGGTGCAGATGGGACATGTAGGTCGGTGTGGGCAAGTTGGGCTGAAGGGCCTGTTTCCACACTGTAAGACTCTATGGCTCCATGAGTCCATGTGCCAATGCCTTGATGGACATCCTCCTTCTCAGCACGATGGTCCATTCGGCCCATTGCTCGTACTCTAGTTATCTGGTGGGGGGCGGGCTGGGGGAGTTGGGGGAATATCCCCGAAGCCTATTGGCATCAGGAGCCTAACTCGGACGTGTCGTTGGCTGCCAGCCAGAGCGGTGATATAGTTTGCTCCACGATGCCTTAACTCCATTCCCCTGGGTGACCGTACCCTCTACGTACACCAAGCCTTTCTATCCCTGAGGAGGAGTCAGGTTACCTACAGCGTTGTGCTCTAACTGTGTCCTTTCTGCTCTGAGGTCTTTGAATGGGCTTTACAATGAAGAGAAGGCTAATTCATTCCATCTGTCTCCGGGGCTGCTTATGATTCCACAATCCTTAAGGTGGGGAGGGCATTGCCATGACTTTTCTTTTGTTACCCACACCCTATTTTCGAAATAGTTCAAGCCCCAGCAATGGTTGTTCGTTCCATTTTAAAAGTTTGGTTTTGTTTTGTTTGCAGACACCACGCGGAAACAGGCCCTTCGGCCCACCCAGTCTGCGTCGATCAGCCTTCCTTGTACACTAGACTAGAGATACAGGGCTGAAACAGGCCCTTCAGCCCACCTAGTCCGTGCCGACCAGCGTTCCCTGTACACTAGTTTAGACTAGAGATACAGCGCAGAAACAGGCCCTTCAGCCCACCTAGTCCGTGCCGACCAGCGATCCCTGTACACTAGTTTAGACTTTGGAGATACAGGGCAGAAACAGGCCCTTCAGCCCACCCAGTCCGTGCCGACCAGCGATCCCTGTTCACTAACACTATCCTACACACACCAGGGACAATTTTACCATTTTACCGAAGCCAATTAACCTACAAACCTGTATGTTTTTGGGCTTGGGAGGAAATCAGGAAAACCTATAAAAACCCCATGCAGTCACGAGGAGAAGGTACAAACTCTGTACAGACAGCCCCCGTAGTCAGGATCCAACCCGGGTCTCTGGCGCTGTAAGGCAGCAACTCTACCGCTGCGCCACTGTGCTGCTCTTTATGTTGTCTGTTGGCCTACCGTGATCGAACTCCCTCACCCGAATGCAGTCCTGCTTCCTCCGTCTTTCTCTCTGTTTGATTCATCGTGTTCAGTAGCTCTCCCATCCCCCAGAGATGCTGCCTGAGCTGCTGAGTACTCCAGCACTTTGTGTCCCTCTCTCTCTCTCTCTCCCCTTGTTACACCTCCAACTAAGCTCCTACCATCACCCTCTAGGATGGCTGCGGGAGCTGACTTGCACTTGATGGGCTGAATGGCCTCCTCTGTGATGAGAAAATGTGAAATAAAATATGATATTTGCACTGATATGTTATTTTTATGCCATTTTGCACACTTTTTAATGTCTTGCAGAATTTACGCATAATTTATGTGTTTTGTCTGGTAGTCCATGTGCGGTGAAGATT
>CM075978.1:83896761-83923207 GCA_038087875.1 Malacoraja senta | reverse complement strand
CTATCTAACTCTCTCTTAAAAATCCATCCAGTGACTTGGCCTCCAATGCCCTCTTGATGGCAGGGAATTCCATAAATTCACAACTCTCTGGGTGAAAACGTTTTTTCTCCCTCAGTCTTAAATGACTTCCCCTTTATTCTAAGACTGTGGCCCCTGGGTTCTGGACTTCCCAACATTGGGAACATTTTTCCTGCATTCTAGCTTGTCCCAGTCCTTTATATAATTGTATATGTTTCTATAAGATCCCCCCTCATCCTTCTAAACTCCAGTGAATACAAGCCTAGTCTTTTCAATCTTTCCTCATATGACAGTCCCGCCATCCCAGGGATCAATCTCGAGAACCTACACTGCACTGCCTCAATCACAAGGATGTCCTTCCTCAAATTACGAGACAAAACTGTACACAATACTCAGATGTGGTCTCACCAGAGCCCTATACAACTGCAGAAGAACCTCTTTACTCCTATACTGAAATCCTCTTGTTATGAAGGCCAACATTCCATTAGCTTTCTTCACTGCCTGCTGTACCTGCACGACAACTTTCAGTGACCGTGTACAAGGATGCCCAGGTCTCGCTGCACCCTCCCCCTTACCTAACCTAACCCCATTGAGATAATAATCTGCCCCTTGTTTTTGCCGCCAAAGTGGATAACCTCACATATATCTATATTATACTGCATCTGCCACGCATCTGCCACTCACTCAACCAGTCCAGGTCACCCTGCAACCTCTCTAACATCCTCTTCACAGTTCACACTGCCACCCAGCTTTGGGTCATCCGCAAACTTGTTAGTGGTTGCTCCTAATTCCCTCTTCCAAATCATTAATATATATGGTAAACAGTTGCGGCCCCCAACACCGAGCCTTGCGGCACTCCACTCGCCACTGCCTGCCATTCTGAAAAGGACCCGTTTCATCCTACTCCTTTGGTCTGCCAACCAATTTTCTATCCATGTCAACACCCTACCCCCAATACCATGTGCTCCAATTTTTAGTCACCAGTCTCCCGTGCGGGACCTTATCAAAGGCTTTCTGAAAGTCTAGATACACTACATTCACTGGCACCCCTTCATCCAGGTAGTGAAGAAAGCAAATGGCATGTTGGCCTTTATAACAAGAGGAATCGAATATAGGAGCAAAGAGGTCCTTCTGCAGTTGTACAGAGCCCTAGTGAGACCACACCTGGAGTATTTGTGTGCAGTTTGGTCCCTAATTTGAGGAAGGACATATTGCTATTGAGGAGTGCAGCGTAGGTTTACAAGGTTAATTCCCGGTATGGCGGGACTGTCATATGCTGAGAGAATGGAGCAGCTGGGCTTGTACACTCTGGAGTTTAGAAGGATGAGAGGAGATCTCATTGAAACATATAAGATGTTAAGGGCCTTGGACACGCTAGAGGAAAGGAAACATGTTTCCGATGTTGGGGTAGTCCAGAACCAGGGGCCACAGTTTAAGAATAAGGAGTATGCATTTAGAACGGAGACGAGGAACACTTTCACAGAGAGTGGTGAGAGGCGAAGGAGGTAGGTTCTCTAGATGCTTTCAAGAGAGAGCTAGATAGGGCTCTTAAAAATATCGAAGTCAGGGGATATGGGGAGAAGGCAGGAACGGGGTACTGATTGGGGATGATCAGCCATGATCACATTGAATGGCGGTGCTGGCTCGAAGGGCCAAATGGCCTACTCCTGCACCGATTGTCTATTGGTCTATAAGGAGTAGAATTAGGCCATTCGGCCCATCGAGTCTATTCCGCCATTCAATCATGGTTGATCTATCTCTCCCTCCTCAACCATTCTCCTGCCTTCTCTCATAAACCCCTGACACCCGTACTAATCAAGAATCTATCCATCTCTGCCTTAAAAATATCCAGACTTGGCCTCCACAGCCGTCTGTGGCAATGAATTCCACAGACTCACCATCCTATGGCCTAAAGAAATCCCTCCCCATTCCCTCCTAAAAGAAGGTCCTTTTCATTCTGAGACTATGACCACTGGTCCTAGACTCTCCCACTAGTGGAGACATCCCGTGTAACTAAAGTCGAATGAAATGATCAAACCTGGATCATGTTCCGGGAAGGCTTGCTGGACAAGTGTTTATTTTATTCATTCACTTTATTAACATTAATATCTTATTTCTACCCTGTTTCCGATTGTGGGGATTAAAAGAATGAGGGGGCACAGCGGTAGAGTGCTGCCTTACAGAGCCGGAGACCCGGGTTCGATCCTGACCACAGGTGCTGTCTGTACGGAGCCTGCACGTTCTCCTGGTGACCTGCGTGGTTTTCTCCGGGTTTCCTCCCACGCTCCGAAGACGTGCAGGTTTGTAGGTGAATTGGCTTCCTGTAAATTGTCCCTGGTGTGCAGGAAAGAACAATTGTTTGGGTGATCGAGGTCGGTGCGGACTCGGTGGGCTGAAGGGCCAGTTTCCACGCCTTATCTCGGAACTATCTCTAAACTAAACTAAACATGTTATGTAGACACAAATGACGGGTTAACTCAGCGGGTCAGGCAGCATCTCCGGAGAGAAGGAATAGGTGACTTTTCGGGGTCGAGACCCTTCTTTAGACTATAGTCAGGGGTAAGGGAAACGAGAAATGTAGACTGTGACGGATAGATATAGAACAAACAAATGTAAGATATGCATAAAAGTAATGATGATAAAGGAAGCAGGCCATTGTTAGCTGTTTGCTAGGTGAGAACGAGAAGCTGGTGCGACTTGGGTGGGGGAAGGATGGAGAGAGAGGGAGTGCATGGGTTACATGACGTTAGAGAAAATCAATATTCACACCTCTGGATTGAAAGCTGCCTAAGCGGTTCCTATCAGGGTCGCACCGCAGTGGCGCAGCGATAGAGTTGCTGCTTTACATCGCCAGAAACCTGTTCAATCCTGTCTACGGGAGGGCCGAAAGGCCTGTTTCCACGCTGTATCTCTATAATTTAAAGGAATTAGAATCAGAATCAGAATCGTTTATTGTCATTTGAACACAAGTTCAAACAAAATTACATTTCTGCAGTCATAATACAAATGAGAGAGACAGACAGGCAGGCAGAGGAGACGATGGGAGAGGTGACGACAAGAAAGGGTGGAAGACAAGAAGGAAAGAGTGGGGGGAGATGCAGGATGAGAGAGAGAGAGAGAGAGAAGAGAGAGAGAGAGAGGAAGAGGTGAGGGAAATTGGGAGGGAAGAGAGGGAGTGAGGGAAGGTGAAATGGAGGTATGGCAGTGAGGGAGAGGTGAGTGGGCAGGGTGGGAGTGGAGAGAGAAGGAAGGGAGGAATAAAAAGAGAAATCAGAGAGAAGGAATAAGAGAGAAAGGGAGAATAGGAAAAGATAAAGACAGGAGGGGGAAGGGGAGGATTGAGACAAGAAAGAGGAGAGAATAAAGAGAGAGCAAAGATAAAGAGAATCAATCAATCAATGGCATTAATTGTTCCTTAGGCAGTTCTTGTTCACCGCTGACTAATGCAATGCTTATTATTCACATCAGTGTCTTGCTGTGGAATGTTGCCCATTGACTTCACCCAGTTAATTGAGCGATTGTGTCGAACCCGATAAGTTATGATCAGCAGGTGAGAGCTAAGATCTGCCTGATCAAAGAGCGCCAGAGACCCGGCTTCGATCCTGACCACGGGGTGCTGTCTGTGCAGAGTTTGCACGTTCCCCCTGTTGCATCATCAAATAGTATCCATTCGAGGGGCCTGTTCTTGTGCTGCACCGTTCATTCACGGTGAAGGATCGCAAACCAGTAAATAAGATGAAACTCTTGACTAAACAATACACATTGTCCCTGGTCTAAATAAATCTGAGAGTGTTTCTTTGTAGGAGAGCCGTCGCGATGCGGATAGTGGAGAGAGATGGCCAGTGGGCTGGTTTGGCTTGGCTGTTTCATGCACCTCTCTGCTTGATTGGAGCGGCACGGTGGCGCTGCGGTAGAGTTGCTGCCTAACAGCGCCAGAGACCCGGGTTCGATCCTGACCACGGGTGCTGTCCGTGCGGAGTTTGCACGTTCTCCCTGCGCGGGCGTGGGTTTTCTCTGGGTGCACCGGTTTCCTCCCACGCTCCAAAGATTCACAGATTTGCAGGTTAATTGGGCTTCTGTAAATTGCCCCAACAGTGTAGGGATACGAAAGTGGGATAACATAGAACTCGTGTGCAGGTGATCAATAATGAAGCGTGTTTCTACGCTGTATCTGTAAGCTGAAGTAAACTAGACAAAAGTCAACTCAACTTAAGTAAATGAACCTAACCTAAACTAAACTAAACAATAGTCAACTCACTCAACTCAGTCTGAAGAAGGGTCTCAAACCGAACCCTCACCCACTCCTTCTCTCCAGAGATGCTGCCTGTCCCGCTGCTTTACTCCAGCATTTTGTGTCTATCTTGAGTACTTTATTACGTGTTCAACCCAAGAGCTGACATACTGGAAAAAATGCCCAACATAGGACACCTTGCTCAGTCTGAAGAAGGGTCTTGACCCGAAACGTCACCCATTGCTTATGACCTTGTGACCTTTTGTGTCTATCTTCAACTCAACTCAACTCAATTAAATGAACCAAACCTAAATTAAACTAAACTAAACTATAAAGTGCTGGAGTGTCTGAGTCTGAAGAAGGGTACTGACCTGAAATGTCACCTATTCCTTTTCTCCAGAGGTGTTGCCCGACCCTCCGAGTTACTCCAGCACCTTGTGTGTGCCTGAAGAAAAGGTCCCAACCAGAAATGTCAACCCACAGTGTTACTCCAGCACTTTGTGTCTTTTTCACGCGGGCTCTGTAAAAACGGTGATGCTTTTCCGTTCCAGGTTCTGCAATGAGAACACCGCGTGTCCGTCGCCGGTGTTCTGGTCGAGTTGGGGCCCGTGGACCAAGTGCAGTGCCGACTGCAGTGGAGGGATGCACATGAGGCAAAGGACCTGCCAGAACGGGAACACATGCCCCGGTTGTACGACGGTATGTAGCACCTCACCAGCCCATCAATACACCAGCACTATGAAACGCAGCGGGTCAGGCAGCATCTCCAGAGAAAGGGGATGGGTGACGTTTCGGATCGAGACCCTGACCTTCGGACTGAAGGTCAGGGGAGAGGGAAACGAGAGATGTAGATAGAAACAGAAACAGAAAATAGGTGCAGGTGTAGACCATTCGGCCCTTCGAGCCAGCACCACCATTCAATATGATCATAGAAACATAGAAACATAGATACATAGAAAACAGGTGCAGTAGGCCTTTCGGCCCTTCGAACCTGCACCGCCATTCAATATGATCATGGCTGATCATCCAACTCAGTATCCTGTACCTGCTTTCTCTCCATACCCCCTGATCCCTTTAGCCACAAGGGCCACATCTAACTCCCTCTTAAATATAGCCAATGAACTGGCCTCAACTACATTCTGTGGCAGAGAATTCCAGAGATTCACCACAAATGTTTTTCTCATCTCAGTCCTAAAAGATTTCCCCTTTATCCTTAAACTGTGACCCCTTGTTCTGGACTTCTCCAACATCGGGAACAATCTTCCTGCATCTAGCCTGTCCAACACCTTAAGAATTTTGTAAGTTTCTATAAGATCCCCCCTCAATCTTCTAAATTCCAGCGAGTACAAGCCGAGTCTATCCAGTCTTTCCTCATATGAAAGTCCTGACATCCCAGGAATCAGTCTGGTGAACCTTCTCTGTACTCCCTCTATGGCAAGAATGTACTTCCTCAGATTAGGAGACCAAAACTGTACGCAATACTCCAGGTGTGGTCTCACCAAGACCCTGTACAACTGCAGTAGAACCTCCCTGCTCCTATACTCAAATCCTTTTGCTATGAATGCTAACATACCATTCGCTTTCTTCACTGCCTGCTGCACCTGCATGCCCACTTTCAATGACGGGTGTACCATGACACCCAGGTCTCGTTGCTTCTCCCCTTTTCCTAATCGGCCACCATTCAGGTAATAGTCTACTTTCCTGTTTTTGCCACCAAAGTGGATAACCTCACATTATACTGCATCTGCCATGAATTTGCCCACTCACCCAGCCTATCCAATTCATCTTGCAGCCTCCTAACACCCTCCTCACAGCTAACGTTGCCCCCCAGCTTCATGTCATCCGCAAACTTGGAGATGTTGCATTCAATTCCCTCGTCCAAATCATTAATATATATTGTAAATAGCTGGGGTCCCAGCACTGAGCCTTACGGTACCCCACTAGTCACTGCCTGCCATTCTGAAAAGGACCTGTTTACTCCTACTCTTTGCTTCCTGTCTGCCAGCCAGTTCTCTATCCACATCAATACTGAACCCCCAATACCGTGTGCTTTAAGTTTGTATATTAATCTCTTATGTGGGACCTTGTCGAAAGCCTTCTGAAAGTCCAGATATAACACATCCACTGGTTCTCCCTTATCCACTCTACTAGCTACATCCTCGAAAAATGCTATAAGATTCGTCAAACATGATTTACCTTTCATATATCCATGCTGACTTTGTCCAATGATTTCACCATTTTCCAAATGTGCTGCTATCCCATCTTTAATAACTGACTCTAGCAGTTTCCCCACTATCGATGTTAGACTAACTGGTCTGTAGTTCCCCGTTTTCTCTCTCCCTCCCTTTTTAAAAAGTGGGGTTACATTAGCTACCCTCCAATCCTCAGGAACTACTCCAGAATCTAAAGAGTTTTGAAAAATTATCACTAATGCATCCACTATTTCTGGGGCTACTTCCTTAAGTACTCTGGGATGCTGCTTATCTGGCCCTGGGGATTTATCGGACTTTAATCCATTCAATTTACCTAACACCACTTCCCAGCTAACCTGGATTTCACTCAGTTCCTCCATCTCATTTGACCCCCGGTCCCCTGCTATTTCCGGCAGATTAATTAAGTCTTCCTTAGTGAAGACAGAACCAAAGTAGTCATTCAATTGGTCTGCCATGTCCTTGTTCCCCATGATCAATTCACCTGTTTCTGACTGCAAGGGACCTACATTTGTTTTAACTAATCTTTTTCTCTTCACATATCTATAAAAATGTTTGCAGTCAGTTTTTATGTTCCCTGTCAGTTTTCTTTCATAATCTATTTTCCCGTTCCTAATTAAATCCTTTGTCCTCCTCGGCTGGACTCTGAATTTCTCCCAGTCCTCTGGTAGGCTGCTTTTTCTGGCTAATTTGTATGCTTCATCTTTTGTTTTGATACTATCCCTGATTTCCCTTGTTATCCACAGATGCACTACCTTCCCTGATTTATTCTTTTGCCAAACTGGGATGAAGAATTGTTGTAGTTCATCCATACGGACTTTAAATGCCTTCCATTGCATATCCACCGTCAACCCTTTAAGAATCAATTGCCAGTCTATCTTGGCCAATTCACGTCTCATACCCTCAAAGTTACCTTTCTTTAAGTTCAGAACCGTTGTTTCTGAATTAATTATGTCACACTCCATCCTAATGAAGAACTCAACCATATTATGGTCACTCTTGCCCAAGGGGCCATGCACAACAAGACTGCTAACTAACCCTTCCTCATTACACAATACCCAGTCTAGAATAGCCTGCTCTCTCGTTGGTTCCTCTACATGTTGATTTAGAAAACTATCCCGCATACATTCCAAGAAATCCTCTTCCTCAGCACCCCTGCCAATTTGATTCACCCAATCTATATGTAGATTGAAGTCACCCATTATAACTGTTTTACCTTTGTTGCACGCATTTCTAATTTCCTGTTTGATGCCATCCCCAACTCCACTACTACTGTTAGGTTGCCTGTACACAACTCCCACCAGCGTTTTCTGCCCCTTAGTGTTTCGCACCTCTACCCATATCGATTCCACATCCTCCAAGCTAATGTCCTTCCTTTCTATTGCATTAATCTCCTCTCTAACCAGCAACGCTACCCCACCTCCTTTTCCTTTCTGTCTACCCCTCCTGAATATTGAATATCCCTGGATGTTCAGCTCCCAGCCTTGCTCACCCTGGAGCCATGTCTCTGTGATCCCAACTATATCATAGTCATTAATAGCTATCTGCACATTCAACTCATCCACCTTATTACGAATGCTCCTTGCATTGAGACACAAAGCCTTCAGGCTTGTTTTTACAACACTCTTACCCCTTATACAATCACGTTGAAAAATGGCCCTTTTTGATTTTTGCCCTGGATTTGTCTGCCTGCCACTTTTACTTTTCACCTTGCTATTTATTGCTTCTACCCTCATTTTACACCCTCTGTATCTCTGCTCACACATTTAAGAAACCCACCACCTCTTATTCTCTGTTTATTATCTTTTTCTTCTTTCTCCCCTACATGTTGGGTCTGAGTGCTTCCCTTCTCTGCCTCCTGCCTCGCACACTGTCTACTAGCTTTCTCTATTTGAGTCCCTCCCCCCAACCGTTCTAGTTTAAAGTCTCCCCAGTAGCCTTTGCAAATCTCCCCGCCAGGATATTGGTCCCCCTGGGGTTCATGGCTGATCTTCCAGAATCAGTACCCTGTTCCTCCCAATATCCCATGATTCTGTTAACCCTAAGAGTTCTATCTAACTCTCTCCTGAATACATCCAGTGAATTGCCTTCCACTGCTTTCCGTGGCAGAGAATTCCCCAGATTCACAACTCTCTGTGTGAAAAGGTTTTTCCTCACTTCAGTCCTAACTGGCCAACCCCTTATTCGTAAACTGTGACCCCTGGTTCTGGACTCCTCCAACACGGGGAACATTTATCCTGAATCTAGCTTGTCCAAGCCCTTAAGAATGTTATATATTTCTATAAGATCCCCTCTCATCCTTCTAATTCCAGTGAATACAAGCCCAGTCGGTCCATTCTTTATGCTGCACACTAGGGACAACTTACTATTTTACTGAAGCCAATTTTGCATGGTGGCGCAGCGGTAGAGTTGCTGCCTTACAGCGCCCGAGACCCGGGTTCCATTCCGACTTCGGGTGCTGTCTGTACGGAGTTTGTACGTTCTCCCTGTGACGTTCGTGGGTTTTTATCAGAGATCTTCGGTTTCCTCCCACACTCCAAGGACGTACAGGTTGGTTGGTTAATTGGCTTGGTATAAGTGTAAAATTCGCCCCAGTGCGTGCGTAGGATAGTGTTAATATGCGGGAATTGCTGGTTGGTACAGACTCGGTGGGCCGACGGGCCTTTTTCCGTGCTGTATCTCTAACTAAACAAATTAACCTACAAACCGAATGAATGAATGAATGAATGATACTTTATTGTCACACGTGACAAGTCTTTGTTGCGCATACCCAAGGTATGCAAAGGGTCGCCATATAAAGGGCAGTGACAGCATCGATTCTAACTGCGGGTGTATACGGGTATCTCCCCGTGACCGCCTGGGTTTTCTCCGAGATCTCCGGTTTCCTCCCACACTCCAGCTTTGGAGGTTAACTGACTTGGTATAAATGTAAAATTGTCCCTAGTGTGTGCAGGGCAGTGTTAGTGTGTGGGGATCGCTGGTCGGCGCGGACTCGGTGGGCCGAAAGGGCCTGTTTTCTGTGCCGTATCTCTAAACTAAACTAAACTAAGCACAGATCAGGCGGATAATCGTGTGGGGTTGTCTATATGGAGACCATGCATCCGTTCTGGGAAACATTTATTCAATCCTAGAAACCAAAGTGAAAGGATGTTTGAAGGAAATTCTGACAGAGGTCCAAGAACATGTCAATTGTAAATGTGCTGCATGGTTAGCAAAGTGTAGCAATGTTTTCCGGGTGGAGAGAACTTGATACAATCATTCCTGGAATTACTATTCCCAAGATCTTTGTTAAACTTGCTTTGACTTTTGCCCCTTAAGGGAGCTGAATGCCTGTACGCACAGAGTTGATTTAAAAATAATGATATACTTACAAGTTTATTTCGTTTAGTTTAGTTCAGAGATACAGCATGGAAACAGGCCCTACGGCTCACCGAGTCCAAGCTCACCCCTACACTAATTCTATCCTACACACTGGGGGGCAGTTTACCAAAGCCAATTAACCTACAAACCTGCACATCTTTGGAGTGTGGGAGGAAACCGGGGCACCAGGAGAAATCAGGGGCCACAGGTCCAGAACCAGGGGCCACAGTCTTAGAATAAAGGGGAGGCCATTTAAGACTGAGGTGAGAAAAAGCTTTTTCACCCAGAGAGTTGTGAATTTGTGGAATTCCCTGCCACGAAGGGCAGTGGAGGCCAAATCACTGGATGGATTTAAGAGAGAGTTAGATAGAGCTCTAGGGGCTAGTGGGATCAAGGGATATGGGGAGAAGGCAGGCACGGGTTATTGATTGGGGACGATCAGCCATGATTGCAATGAATGGCGGTGCTGGCTCGAAGGGCCGAATGGCCTCCTCCTGCACCTATTTTCTATGTTTCTATGTTTCTAAAACCCACGCAGGTCACGGGGAGAACGTTCAAACTCCACACAGATGGCACCCATAGTCGGGATCGAACCTGAGTCTCTGGCACTGTCAGGCAGCGACTCTACCGCTGCACCACCTTGCCGCCCGGTACTTTTTTGAATAGATTTTCATCATTTGCTAAATGCCTGCAGGAAAAGAAGGAAAAAAATGGATGTCCAACATGACAGGAAATACGGCTGAAATTGCTGATTATCTAATATTTCTGAATTCTGAGTAGGGAGGTAATATTGCTGGAATGATAATTTTCCTCCACCAATTCCAATGTCCACATTTATAATAGGATTTGTCCTCTTAACTCGCCACTATTTCTATTCCGGTCACATATGTTGCAAATTGCTTTCTGATAGTTTTTCATCAGCCATTTTTCTTCAGTAATTGAAATGTCAAATGTTCCAAATAAAGCATTAACCAAATTATAAAGATGACTTATTTTGCAACAACATGAATACACATACCCACTGAATTTCCCTTTAGGATGTTTTCGTGCCTTCATTGGCATGCTTAGTTGCAGCAATTAGCAACCCCAGAAAGTCTACGCGTAGATTTGAGTCTTCAATTTCAATTTAGCTTTAGTCTAGTTTAGAGATACAGCGTGGAAACAGGCCCACCGAGTCCGCGCCGACCAGCGATCCCCGCACACTTGCACTATCCTACACACTCTAGGGACAATTTACATTTATACCAAGCCAATTAACCAACAAAATGTATGTCTTTGGAGTGCGCGAGGAAACCGAAGACGCAGGTCACGGGGAGAAGGTACAAACTCCATACAGACAAGCACCCGTAGTCGGGATCGAACCCGGGTCTCCGGCGCTGGAATAGCCCTGTCCCACTGTACGAGTTCATTCAAGAGCTCTCCCGAATTAAAAAAAAAAATCAAACTCGTGGTAAGCACGGAGAATGAACGTAGCGCGTACGTCGGAGCTCGGGGACGTCTCTTAGCGGCTCCTAAAGCTAACGGCAGGTACTCGGGAAGACCCGCTAATGGCAGGTAAGTTCGGGAAGACTCGTGAAGATTTTTCAACATGTTGAAAATTGTCCACGAGAGCCCCGACTACTTACGAGCGGCCATTACCGTAAATCTCCGAGTTCGAATCAGGGGAAACTCGGAAGAACTCTTGGAATGAACTCGCACCATGGGACAGGGCTTTCAGGCAGCAATTCTACCGTGCCGACCCGTACTTCATTTCTCTCGATCATACTTGTTCTGGCTATTGAACAGAAGGAGGCCATTCAGTTCATACGTCTGTGCAGCATGGGATCATGATCTTCATGCTGCACATGATGCCAAGTTAAACTGATCTCCTCAGCTGCACGTGACCATATCTTTATATTCTCTGAATGTCTATGCACCTATCTAAAAGCCTCTTAAGTACGGGTGCTGTCTGTACGGAGTTTGTACGTTCTCCCCATGACCCGCGTGGGTTTTCTCCGGGTGCTCCGTTTCCTCCCTTTCGCTCCAAAGAATTGGCTTGGGAAAATTGTAAATTGACCCTAGTGTGTGCAGGATAGGGTTAGTGTGCAGGGATCACTGGTCGGTGGGACGAAGGGACGGTTTCCGCGCTGTATCTCTAAACTAAACTAAACTAAAGTTCTTAAATTAACCTGCACCACCTCTTGCTGTACCATGAACTTGTTTTTGTTTCTAATTGTGTTTTGCATTCATGTCTTGATTTATTTTGCACGTCTATTTTGCTGAGACATTTCTCATCTGCCTGCGAAAATCTCTATAAATAACACTGACTACCACTGAAAACACACCACATCTCCTCATCATGGGTGTTCACTTATTTCACATCCAGAGGAATTAGGGACTTTTAATTATTCAACGTGGGTTTAAAATTTATAATAATTACAATGAATATTCGAATGTGACTGGATTATGATTAAATCCTCGTGTATTTTCGAAAACGTCATTGGAAGGGAATGATGATTTGGTAGGATGGATTGTTTTTATGTGTAGGGGAGGGAAGACTGGGATAATGGAGACTCTGCTGCCACAGGGCCCAGAGACCCAGGTTCGATCCTGACCTCGGGTGCTGTCTGCATGTGGAGTTTGCACATTCTCCCTGTGGTGCTCTGGTTTCCTCCCACATCCCAAAGACGTGCAGGTTTGCAGGTTAATTGGCTTCAGTAAAACTGTCCATAAAGTGGGATTAACATAGAACGAGTGTGAATAGGTGATCGATGGTCAGCGTGGACTTGGTGGGCTTAAGGCCTGTTCCCATGCTATATCTCTAAACTAAACTCAACTGAAAGAAAATATCCTTGCTCTTAATAAACAACCATTTAAATAGAACAATATTGACCAGAGCAACATGGACTCCGTTGAGTATCCAGTCCAGCTAGCTGAGGAATATTCAACAAAGGGCGGCACGGTGGCGCAGCGGTAGAGTTACTGCCTTACAGCGCCAGAGACCCAGGTACGATCCCAACCACGGGTGCTTGTCTGTACGGAGTTTGTATGTTCTCCCCGAGACCTGCATGGGCTTTCTTCCGGTGCTCCGGTTTCCTCCCATACTCGAAAGACGTACAGGTTTGTAGATTAATTGATTTTGGTAAAATTGTTAATTGTCCCTAGTGTGTGTAGGATAGTGTTAGTGTGCGGGGATCGCTGGTCGGCGCGGACTCGGTAGGCCGAAGTGCTTCTTTTCGTTCTGTATCTCTAAACTAAACTAACTAAAATAAAATAAAATCTGACTGTGTCAAAAGGGCCATAGTTGGTCAGATAGACTCAATTTGCCATTATCAAGGCCTTCTTGATTTCTTAAGGGCCTGTCCCACTCAGGCAATTTTTTGGGCGACTACAGGCGACTGCCGCAAAATTGTCAACATGTTGAAAAAATTTCGGCAACAGTGGCGACAATTTTTGCTGTTGTAGGTTGTCGCAGGTGGTGTCGTAGGTTGTCGCCAGGTGTCGTAGGTGAATTGCATTAAGACTAGTCCCTGACAGTCGCCTAAAGAGTCGCCTAAGTGGGACAGGCCCTTTACTCTTGTCCCTCTGTTGAATCCTGCAAATCCCCAAAGAGAAGGGAACATGGTACTTGAATATGAAAGGTTTCAAGAGATATGGGCCACACACAGGAATGTGGGACTAGTATAGATGGAGTATCTTGGTTGGTGTGGGCAAGTCGGGCCAAAGGGCCTATTTCCGTGTTGTATGACTCTAAAAGCTACAGCTTTGGAATGCGGTGGGTATAGGCAGTGTTTTATATGTAGACAAAATGGTGCCTGGACGCATATCAATTAAAAATTAAGCTACATTTATTGACAATTTTTCCATCAATATTCCCATTGTTATAGAGTCATAGAGTTATACAGCGTGGAAACAGGTCCTTCGGCACCACTTGCCCCCACCGACCAACAATCCCAACTTCACTAGTCCCACCTGCCTGCATTTGGCCCATACCCCTCTGAACCGGTCCTATCCAAGTATCTGTCTAATTGCTTCTTAAATGTTAATATAGTCCCTGCCTCTGCTACCTCCTTTGGCAGCTCGTTCCAGACACCCATCACCTTTGTGTGAAAAAGTTGGGGGTCCCTTAACTTGTAACGTAATAGCTGAACGCTAAACTAATAAATGTTCTAATTCTGTAAGAGAGCACTGCAGATGCTGGTTTAAATCGAATGCAGGCTCAAAATGCTGGAGTAACTCAGCGGGACAGGCAGCATCTCGGGAGAGAAGGAATGGCCGACGTTTTGGGTCGAGATGGGTCTGAAGAAGGGTCTCGACCCGAATCGTCGCCCATTCCTTCTCCCCAGAGATGCTGAGTTACTCCAGCATTTTGTGTCTACCTTGAATGTTCTAATTCATTTACTTACGATATCCATTTGCTAAGCACGATTAATAAACATATATAGATATAAGGAACTGCAGATGAGGGTTTACGAAAAAAAGACATCAATTGTTGGAGTGAGCCAGTGGATCAGACGGTATCTCTGGAGAACTTGCAGAGGTGATGTTTTGTGGCTGAAGAAGGGTCCCGACCCGATACGTCATCCATCCACGTTCTCCAGAGGTGCCGCCTGACCCGCTGAGTTACTCCAGCACTGTGCGTCTTTAAAAAAAATAAACATACGTGTTATGTTAGAGGTGCTAGTTTGGTTTAAGATGCCGGGCAGAATACGTTTAGTTTAGCTTCGTTGAGAGATACAGTCTGTAAACAGGCCCTTCAGCCCACCATGTCCATGCTGACCATCGATCACCCGTTTTATACTAGTTCTATGTTATCCCACTTTCTCATCCACACTCTGCACATTAAGGGCAATTTTACTGAGGCAATTAACCTGAAGGATGAGGGGGGGTCCACATTGAAGCTTACCGAATAGTGAAAGGCCTTGCTGGAGTGAATGTGGAGAGGATGTTTCCACTACTGGGAGCGTCTAGGACCAGAGGCAACAGCCTCAGAATAAAAGGATATACCATTAGAAAGGAGATGAGGAAGAATTTCTTTAGTCAGAGGGTGGTGAATCTGTGGAATTCATTGCCACAGACGGCCGTGGAGGCCAAATATCTAAATGGATATTTTTAAGGTGGAGATTGACAGATTCTTGATTAGTGCGGGTGTCAGGGGTTATCTGAGGAAGGACATTATAGCCATAGAGGGAGTGCAGAGAAGGTTCACCAGACTGTTTCCTGGGATGTCAGGACTTTCATATGAAGAAAGACTGGATAGACTCGGCTTATACTCGCTAGAATTTAGGAGATTGAGAGGGGATCTTATAGAAACTTACAAAATTCTTATGGGGTTGGACAGGCTAGATGCAGGAAGATTGTTCCCGATGTTGGGGAAGTCCAGGACAAGGGGTCACAGCTTAAGGATAAGGGGGAAATCCTTTAAGACCGAGATGAGGAAAAACTTTTTCACACAGAGAGGTAGTTGAGGCCAGTTCATTGGCTATATTTAAGAGGGAGTTAGATGTGGCCCTTGTGGCTAAGGGTATCAGGGGGTATGGAGAGAAGGCAGGTACTGGATACTGAGTTGGATGATCAGCCATGATCATATTGAATGGCGGTGCAGGCTCGAAGGGCCGAATGGCCTACTGCACCTATTTTCTATGTATCTATGTTATGGGGAGAAGGCAGGAGAATGGGGTTGAGAGAGAATGATAGATCAGCCATGATTGAATGGCGTAGACTTGATGGGCCGAATGGCATAATTCTGCTCCTTCTTCTTCTTTCGAGTCCATCTTGCTACAAATGTTGATCTCGCTGTCATCGTCCGTCCTGAAAAGGGCGCAAGCTTCTGATGACAATCAGTGGGAGCCATCACTTGTTGCAATAGATGATGGTGGTAGCAGAATTAGTTCAGGATACTTCCAGTTTCCAGCCCCGCGACGTGGACGCTTCTGCTATGGGGCCATTCTGCTCCTAGAACGTACGAACTTATGAACCTACAAACTCCGCATATTATAGAGTGATCCAGGGTGGAAACAGGCCCTTCGGCCCGACTTGCCCACACCGGCCAATATGTCCCAGCTACACTAGTCCCACCTGCCCGCATTTGCCCCATATCCCTCCAAACCTGCCCTATCCACGTACCTGTCTTAACTGTTTCTTAAACGTCGGGACAGTCCCAGCCTCAACCACCAGCTCTGGCAGCTCATTCCATGCACCCACCGCCCTCTGTGTGGAAAAGGTTACCCCTCAGATTCCTATTAAAAGCCCCTTTAGCATGTGGTGGCAAAATACCACTAGTTGTAGGAGACTTGCGAAGGCTTTTAAACATGTAAGTGGACGTTCAGAGCTTAAAGCAGAGTACGATGGTGTCCAAGATCCAAGCGTCTCGAGCCTTGTCCCTTTGGCGGGTTTACAGGGGCTGTTGCAGTGCAGCGAGAACATATGAGGCTTGATGTGCAAATAATTGCAGCTTTCTTCTTTCATTAATGTGTCCGCTTCTTCTGGCATGAGCCAGTGTGAAAACCCCATTAAATGTTAATGAGAGAGGATGAGCCAAGAACTCAATCAATAGTCCATCAAATTCCGCAGGCCTGGATCTGGAGGCGTGGCTGATCAACCTCTGGTGTGTAAAAGCTGCCATCAGTTGGCTTCTGCATTGAAGGGGAACCGTTCCCATCCACCACGTGCACTGGTTCAGAATTATGTTAGCATCCATCCAGAGAGAAATCCCAATGTCCAGGCGGAAGTAGTTTAGTTTAGTTCCGCGGTAGAGTTGCTGCCTTACAGCGCCAGAGACCTGGGTTCCATCCCGACTACCGGTGCTGTGCTGTATGGAGTTTGTACGTTCTCCCCGTGAGTTTTCTCCGAGATCTTCGGTTTCCTCCCACACACTAAAGGCGTGCAGGTGTGTAGGTTATTTGGCTTGGTGTATGTGTAAATTGTCCCCAGTGTGTGTAGGATAGTGTAAGTGTGCGGGGATCACTGGTCGGTGCGGACTCAGTGGGCTGAAGGGCCTGTTTCTGTACTGTGTCTCTCAACTAAACTAAATATACAGTATGTAAACAGGCCCTTCAGCCCACCGAGACCATGCCAACCATTTATATGTAAAGGTAACCCCTCCGGTTCCCATTAAATCTTTCTCCCTTCACCTTAATCCTATGTCCTCTGATTCCCCTACTCTGGGCAGAAGACTCTGTGCATCTACCCGATCTATACCTCTCATGATTTTGTACGCCTCTATAAAATCACCCCTCACCCTCCTGCGCTCCAAGGAATAGAGTCCCAGCCTGCTCATCCTCTCCCGATAGCTCAGACCCTCGAGTCCTGGCAACATCCTTGTAAATCTGACCCATCGACCTGTTCCTGCCTCAGTTATTTGTGTTACATAGTGGGAATAATCCCCACACAAAATTGGGACATGTCAAAAAAGGCAAAGATAGATGCAAAATGCTGGAGTAACTCAGCGGGACAGGCAGCATCTCTGGAGAGAAGGAATAGGTGACGTTTTGGGTCGAGACCCTTCTTCAGGCTGAGAGTCAGGAGTTGGGGGTTAGCTTTTTGTGTTTGAACCAACATCTGCTGAACGTGCAAACTCCACACAGACAGCACCCGAGGTCAGGATCGAACCAGGGTCTCTGGAGCTGGGAGGCAGTTGCAACACCAGCTGCATCGCAGTGCCGATGGCGGAACAGGCTTGAGGGGCTTCTTCCAATAATTTATCTGTTGCGTAACTACCGATTAGACAACACTAATATGTTCATTTCTGGACACCATACGTGTGAAAACATTTCAGAGCTAAGAAGACACGGCTATACTGAATCTTAATTATTTTATTCAGCCATGGGATTTATTGCTCATTTCACAATGCCCCTGAATTGAGGCAGCGGCTGTAGAAACTAGACATTACTTTGTTAGTTTAGTTTAGAGATACAGGGCAGAAATAGGCCCTCTGGCCCACCGAGTCCACACCGACCAGCGATCCCCGCACATTAACACTACCCTACACACACCTGGGACAATTTTACATTTAAAAAAATCATATTTTTTAAATACCAAGCAAATTCACCCGACAAACCTTTACGTTTTCGGAGTGTGGGAGGAAACTGAAGATCTCGGAGAAAACCTGAGGAGGGGAACGTACAAACTCCGTCCAGACAGCACTCGCAGTCTGGATTGAACCCGGGTCTCTGGCGTTGTAAGGCAGCAACTCTACCGCAGCTCCACCGTGCCGCCCAACTTCTATAGAGTCATAGAATCATTCCACACAGAAACATGTCTTTAATTTTAGATAGGCCTTGCTTTCTCCCTCCTTCCCCATCCCCTTCCCAGTTCTCCCACCTACTGACTCCGCCTACTTCCTTTCTTTTTCCCACCCCACCCCCCCTGACATCAGTCTGAAGGGTCTCGACCCGAAACGTCGACAATTCCTTCTCTCCATAGATGTTGACTCACCCGCTGAGTTTCTCCAGCATTTTTAGAAACATAGAAACATAGAAAATAGGTGCAGGAGGAGGCCATTCGGCCCTTCGACCCAGCACCGCCATTTATTGTGATCATGGCTGATTGTCCCCAATCAATAACCCATGCCTGCCTTCTCCCCATACCCCCTGATTCCACTAGCCCCTAGAGCTCTATCTAACTCTCTCTTAAATCCATCCAGTGATTTGGCCTCCACTGCCCTCTGTGGCGGGCAATTCCACAAATTCACAACTGGGTGAAAACGTTTTTTCTCACCTCAGTCTTAAATGGCTTCCCCTTTATTCTAAGACTGTGGCCCCTGGTTCTGCTCGTCCAACATTGGTAACATTTTTCCTGCATCCAGCTTGTCCAGTCCTTTTATGATTTTATATGTTTCTATAAGATCCCCCTCATCCTTCTAAACTCCAGTGAATACAAGCCTAGTCTTTTCAATCTTTCCTCATATGACAGTCCCGCCATCACAGGGATCAATCTCGTGAACCAACGCTGCCCTGCCTCAATCACAAGGATGTCCTTCCTCAAATTAGGAGACTAAAACTGTACACAATACTCCAGATGTGGTCTCACCAGAGCCCTATACAACTGCAGAAGAACCTCTTTACTCCTATACTGAAATCTACATTCGATTTGTCTACCTTCGATTTTTCCAGCAGCATCTGCAGTTCTTTCTTAAACACTTCAAACTACCATGTCTACACTGGCCCTCAAGTGTTTATTTAAAAGTATTCCACTTTCATGCACTTGGTCTGTAGTCTACTATGCTTCATGATTCAAGTGCTCTACAAAAGCTTCTTAAGTGCTTTAAGTCTTCTGTATTGATGGATCGATTGTCACATATGTAGTGTGACAAATTCCTCTCTCTTAAAAAGCATTAGTAAATCAGATGGATTTTTACTACAGTTTTTTTTTCAAAACATCATATTAACTTAATGACTTGAATTTAAACTCCCCAACAATCATAATGGGTCATGAATTCACATCTAATGGCCCTGTCCCACGGTGCGAGTTCATTCAAGAGCTCTCCCGAGTTTAAAAAAAAATCAAACCCGTGGTAAGCACGGAGAATGAACGTAGCGGGTACGTCGGAGCTCGGGGACGTCTCATAGCGCCTCGTAACGCGAACGGCATGTACTCGGGAAGACTCGCTAACGGCAGGTGAGCACGGTAAGACTCATGAAGATTTTTCACCGTTGAAAAATGTCCACGAGAGCCCCGAGTGACCGACGAGTGGCCATTACCGTAAATCTCCGAGTTAGAATCAGGGCAAACTCGGGAGAACTCTTGGAATGAACTCGCACCGTGGGACAGGGTTATAAGGGTCATAGTTCTCTAATGGAACCCTGCTACTTTGCAATCGTTTAGTTTAGAGATACAGCGCTGAAACAGGCCCTTCGGCCCATCAAGTCCGCACCACCAGCGAGCACTATCCTACACACACTGGGGACAATTTATAATTTCACCAAAGCAAGTTAACCTACATACCTGCACGTCTTTGGAGTGTGGGAGGAAACCGGAGCACATGGAGATAACCCACGCAGGTCACGGGGAGGGCGTACAAACTCCGTACAGACGTGCACCCGTGGTCAGGATCGAAACCGGGACTCTGGCGCGGTAAGGCTGCAACTCTACCGCTACGCCACCGTGCCACGAAACCGGAGTACCCACGTGGTCACAGGGAGAATGTGCAAACTCCACACACAGACAGCACCTGAGGTCAGGATCGAACCAGGGTCTCTGGCACCGTGAGGCAGCGGCTATACCCAGCTGCTCCGCTGGTATCCCCATCGGTTACAGGGATGATGCCAGGACCAGAGGGTGTGAGCTATAGGGAGAGGTTGAGTAGGCTGGGACTCTATTCCTTGGAGCGCAGGAGGATGAGGTGTGATCTTATAGAGGTGTACAAAATCATGAGAGGAATAGATTGGGTAGATGCACGGAGTCTCTTGCCCAGAGTCGGTGGATCTAGGAGCAGAGGACATAGGTTTAAAGCGAAGGGGAAAAGATTTAATAGGAATCTGAGGGGTAACCTTTTCACACAAAGGGTGGTGGGTGTATGGATCGAGCTGCCAGAGGTAGTTGTGGCAGGGACTATCCCAACATTTAAGAAGCAGTTAAACAGGTATATGGGTAAGACAGGTTTGGAGGGATATGGACCCAACGCAGGCAGGTGGGACTAGTGTAGCTGGGACATGTTGGCCAGTGTGGGCAAGTTGGGCTGAAGGGCCTGTTTCCACACTGTATCATTCTGTGACTCTATGACTCTATCTGGGTGATTAAAACTATTATTTCAACAATTGCATTAAACCTCTCAAAGACCAGCGTTCCCAATGTCCTCAGTCTCTCCTGAGAGGCAAAGCCAGCAGGAGTTGTTACTTAGAGGCCAGTAGTCTCCAAAGAAACCTCACCGAACCCTTTCCACCATGACTACGCCCAACCTTAAGATCCATCAAGGGAGTTTTATGTCCAATGGGTCTGACATTCACCAACAAAGGGTTTAAACAAATCAAAACAGTCTGAAGAAGGGTTTCGACCCAAAATGTTGCCTATTTCCTTCGCTCCATAGATGCTGCCTCACCCGCTGAGTTTCTCCAGCATTTTTGTCTACCTAAACAAATCATTAGTTCCTTATTATTTGCAGTCACGGTGGCGCAGCGGTAGAGTTGCTGCCTTACAGCGAAAGCAGCACCGGAGACCCGGGTTCGATCCCGACTATGGGTGCTGTCTGTACGGAGTTTGTACGTTCTCCCCGTGTCCTGCGTGGGTTTTCTCCGAGATCTTCGGTTTCCTCCCACACTCCAAAGAAGTACAGGTTTGTAGGTTAATTGGCCTGGTAAATGTAAAAATTGTCCCTAGTGTGTGTAGGATAGTGTTAATGTGCGGGGGATCGCTGGTCGGCGCGGAGCCAGTGGGCCGAAGGGCCTGTTTCCGCGCTGTATCTCTAAACTAAACTAAACTATACGTTCACATTACGGAGTGCAGTAATCCAGAGAATGGTCTGTTTGCGCGCCGTCTGTCTCTATGACGCTCACGGGCTCCGCTCACTCTCTCTCTCTCTCTCTCTCTCTCTGCAGGAGCACCGGGCCTGCAACGTGGAGCCGTGCCAGGAGGTACGCAGGAACACGCCGTGGACGCCGTGGATGCCGGTGAACATCAGCCAGAACGGAGCGCGGCACGAGCAGCGCTTCCGCTTCACCTGCCGGGCGCCCCTCGCCGACCCACACGACCTCCAGATGGGCAAGAAGAGGGTGGACAGCCGCTACTGCCCCGGCGACGGAAGCTCGGCCTGCACCACCGACCGTAAGTGGATCTCCACGCCTGCTGAATTGAATTGGTGGAGTAGACTTGATGGGGCGAATGGCCTAACCCTGCTCTGAAAACATATGGACAATAGACAATAGGTGCAGGAGTAGGCCATTCGGCCCTTCGAAGCCAGCACTGTGATCATGGCTGATCATCCACAATCAGTACCCCCGTTCCTGCTTTCTCCCTATACCCCTGACTCCGCTATCTTTAAGAGCTCTATCTAACTCTCTCTTGAAAGCATCCACAGAATTGGCCTCCACTGCCTTCTGAGGCAGAGAATTCCACAGATTCACAACCCTCTGGGTGAAAAGTGTTTCCTCGTCTCCGTTCTAAATGGCCTACCCCTTATTCTTAAACTGTGGCCTCTGGTTCTGGGACTCCCCCAACATCGGAAACATGTTTTTCCTGAAATGGGTGATCGTTGGTCGGGTGCTGACTTGGTGGGCCGAAGGGCCTGTTTCCATGCTGTAACTCTAAACTAAACTAAACCAAACTAAACTAAACTAATCTAAACCGGGAGATCCAGTAGGCCTTGGCGGACCGAACGCAAGTGTTCAGTGAAATGGTTGTGGAGTCTAAGTTAGGTCTTGCCAGGAGGCAAGATCGGGAACGCTTGATACAGTAGATGAGGTTGGAAGAGGTGCAAGTGAGCCTCTGTCTAACGGGCTTGTCCCACTGTACGAGGTAATTCAAGAGCTCTCCCGAGTTTTAAAAAAAAAAATTAAACTCGTGGTAAGTACGTAGAAAGTACGTAGCGGGTACGTCGGAGCTCGGGGACGTCTCTTAGTGGCTCGTAACGCTAACGGCAGGTACTCGGGAAATGCGATAAGCTCATGAAGATTTTTCAACATGTTGAAAAATGTCCACGATAGCCCCGAGTACCTACGAGCGGCTATTACCGTAATTCTCCGAGTTCGAATCAGGGGAAACTCGGGAGAACTCTTGAATTACCTCGTACCGTGGGACAGGCCCTTCACCTGGAAGGACTGTGGTCCTGATGTCTTAGCCTGCCCTATCTGCTGTGACGTGACCTATCCCTCTCTCTCTCTCTCTCTCTCTCTCTCCCCTGCCCTCCCTTTCCCCTGCAGATCTGGTGGATGACCTGGTGAAGTTCAACCACCAAGTCCCCCGGAGGGTCGGTGGTGGCTGGGCGGTGGTGGACGCCCTGGTCCTCCTGCTCCCGTGAGTGCGAGACCGGCTTCCACTCCAGAAGAGAAGCTGCTCCAACCCGGAGCCGACGAACGGCGGGCTGCCCTGTCTGGGATCCCCCGTTGAGTACGAGAACTGCAATCAGCAGCTTTGTCCAGGTAAGGGCAGCTCAGGCCAAGAGCACGGTGGCGCAGCTGGTAGAGTTGCTGCCTCACAGCTCCAGAGACCCCGGTTCGATCCTGACCACGGGTGCTGTCTAAATGTTCAGGAAGGAACTGCAGATGCTGGTTTACATCGAAGCTAGACACAAAAAGCTGGAGTCACTCAGTGGGTCGTCGTTAATCATCGTACTTTGTTGCACGTCTTTCATTCATTTGTTCGGTATCTCTATGTCGTCATCTGCAGGAAAAATGTTCCCCATGTTGGGGGGGGGCGAGTCCAGAATCAGGGGTCACAGTTTAACAATAAGGGGTCAGCCATTTTGGATTGAGATGAGGAAAAACTTTTTCAGCCAGAGGTTTGTGAATCTGTGGAATTCTCTGCACAGAAGGCAGTGGAGGCCAATTCACAGGATGTATTCAAGAGAGAGTTAGATATAGCTCTTTGGGCTAAAGAAATCAAGGGATATGGGGAGAAAGCAGGAACGGAGCACTGGTTTTGGATGATCAGCCATGATCATATTGAATGGCGGTACTGGCTCGAAGGGCCGAATGGCCTACTCCTGCACCCATTTTCTATGTTTCTATCCACATCTCTCGTTTCCCTCTCCTCTTAGTCTGAAGAAGGGTCTAGATCCAAAAACGTCACCTATCCCTTTTCTCCAGAGATGCTGCCTGACCCACAGAGTTACTCCACCATTTTGTGCCTATGTTTGGTGTAAACCAACTTCTGCAGTTCCTTCCCACACATAAACTGAACTTATTCACGGGAAAGAGCGGGGTAGAAGGGTTAAGGATGTGAATGCCAGAGTCGGAGCAGCAGAAGACACGTCCTCTTGTGATGAATTCCTTGTCTCCAGAGATGCTGCCTGTCCCGCTGAGTTGCTCCAGCATTTTGTGTCTACCTTCGATGAAGTAACAAAATTGGTGTCTATCTAAGAATCTTATTGTTCTGTTTGGGACATGTGACAGTAAAACACTCTTGACTCTTGACCCGAAACGTCACCTATTCCTTCGCTCCATAGATGCTGCCTCACCCGCTGAGTTTCTCCAGCATTTTTGTCTACCTTTGACTCTTGAACAGGGTCATGGGTAGGACAGGTTTGGAGGGATATGGACCAAGTGCAGGCAAGTGGGACTGCCCCTTTTCCGGGCCTACGTTCCTGCCCTCGTGTCCCTGGAGAGGGAACCCGCGGTGTCCACGGGGACACTGGAGGCCTTCTGTGAACGCTGGTCGCTGCAGGAGGTCGAGTGTATTATTGATAAAGTTGGCGATCTATTAATTTGACGACTGTTTGTTTGTAAACTGCCAATACAGGCAGCCATTGATTGTGTTAATACTCTGTATGTTGGTTTTTATTTTTTGAATAAAAGTATTTGTAAAACAAAGTGTAGCTGGGACATTGTTGGCCGTTGTGGGTGAGTTGGGCCGAAGGGCCTGTTTCCACACTGTATCACTCGGTGACTCTCGCTATATTTTCTCTCTCCAATGTGACATCAGTGAAGGGAGCTTGGTCTTGTTGGTCACCTTGGTCGCTCTGTTCGGCCACGTGTGGCGGCGGGCACTACCAGCGTACGCGGACCTGCACCAATCCAGTGCCCGCCAACACCGGCGACATCTGCATCGGTCTACACTTGGAGGAAGCTCTCTGCAACACCCAGCCTTGTGAAGGTAAGGTCACAAGGGATAGGACATTCGGCCCATCAAGTCTACTCCTCCATTCAATCATGGCTGACCTATCTCTCCCTACTAACCCCATTCCCTGCCTTCTCCCCATAACCCCTGACACCCGTACTAATCAAGAATCTGTCTAACTCTGCCTTAAAAATATCCACTGACTTGGGCTCCACAGCCTTCTGTGGCAAAGAATTCCACAGATTCACCACCCTAATTCCTCCTTATCTCCTTTCTAAAGGAACGTCCTTTAATTCTGAGACTATGACCTCTAGCCCTAGACTCTCCCACTAGTGGAAACATCCTCTCCACATTTACTCTATCCAGGCCTTTCACGATTTGGTACGTTTCAATGAGGTCCCCCCTCATTCTTCAGGCCCAGTGCTGACAAACGCTCAACATCGGTTAACCCATTCATTCCTGGAATAGTAGGCCAGTCACTCTGCCTGATTCAGACCAGGCGGACGGCACGGTGGTACAGCGGTAGAGTTGCTGCCTCACAGTGCCAGTGACCCTGGGTCAATCCTGACTATGGGTGCTGTCTGTATGGAGTTTGCACGTTCTCTCCCGCGACCTGCGTGGGTTTTCCCCAGGTTTCCTCCCACACTCCAAAGACATACCGGTTTGTAGGTTAATTGGCTTCAGTAAAATTGTTGTGTGTAGGATAGTGTTTCAAGTGTGGGGATCGCTGGATCGAACCCGGGTCTCTGGCGCTGTGAGGCAGCAACTCTATCACTGCTTCACGCCTAACTATGAACATTAATATGCTGTTGGACGGCACTGGTGAGGTGAGGCAGTAACTCTATTGCTGCCTGCCCCTGGGGCAACCTGAAATGCACACAATGACCAGACCTGCACACAATACTAGGTATGTGGGAAGGAACTGCAGAAGCTGGTTTAAACCAAAGATAGACACAAAATGTTGGAGTAACTCTGGGATGGCAGCATCTCTGGAGAGAAGGAATGGGTGACGTTTCGGGTCGAGACCCTTCTTCAGGTCACATTTCGGGTCGAGAACCTTCTTCAGTCTGAAGAAGGGTCTCGACCCGAAATGTCACCCATTCCTTCTCTCCACAATACTAGGTACATAAGTCTCAGGTATAAGTCTTTAGTCAGCAGCAAGAATGCTCCTAATGGCATCTGGTTTGATCTTTTTTTTTTGTTGCACATTTAACCCTCTGTCGTCTGTTGTGCTGTTGAAGTTTAATCTGAGGATGAAATGAAACACCTCTGAAACTAAATTAAACACCTCACGAGGGGGTGCGATTGCCTATGGGTGTTCAGGCTTCTGGAGCAACTCTTTCTCAACGCTGCCATCACTACCAGCTCATTATCTCCTCGCCTTCACTCCTCCACCATCTCCTGCTTGCAAAGGTCACGAACCCTGGCCACTATTAACCCTCATCTTTCCTTGGCTGGGCTCTGACGGAGAAGGGCGACACGGTGACGTAACGTAACGCCTCACAGCGCCAGAGACCCGGGTTCGATCACGACCACGGGTGCTGTCTGTACGTTCTCCCCGTGACCCGCGTGGGGTTTTCCCCCCCCCCCCCTGAGATCTTCGGTTTCCTCCCGCACACCAAAGACGTAGATTGTTTGTAGGTTGTGTAGAAAGGAACTGCAGATGCTGGTTTACACTGGAGATGCAGACAAAATGCTGGAGTAACTCAGCGGGACAGGCAGCATCTCTGGACGGACGGAATGGGTGACGTTTCGGGTCAAGACCCTTCTTCAGACTAATTGGCTTGGTATCAAGTATCCCTGGTGTGCATGGTGGTGTTAATGTGCGGAGGTCGATGGTCAGCGGGGACTCGGGGCCTGTTTCCACTCTTACCTATCTAAACTAAGGTAAACTTGGATGGGGAACAAATGCAATTTAGTTTTTTTGGTCTGAAGTCGG